>NW_020769313.1:1536295-1607992 GCF_900518735.1 Pseudonaja textilis
TTCTATTCTATTCTATTCTATTCTATTCTATTCTATTCTATTCTATTCTATTCTATTCTATTCTGGTGTCATGGTGTCTGATGAGAAGTGGGAATTGCCTTAGGAAACAGGAGGAAGAGATGCAAACTGTACAACTGGCATGTAAAAGATATCTCAGTTCGCAGAAACACAAGTGGCATTGAAACTGTTTCAGAAGGGATCCTCCCTAGTTTTCCAGATAGCAAAAGGACTGTAAGGGAGAATATTCGCTTGATGTAATCTTAGTACAATTTAGTTCTTGGTTGTGTTTCTTGTCTAGGCTAACTTGCAGGGTACCTGCAAGTCTTGCAAACTGATGTGTTAGGGAGAGAAAAAGAAAAGGAGGAGGCATGTAGTGACTTTAAGGAGGCATGTAGAGCTGAGCATTGTACTTTTAAGGCAGTAAACATTCCCTCACTGAGTGATTCTTAATTTATTTAGTTTGCCAATCTAGCTTCACTAACTACTGTAGCATAAAAATAGTTGTAATAGCAGTCCACTTGACCAGAATTAAGGAAATGTTTCAAACCTTAAGAAGGTAAAAAAAAGAAAATGAAAAGGGGTAGTTATGTTCAGCAATTTTTTAAAAAAGTTTTATTGTTTTTAAGACAAATATAAACAAACACAACATAAAAGCATCAAACCAACTTCCATATATGTGCGTACAGTGTGTCGGTTGGTTTACAAATTGTTTTGTGCTTCCACTTCTTAGTCTTCAATTACAATTGCATTGTATATGTTCTCATATTGTCAATCAAATATTCCTAAATCCATTAATATCATTGTTAATCAATCATTTGACTATACTATTATTCATTCATGTTTTACAAGTTAATCCATATTTTACTTAATTTGTTTTATGACAGTTCATATTATCATCTCAAATCTATCCTATAATCATTTTGTAGATATAATAAAAAATACATCTTTATATATTCATTATGTTCTAAAAATCTGTATATTTCATTACCATGTTTTATTATCTAACCATTGATAGAATAGATCCCAAATTTTATAAAATTGTTTATCTTCTTGTTCTCTGATTTCAAATGTCAATCTACTCATTTCAGCACATTCCAATATTTTCTTAATAGCTTCCTCCTGTGTTGGTATTTTCTCATTTTTCCAGTTTTTAGCAAATACAATCCTAGCTGCTGTTAATACATTTACAATCAAACATTTCAATTCTTTACTATATATTTCAGGTAAAATTCCCAATAAAAATATCTCTGGTTTCAAGTCTATATGCTTTTTTGTCATTTTTTCCAATCTTGTGTGGATTTTAGTCCAATATTTTTTGGCATCTGCACAAGTCCACCACATATGGTAATATGAGCCAGGTACCTGATGACATTTCCAACATTTTCCAGATTTGTTCTTGAACATTCTTGCTATTCTTGTTGGGGGGTAATGCCACCTGTAAAACATTTTATACAAATTTTCTTTATATGTGTTGACATTGTCATTTTATAATTTTGAGACCACAATTTTTGCCATTTCTCTAGATCAATCCCATATCCAAAATTCTTCCCCCAAGCAATCATTGTTTCTTTGACTTGTTCTTCTAGTTTAATTTCTAATAAATATCCATGCAATTTTTTAATCACCTTTTCATCAGTACCTGTCAAAATCTTATCTAAATCATTCAGTTTATCATAGAAACCTTCTGTTTTAGAATCTTTATCATACCTTGAATGTATTTGCGCATATGAAAACCAATTCATCTTTATACCTTGTTCCTCTAGTTTTTGCATAGATTTGAGTTCACCCTTTTCATTCAATATTTCACCATATCTAACTGTTTGTTCCTTTTTGTATATCATAGGATAAGAAAATGCTTCAATAGTCGATAGCCAGACCGGAATTTTCAAATAACATTGCCTTTTAGTCTTCTCCCAATTTAACCACAGAGACTCCCACATATAATGTCTTCTAAAATACCCCTGTGTTTTAGTTCCTTTATACCATAAAAAAGCATGCCACCCGAGCAACAGATCATGTCCTTCTAATGTCAACAATCTAGCATTTCTTAATGTTATCCATTCCATAACCCACATCAAATTTGTAGCTAATTCCCAAATTTGTAGCTAACTCCCAATTAGGCAAACCAAATCCTCCTCTTATTCTAGCATCTTGCAAAAGTTTTAATTTGATTCTTGCTTTCTTACCTTGCCATATATATTTCAACACAATTTTATTTAAATCTTCAAAGTAATCTTTTCCAAGCCGAATTGGAATTGTTTGGAACAAATATAAAATTCTGGGTAATATATTTATCTTGATTGTTGATATTCTTCCTATTAATGACAGTTGTAAGTTTTCCCATTTTGCCAAATCTAGCACTATCTGCTGCTTAAGTTTAATATAGTTATTCTCTTTTAGTGTACTACATCTTTCTCTGTTCTTGCCGTGTGAACATTAAACCTTCTGGAATCAGCCATCTATAATTCACCTCTTTTTAAAGTAGAATTTTAGTCAGGAATCGGTATTCTCTTCTCATCTCTCTCACTCTTCTGGGTACTTATTTCAGGACCACAATCTCCTTATCTTTATATTTTAATGTTTTCTCTCTTGCCACCTGCAATATTTGCGTTCTAATGGCTTTCTTTGTAAATCTGATGTGAACTTCTCTTGGTAAGCTATTTCTCATTGCATACCTTGTGAAGATTCGAAAAACCTTGTCTATTCCATCCATCATCTTCTCTTTGTTATTTCCAGAGCTTCAGCCAAGATTTCTATCATTATCTCAGCTAAGTTTTGTCCCTTTTCTTCCTCTATGTTTTGGAATCTGAGATAAAATTCTGATCTATCCATCTCCCATCTCACCATCCCACTTTTATCTTGTTCAACCATTGTTAATCTGCCATCAATATCTCCAATATTCTTATCTTTTTGTTTATCTTCTTCAATTTTTTGTAATCTCTCATCATACTTCATCATCATTTGTTGAATATTCTCCACCTTTTCATCAGTTTTTTTCTATTCTCTTTTCAATATTCTCTGTTGCTTATATGCTTTGAATTTCTTGCATTATCATCTGCAGTGTCACCTTTTCCTGTTCTTTTTCTTGTCGTAACATCATCTGTATTGAGCGTTGTCCTCCAGATGGTGAAGAGGAAGAAGTAGGAATTGAAGAACCAGCTGCTGTTAGTTTCCTGCTCATTTCAGACAATTCAAAATCTTCAGGTTCTTCTAGACCTTAATCCTCATGAAATAACCAATTGTAATTCCAAGTAAAAATAGTGGAAAAAAAGAAGCAAGATAAAAAAAAAATTCTTCAGGTTCTTGTATACCTTAATCAAATTGATTAGTTAAATAACAGTAAAAACTCAAAGAAGGAAGAAAAAAACCATGAACAGAAAAAGGAAAAAATTGTTAAATCTTGTAGAAGGCAGAAAAATAACAAGTAAAAAACTAAAGAAGAAGAAAAAAGTTCTTCAGGTTCTTCAACACCTTAATCCAATTAAAAAGTCTCAGGTATAAAAAGATGTACAAAAAAAAAAGAAGCTACCCCCCCCCCAAAAAAAAACCAATATGGAAAGTAAATAAAAAAAAATACAGGGGAGGGAGAGAGAAAAAAGACTACTCCCTTAAAAAAAAGAAGAAGGAAAACATTAATACTAAGACTTTTCCTTTAAAATAAAACACAAAAGTAAAAATTAGGCTCCAAAAACAAAAAGAAAGACAAAAGCAAGTTCCAAAAGGCCAAAGATCCAAATGACTATTTCAAATAATAAGCTGATAAGGAGGGGGTGTGAGGAATAACTCAGCTTAAAAAAGAGAAAAAGAACACACTGCACCTATTTAGTTATCCATGGCTTTTGTTAAGTTTTATAGCTCTCTTCTCTAGAGTCTTATCGTCTTTTTTCTGTATACTTCAACACCAGACTCCAGATACTGATAGAAACTCAGAAAAGCACCTGCAGTAATACTTTCCCATGCTCTTCCCTCTATCTTATCAGACAGGTTCAAAGTCCTTGAAAAGAAGTCTGAATTCTTTCTCAGCTTTGTCTGGTTGAGAGAGAAAAAAAGAGAAACAATATTTCTAAGCTTCTAGTTGGCAGTGTTACAAAGTTTCCTCTGTTTTCACTTTCCCCCTCCTTTTCCAAACAAATTATTATAAAAATTAATTAAAAAGGAAAAGGGGTTTAGAGGGAAAAAAAAGCTAAAAGGGAATCTCTAGCCTAAAATATTATAAAGACAAAAAGGAGAAGAGACAAAAGAGAAAAAATAAGGTAGAAAAAAAAGACCAGTCCAGTTTAGAGTAAAAAATCATATGTGAAGAGTCCAGCAAAAAAGAGAGAAAAAATTAATTTGACTTCTCATTTAAAATCACTGCTTAATCACTTCTGTCTGAGATTTTACAGATTCTTTCTTTTCCTTAGGGTGTCCTTTTAAATCCTAAAGTAAAGAAAAAATTCTCACCAAACCGGCACACTTTCTCTTTCCGTTCTCTTTCGTTTTGGAGCTGTCCCAACTTCAGCAGCTTTAATGGTTGCCTCTTTGCCACTGGCAAAAAGAGCTTCTCCTGGATCTACCAGGGACTTTTCAATATCCCTGGGATTGACAGGATGTGCTCTTTACATTCACTGTCTCTTTGGGACAGTTTAGATCCATTTGGACCGTCCAGGAGCAAAGATATCAGCAGCGATCTCAGACTTCCAAGATCACATGCCGTATCATCGCGATGCCAGCTCCGCCCTCCCCACATTCAGCAAAATTGAGGAAAAAATACTGAAGGAGCTAGTTTATTCTGAATAAGTAATATCAGACCTGCATTAATTCTCCCTTCTTTCTTTTGTAGAATTATTTGTCTCAACAATCCTGGAACCTTAGGCATATACTATCTCTCAATTTTTCACCAATTCTTCTCACAATTTTCCCATGACTTCATTGTTAAAAAGCTGTGTGTCCATGTTAGATATATTAGAAACTGGTTCATAATGTTACTTAATAGCTCCATAATAGTCTGGAAGAAATTTTCAGAAGAGGGCTATAGGATATTATCTTTGCCCTTGGAACCATCAACATTTTTATAAAGGACCTGCAGGAGGGAATTGAAGGATTTCTCATGAAATGTGTAGATGAGTTGAGAGGCCATCAATATAAAAAAAAGCAAAAACTTGAAAGCAGAAGTACCCAACTTCTTCCATAATCTAGATTGGTCAGTCTGTGTTTGCAGTCTTGTGTCCAATTCTAGATGATATATTTTAAATAGAGTGCTACCAAACTGAACTGCATCCAAAGAATAATTCTGAGAAATTCAAAACCAAATCCTTTGGCAGCATTGGGCAAAATTCAAAAAATCAGGGGATATGATTGTTTTTGAACCTTCCAGAAGGCTACAAGAAGTTGTGACAATATCATCAGCAGGGGCTATTTTTGGCTCTTTATTCTCATCTGGTTTGTAAAACACCTCCAAATTACAGCACTGATTTTCATCACAAAATGGTCAGATTTCAGTCCATGTCAACCCATAAAAGAGGCCAGGTCCACACCATATTGCAGAATCTGTGGAACAAGCAAGCTTTAATTTTGAAAATGTTATCCAAATAATCACTGAATTCTGGCAGCACAGTCTTGGGATGCTGGTAAGCAAGTTTGTGTACCAGAGCATTCCATGAAGCATGTAAGCTTCAGGTTGTCTATCTCAGTCCCACAGGAAAAAGCTGAAAGACCTTGTTAGTCTGGAGAAGTGAAGATTAATAGCTATCTTAAGGTATTTAAAAAACTGTCATGAGGAAGATGAAGTAGAGCTCTTTTCTATCGCTTCAAGGAATGGAACTAGAATCAATAGACAGGAACTGCAAGAAAACATTTTGGTTAAATATTAAGATAAAGCATCTAAGTAAAGAAATAGCTGAGCATTAGAACAGAGTGCCTTATGGATTTCGATGGAAAAAGATTCTACTTCTCTTGGCATATTTAAACAATGACTGGAGACCCATATGCCATGGCTTGCAATGCAGATTTTGCAATAAAAGGTGGATTGGATCAGATCAATGTTTCTCAGCCTTGGCAATTTTAGGATATGTGGACTCTCAGGATTCCCCAAATAGCATGCTGGCTGGGAAATTCTGGGTCTTGAAGCCGACAAGTCTTAAAGTTGTCAAGGTTGAGAAACATAGCACTAGATGTTATCAAGGATCCCTTCCAATTCAGTGATTCAATATTTCCATAGCTCTGAAGTGTTCTCAGGCTTTGAGCTGATTCTGCCCATGCAAATGGACCATTGGCTATCAAATCTAATAGGTATCCTATTTCTCCTGGGATTTCACTGAGCAACAATAGGATTCTTATTGCATTGTAGTTTGTTCATTGTCTCCTCTGAAGTTGCCACTCACTCCGATAGTTTAGGTGTGGATCCATTTGATTTTTTGGAGAGATGCCTAAGAGATTTTGTGGTATAGAAGTTGTTTGGTAATTTATATTTCACTGAATACAAAGTCAGTGTAGTATGATTAACTAAGATATTTTAGCAAATTGCTTATGTCACCTGAAACTTTTCCCTCAGTGCTTTGAGATTCTATGGATTCAGGAATCAGTCCTCTAGGAACCTGCTTCCTCACAAACCTTTCACTGGCTGAAGAGGTGGTGGTTCAACCAGATTCCCATCAGTATAATTTTTGATATATAAAATGTGAGGAGCAACAGTGGTATTGGAAATGGACCCTAAGTGTGCCCATGCAGGGATGTGAATGGGGAAATGTAGGACAGTATGATTGGATAAAAGTAAACAAAGCAAGTTTTCTCACCTAATGGTTTCAATGGGCTTTTATCTTTTCACTGGAGTGGAATACACACATAGTTTAAAGTTCTAAAGTGCAGCAGAGTTAGTGAGAAATGTGTGGCCTTTCTTTAATTCAAGAATTTCTGTCTATATGCACAATAAAACATGATTGCCAAAAGGGGAATGTTCATTTTTTGCATGCAAAGGCAGTACACCTGAACAGAAATGATGAGAATTAACAACAGGAGATCCATCTCACTATCCCATTCTCTTTCTGAACTTGCCTGAAGCATCTGGCTGTCCAGCACCAGTAGAGAAAGTATTGGGAGAGATGGATCATTAATCTGACAGCAGGGCCATTATCTTGTTCTGTTTTTCATTTGCTACAAAACAAAATAGTTATGCAGGAACAAAATCGTTTCCTAGAACTCTTCTTTTTCTCTTCCACATAAACATATACTGTATGAACATATGTGCAGGCAAAGAGTACCCATAAGTAATTATAGGATTCACTTGTGTTTAGTACACCATTCAATATTATCTGCTTATAAGTAAGAAAATAAAGATCCTGATCTTAAAAAAAAATCTTCAGTTTAGTATCAGTTTGGAAATTAATTGTTTTTGCCTGGATATAGCTTTACTCTGATTATCAGAGTAAGAAGGTGCTGAAAATGTCATGCAGGATGAGCTTGATTGTTTCCAACCTTTGGGCAAAATTAAGAAGATATAGTGCCTTGTTCTACTTTCATCATTTGGAACCAGATGATCATTCTACAATAAGCAATGTCTCCAGATGTATCAGATTACAAATCTCATTACTAGCTAACAGGATCAAGATCTAAATTGTTGGGTAATCAAAGAGGTGTTGCTCAGCATCAGGGTACCTGGTGAAAGAATTTATCTAATAACAGAACATTTCAGGACACTCAACTCCTCCATTTATCAAATTGTTGGATCTTTTGATTTCCTGTTTCTGGTTCCAGTCAGATGCCCTGTAAACCTTCCATGATTTCCCCAAATGAAGTTTTTGGCATCCTAGATATCCAGTCTGCCATAGTTCCCCCCCATTTGTGTGTCTCTCCTCTCTTACTCACACACTCATTCTGATATTACCAATGTGCATATGCCATGTATAAACACTACAGGAAAGCAAGCTTCAAATAATCATGTGCATCACTGAATTAAGCCTCATTTTCAGCTTTAAATAGCAATAGTATAGCAAAGAAATTTGCTTGTGATTTCCTGGATCTGGGGAACCACAGTGGAAATTAGTTTTTGAATGCTGGTTCTGACTAAGTTCTTCTGTTCAAATTATTCCCTCCCTTGACCTAATCTGTCTTGACTAATTATGAAGTTAAATGTTTACTCTGTGGGGGAATATATAAAATGTATTCATTCATTTATGTATTAATTCAACATATGTAACTCAAACCAGTGACCCTGGGCAGCCAAATAGCAGTCAAGAGAAATTATAAAAATCATTGTCAGCATAACTAGAAATGGGACCCATCACACATGAAGGACTGCAGGCTCAGGTACATAACCAGGTTTTCAAAGTCTTCTGAAAGGCCAGCAGGGGCCATCCTAATTTCAGGATGGAGGGTGTTCCAGGGGCTATTGCAGAAAAGGCAAGCTTCCAGGTCCTTCCAGCCAACATTCTGACATTGTCTAGTTCAGGGCTGTCAAATTCCAGGCCCCTGAGTCGGATGTGTCACACGCTGGCCATGCCCATGCCCATGCCCATGCCTCATTTAGCAAAGGGAAAATAGTCCCGATACATCACATGATTCTGTCTTGATGACGTGAGTTTGATACCCTTGGTCTAGTTGCACCCAAACAAACTTCATAAACATAGGAGTTTCTCTAATGTAGACACTGAGGTGCAGGACTAAATGCAGTCCCCCCTCTCAGTATAAGCATACTCACAAATCTGACAGGATATGAGTCTGAAGGGCAATTGAAAGAAATTTAGGAAATGTTTTGCTACTACAAACATGCATGTATTTATTTAGCAAATTCACATAGCTGCCCATCTGATAAAAAGTAACTGAAAACTTACAAACAGAAAAACTGTTAAAGCCACATCATAATATAACCCCCACATCAGATATAAATAACAACAAAACAAAAACAGAAATAAAGGAATGCCTCTTAATATCCCCGACTCTCTTCAATAGCCCATAACAGATATCAGCACTTAAGAGATAAAGAGATGGCTAGGTCTATTCATAAGCAAATATCTTCACTCAAGATCCTTCAAGGCAAAGCCACTAAGCCATAATAGGAATTGCCCAAAGCCCTTTCATTACATCACTCAGCAAGATTCAACCAAGCTTGGGACTCAAAAGACAACCTATAAATTTACCCCTGCATGGCCCCATGGGAGTCTGACGACCAGTCAGGATACATTTCTTGCCACGGGAACAGGAAGCAAGTTCAAAACCCAACAGTGGTTATAAATCTCTCTCCCTCTCTCACCCGTGTGCTCTTTTTGCCCTCAAATCTTGTGATCCTGTTTGTTCTGGACTAGCAGGCTCATAGCCTGCAAATTTGATTGGCCCGCTGAAAGCCGATCGTGATTGGTTGCCATAGACTGATGCGATTGGCCAGTAAACGGGCTGCCGTGATTGGCCCTGCCAAGAGCGGCAAACTCAAATCGCCTTCATTGGCTGCCTAGCCGCAGCCAGCCCTATATAAGGGGCTGCTGCAGCTGGGGTTAGTTGCTCAGATCTGAAGTCACAAATAAAGAGCTTTAGTTACTATCTGAGTCTTGCCTCCGTTCTTGAACCGTCCTCCCAGACTTAACACTGGCGACGAGGATGGGATGCGGAGGCAACAGAAGCTATTAAATTGAGCTAGCCGAAGGAGCACGTGGCTGACAGAGAGCAATGACAGCGACATGGCCAGCAGTGCTATACCACCCGCACCATTCGATCCAGCTAGCGAAGATTGGGACTCATACATGGACAGATTTCAAATGTTCCTGGAGTCCAACAACCTCAAAGATGCCACGCCCAGCAAGAAACGAGCCGTTTTTCTAACCCATTGTGGACCAGCCATTTTTAAGATGGCTAAAGCCTTAGCCAAGCCAGCTGAAGTTAAAACCATGGATTGGGACACCCTTGCTCCCATCCTGCGCAACCATTACGCCCCAGCCATTCCAACTCTCATTCACAGGCATGAGTTCTACCAGAGGGACCAACGTGAAGGTGAGAGCGTTGGGGATTTTGTGGCAGACCTGAGGAACCTGGGTGATTTGTGTGGCTTCGCCAACCTCGAAGAAGCCATGAGAGATCGCATCATCCTTGGCCTCAGAGACCCAACCGTCCAGAGCAAGATCATGGCCAAGGGAGACATCTCGCTTGCAGATGCCATAGCAGATGCCACAGCAGCTGAAGCCACTCGTAAATTGGCAGCACGAATACGTCGAACCAGCGGGACCAACCGCCAACCCACCAACGATGCTGGGAAACCTTCAGACAAGTACACATCAACCACTCATCACGAAGACGTCGAGTCATCCTCAGACAGCGAGGAAGAAGAAGTCCACAGACTCCGGTCAGAACATGAGCAACGGGACCAGCGGGGTCGCAAAGCCAACTACCAATGCGCCGGATCCGGGGGAAACCATCCCCGATCCGAATGTAGATTCTTAGATGCCATATGCCATTTTTGCGAGAAACGGGGACACATCGCGAAGGTATGCAGAAACAAGAGAAATTCCAGCCCCAGATGGAGAGGGAGCAGCCCAAAGAGAAACGATGGCAATGCCACCATGCAGAGGGACCACCCTAGCAACCAGTGGAACTGGTACAGCAGACCCCAAAGGTTTAACGACGCCCCCAGATGAGAGGAGGCTCATCAAATCATCACCATCGGCCACGCTTCATCACTTGATGCTAAAAAGATCCGAGTAGAGGTCACAATTGAAAACAAACCGTGCAACACGGAAGTCGACTCTGGGTCATCACTATCCATGGTATCCTGGAGAACACTCAAGCAGCTAGTCCCCAACATCCGACGCCAAGACCTCAGCAGTCAGAGACTCATACTGAAAGACTATCAAGGCAACCGGATTCCAGTCGCAGGTACCCGCCATGTGCAGGTCTCGTTCAAGGGACATAAGGCAATTCTACCACTCACCATCATAGACCGAGACCGGCCAAGTCTATTGGGTCTTCAGTGGTTCGCGCCATTAGGAATCGGAGTGGCTGGCATCCATCATACTGAAGACAATGACTGGGAGGCGGCTCTCATCCACGACTTCCAAAAAGTGTTCAACAAAAGCCTAGGCAAGTACAAGGGGTCCCCTATTTCATTTAATCTTCGCCCCGACATAGCACCCATTCGTCTAAAGCCACGCCGAGTTCCCTTTGCTCTTAAATCCAAAATTGACGAGCAACTGGACAAATTAATTGCGCAAGGCGTGTTAGAACCTATTGACCACGCCCGATGGGAGACACCAATCGTCACCCCCATAAAACCTGATGGGTCCATAAGAATCTGCGGTGACTACAAGGCCACCCTCAACCACGCGCTACAGCAGAACACCTACCCAGGACCAGTTGTTCAACATCTCCTGCATTCACTTGGGGGTGGCAAAATATTCACAAAATTAGATCTGGCCCAAGCGTATCAACAGCTACCAGTTGATCCCGAGACTGCAGAAGCCCAAACTATAGTCACACATCGTGGTGCATTCAAATGCAACAGGCTCCAGTTTGGTGTAAGCGTAGCCCCAGGCATCTTTCAAAGCCTGATGGAGAGACTATTACAAGGGATAAAAGGGGTCATGCCCTATTTTAATGACGTATTAATAGCAGCACCCACAAAAAACCAATTAGAAAAACGTCTCAGAACAGTCCTACAGAGGTTCAAAAACGCTGGCCTCAAGGTTAAGAAGGAAAAGTGCCAGCTTTGCACAGAAAGGGTGGAGTTTCTTGGCTACCTCCTTGACAAGCAAGGAATCCACCCCACAGAAAAAAAATTGGCAGCTCTCAAAAACGCCCCAAGACCCAAAAACAAAACCGACCTCCAAGCCTTCCTGGGACTTATTAACTTTTATAACATCTTCCTACCCCAGAAGGCGACTGTTGCTGAGCCCCTTCATAGACTACTTGATAAAAGGGCATCCTGGAATTGGGGACGTCGGGAGGAACACACCTTCCAGCAAGTAAAAGACCTCCTTACCTCAAAGGCAGTACTAATTCAGTATAACGAGACACTACCTTTGACTGTCACGTGTGATGCCTCACCATTTGGGGTAGGGGCCATCCTGAGCCACGTCCTATCAAACGGCTCAGAAGCACCAATTGCATTTTTTTCACGAACTCTATCAAAAACAGAAAGAAACTATAGCCAATTAGATAAGGAAGCCCTTGCTATTGTCTCTGCAATAAAACGATTTCATGAATATGTTTATGGGAGACCGTTTTCTATTATAACGGATCATAAGCCACTACTTGGGATCCTGGTGGGTGACAAACCTACTCCACACATTCTCTCCCCCAGAATGACGCGATGGTCGGAATTTCTTGCTGCCTACGACTATCAATTAAAGTACCACCCGGGGAAATCTATTCCCCCCGCAGATGCCTTGAGCCATTCACCGCTACCTGAGCCACAGGAAGACCCAGCTCCCACACTCCCTGTACTGCAAATAGAGACAATGCCATCGCCTCCACTAACGGCTCAAGACATCGCTTTTGAAACCAAAAGAGACTCTTGTTTGGCACGAGTTCTTGGCTGGGTGGAGAGGGGATGGCCAGATTACAACACTAAGGAAATGGTTAAGCTGTTTAAAAACAGACAAACGGAACTTTTTTCACAAAAAGGGTGCGTTTTGTGGGGAGACCGAGTTGTTGTACCAACTAAGTTACAAAAAAGGGTCTTGCAAATGCTACACGACGGACACCCGGGCATCGTGTGTATGAAAGCGCTGGCAAGAAGTTACGCCTGGTGGCCAGGTATAGACAAACAAATTGAAACCTGGGTCGCCTCTTGTAACAAATGTCAGGAAAACCACTCAGCTCCACCTAAAGCCCCACCAACAGAATGGGAAACACCCAGGGGTCCTTGGTCTCGCATTCATATTGACTTTGCGGGACCTACGAGAGGCCACACTTTCTTAATAACTGTTGATGCCTACTCAGACTGGCTTGAGGTCAATAAAATGAAATCAACCACTACTGAGGCGGTCATTAAAAAACTGAACAGACTCTTTGCCACACACGGGTTACCAGATGTCCTGGTCTCTGACAATGGGCCCCAATTTACTGCCTTAGTCTTTGAACAGTATTTAGCGGAACGGGGCATCCGACACGCACTCACATCGCCGGCTCATCCTGCGGCGAATGGCCGGGCTGAACGAATGGTTCAGTTTATGAAAAAAACCCTACAGAAAATGGATCAAAGCAACATCCATGACAAAGTCACTAGAATGCTGCTCCTACAACACATCACACCAAACAGCATGACCAACAAGTGCCCAGCTGAACTCCTGATGGCCAGGAAACTCAGATCGCCTCTAGATCGTTTGCACCCTGCCTACACCCCGGAAAAGCCCCTGGGTTCCAGCAGCAAGCACCGTGTTTTCAAGGTAGGAGACCTTGTTTTCGCAAAAAATTTTTCTGGGGATCCCCTTTGGATTCCTGCCCAGGTAACTCAAGTTACGGGCCCCCGCTCCTACCGTCTACTCACCACTGATGGCAGACCATGGAAACGCCATATTGACCAACTGTGCTCCAGACTAACCACATCTTCCAACCCTGACCCTAACTTTGACACTAGGGGGGGAGGGGAAGCAGTGAACTCAGAATTAGAACCAACACCTGTTTATTCCGAGCTATCACCGAGATCACCGCACCATGGTTGGCAACACTCACCAGCTGCAACTGAGACTGGACAGTCGAACGCTTCGCCAGGAAGCAGCAATCAGGCAGGTTCAGCGAGCCCCAGGAGCCATGACGGTAACAGCGAGGCTGAGGACTTCATCACCCCGGGGGCACCAGAGGAGAGCCCTAACCATGACACCAGTTCACTGTTCCTGTTTGATCCAGCAAGCAGTACACCTGAACCCGGGTTTGAACAGGGTCAGGAGGAACTGCGTAAGTCAGGCAGACAGGTGCAAAGACCTGCTTACCTGCGAGACTATATTACTCCACCCCTTAAACGGAACCGAGAGGGGAGGGGTGTTCCAGACTAGCAGGCTCATAGCCTGCAAATCTGATTGGCCCGCTGAAAGCCGATAGTGATTGGTCGCCATAGACTGATGCGATTGGCCAGTAAACGGGCTGCCGCGATTGGCCCTGCCAAGAGCGGCAAACTCAAATCACCTTCATTGGCTGCCTAGCCGCAGCCAGCCCTATATAAGGGGCTGCTGCGGCTGGGGTTAGTTGCTCAGATCTGAAGTCACAAATAAAGAGCTTTAGTTACTGAGTCTTGCCTCCATTCTTGAACCGTCCTCCCAGACTTAACACTGTTGTCCACTATCTTTCCAAGGAATCTCTATGTTTCCAGTGTCTTTCTCCCAACTTGGAATTGAACCCAGATGGACATTTCTTCCAACAATTCATTGACTAAATAGAGTGAATTCTTTTCTTTTTCTTTTTAACATAATCTCAAGAAAGCCATCTTAATAGCTTTCAGTGACTCAGCACATCTTTTTCTTGATACCAGATTTACAATCTCAGGCTAATTTTCTTGGTGTTCAGCCTTGTTTTCCTGTTCCTATATATGTCCTTGTTTGTTTCCAGATGTTTCACTAATCTTTAAATACCATGATAGTAAAGGAGGTCCAGGCAGATATGAATATGTACTGTATCTGCTATAATGGCAGTTCTTAAAATAGTTGGTACAGATGTTATTAGCTTTAGCTTTGTGCTAAATTTCAAAGGCATAATCATGCTGAAAACTTTTTGTTTTTTCAGATTCATCTAACAATTCATATAATTTAATTGCAGTAACCTGCCTCCTCCAGAAAGCTGTCCTATGTATGAAATAATCAAAATTGCATGAAATAAACATTTTTAGATGCAATTCCATATCGCAGAACCTGAGTACTAAAATATGCAGCTTCTGTCTTTTTAGGCCAGAAGTAAATTTTTAGTCCATTGGCAAAGCAAAGAAAACTAATCTACAGTTATCAGAAACATTCCACATAATTAAATTCTCAGCACATCTGCAAGTAGCAGCTGCTATAGTACTTCAGCAACATGCTGCGCCAAGTTTGGGATTTGTTTTGTTTTTTCAAATAGGCCACCTATTGAAAAAAAAACCTCACATAGAACAACATTCCCCAAGGAAAAAAATGGTTATTATATTTTTATATTGATATGCAAATCTTCATGGCTTTTAAAAACATATACAGCTCATAAACCAGAAATTCTTCCGCTCATGAAAAATTCAGCAATGCTTTAAAAGGCAGTTTAATCCAAGGATAGGAATGAGAAGTGGAATATAAGGTTCAAGAGATCTATTTACATTAGCTGGCTCGATGCAAATAAAAAATGTTATTATATATTAGCTATGCACAGCTTCTCCCTGTCTTAATTTAATATGAAACAGTAATATAGAGTTCTGACTTATAAGATAAAATTATAAAAACAATTGCTTTAGGTCTATAATTCTCATCAGCTGCAGCCAATATTTCCAATGATCAGCAGGCATAAGATTTTGTGGTCTGTAATCTGTGGAGAGCTTCTGCATTCTACGATTTATGCAAAAAAAAAAAAGTATGTCCCTTTCAAGTAGAAAAGGGGAAGGGGTGAATTAAATGAGTTTTTTTTTATATGATTCCACACTCATTTGAGGGAGAACCATCAGAATGGGGAAATTATTGGGGAAAGCATTCTCAAAATGCAAGATTAATGCTTAGGACCATGTCTTCCAGTTAGAATACGTTGTCCCAACTATTAATCTTTCATTTTGAGAATGCCTCCCCCTGAAGTTTCCTGATCTCTCAGTTGTGTAGAGGAAATGACAAAAAGAGTGAGAGATCTGAAGAACAGTAGCTATCATCCAGTAGTAGTAAATTATATGGCTGTCTTTTTAATCCCCCTTCACTATTGAAGGTTATTGGGTATAGTTGTTTGTCTTACAAGCTTGTAGCTTTCATATGCTCCATAAGTTCTTGAGGGTAACTTGACCATTTACGAACCAAGTATATGGTTCCTCTTTATCTGGTATGGCTTAACCATCAAGGAAATGACACAGAACCCCCAGCTGATGATTGGATTTTATTATATTTCATTTTTGGTTACAAGACAAAATGCATGTTTGAAAGGCCAAACTATTCCCCTTTTAATAAACTTAAGTTTCCTGTTATATTTTACATCGTTTTTTAAATGATTAAACAAGCAGCTCTTGTCACTTGAGGTAGGAGGAAGATCAACTGCCCCTTTTATTATTTGCACTTCTGTGGCAGGCCTTTTGTCATACACTGGCCTGATTCCTTGTAGATGAAGTTTCAATTCCTTCAGAGCTATATGTAAAAAAGATGGCTGGTAGGTTTGCTTCTCTGGATTGTAACTTAGGAAAGTAATGTGGAAGTTGGTATCAACTAGTCTAGTTGAACATTTTGCCTAATAATAGGCCCAGCCTTAAGCATATTTTAAAGCAGGAGTCTCCAACCTTGGCCACTTTAAGACTTGTGGACTTTAACTCTCAGAATTCCTCAACCTTTGCCAGTGGCTTTAAAGAGCTTTTTATTCCTGAAGCAGTCCTAGCCAAACAAGAATTATAGGGGGTGAATTTGTAGAGCTAACACTTATAGTTAAAGGATTGAGTTGTAGTCTTATTCCTGAAGCTAACTGATCAGACACAGTCATTTTTACAAAGGGGAGAGTCTGGTTTATAAGGCAAATTTAAATGTTTTCTAAGATTGCAGTATAAATGCCCCCACATATTTTATCAATGTCTATGGTTAATGAATATTTCATGACATTAATATACTTAAGTCTTATCTGTAAAAATGTACTAAGAAGTGACACATTTTCAAGTTATTTGAGCCAGACAGATGGAAAGAACTAGCTATGCTTGGCTGATTTTGAAAAGTTAAGCAAAATCATATGCGGTTTGTACTTAAGATGAGAGAAAACCAGAAAATCTCAAAGTTGCAGGCAAAATAGAATAGAATAGAATACTTTATTGGCAAAGTGTGATTGGACACATAAGGAATTTGTCTTGGTATAAATACAGTAATACATAAAAGAAAAGATAAATTCGTCAAGAGTCGAGAATCATAAGGTATGACACTTAATGATAGTCATAGGGTATAATAAACAATCAAATCATACTAGGAAACAGTCAGTATAAATCATAAGTATACAAGTGACAAAGTTACAGTTATACAGTCACAAGTGGGAGGGGATGGGTGATAAGGAGTGATGAGAAGATTAACAGTAATAGTACTGCAGACTTTGTAATAGTTGAACAGTGTTGAGGGAATTATTTGTTTAGGAGAGTGGTAGCTTTTGGGAAAAAACTGTTCTTGTGTCTAGTTGTTCTGGTGTGCAATGCTCTATAGCGTCATTTTGAGGGAAGGAGTTGAAACAGTTTATGTCCAGGATGTGAGGGGTCTGTAAATATTTTCACAGCCCTCTTTTGGACTAGTGCAGTATACAGGTCCTCGATTGAAGGCAGGTTGGTAGTAATTGTTTTTTCTGCAGTCCTAATTATTCTCTGAAGTCTGTGTCTGTCCTGTTGGATTGCAGAACCAAACCAGACAGTTATAGAGGTGCAGATGATAGACTCAATGATTCCTCTATAGAACTGTATTAGCAGCTCCTTGGGCAGTTTGAGCTTTCTGAATTGGCGCAGAAAGAACATTCTTTGTTGTGCTTTTTTGATGATGTTTTTGATGTTAGGTGTACAAAACCATCTTGGAAGAAAGCAATGTGAGACTACTTGGTATTGCCAAGAAAACTACATGGCAAGTCTACAAAGTCAGTAGGAATCCAACTTGACTTGAATGGGACTTTACTTTTAAAGCCATTTACTTATTAATGTCCAAAGGTTTTATGTAGGCAAAATTTCAGTCAGACCATGCTTTATCAAATCTCAGGACCAGAATGTTGCAGTATTTCTATTAAAACCCATAGAAATGATAGGTAAAGATAAACAGTCTTTGGAGAAATGAGATTATTAAAGTCAAACTAAAACTATGCAGAAAAAAGAAATTCTTAGCTTAGGCTTTAACTGGCAATGTTGTTCATTTCTGCTGTATTAAAACAGTCTGGTCGATTTCCAGAAACTAGAATTTCCAGAAATTAGTTTATTGACAGCTGGATATTTACAGTAATTTATAAACACAAAAAAAGTTGTACATGGATTTTTTTTAAAAAATAGAGGAGTTAAAATCTGCAGAATGAAATGTCAACTTTTGCAGTGATGGAGGTTTCCCATCTTCAGACTGTATTCTTTTCAAATAAAAAAAATCAAAAGGTTTCCTCATCCAGCTAAATACTGATTCCCAATTTCAGCAAATATCATGTGCATGCTTCTATAGATGAACGTGAATAGTAACACAGCTTTCAGATGCTGATTGAAATGTTGGTTTTGATAACTCTCTCTCTCTCCCATCGAGTCATCACAATTCCATCTAGCTTTGCTTTGATTGTCACTCAGTGTTTCAAATTGTCTTCCTCTGCTTCCTTGTTTGAATCCACAATTGAGTAGTGATTTCAAGCAAACTTCATTTTCTGCACTCCACAATCATGTGGAGTGCATGTGCATATGCTTGTGCCTTCCATGTGTATGTGTATATGCTGGTGGCTGCATTTCATTCATACACTTGCCTAAGAATAGCAATATACTGTAGAGCAGAGCAAATCACAATGCCTGGAATCATAGGATAGCAAGCTAGTAGTTTGAATAGAATAGAATAGAATAGAATAGAATAACAGAGTTGGAAGGGACCTTGGAGGTCTTCTAGTCCAACCCCCTGCCTAGGCAGGAAACCCTACACCACTTCAGACAAATGGTTATCCAACATCTTTTTAAAAACTTCACAGTGTTGGAGCATTCACAACTTCTGGAGGCAAGTTGTTCCACTGATTAATTGTTCTGACTATCAAGAAATTTCTCCTTAGATGTAAGTTGCTTCTCTCCTTGATTAGTTTCCACCCATAGCTTCTTGTCCTGCCCTCAGGTGCTTTGGAGAATAGCTTGACTCCCTTTTCTTTGTGGCAGTCCTTGAGATATTGGAACATTGCTATCATGTCTCTCCTAGTCCTTTTTTTCATTGGATCAGACATATCCAGTTCCTCATATATCTTCATATATTTTAGCCTCCAGTCCACTAATCATCTTTGTTGCTCTTCTGTGCACTCTTTCTAGAGTCTCAACATCTTTTTTACATCGTGGCAACCAAAACTGAATACAGTATTCCAAGTGTGGGTTTACCAAGGCATTATAAAGTGGTATTAACACATCACATGATCTTGATTATATCTCTCTGTTTATGCAGCCTAGAATCATGTTGGCTTTTTTGGCAGCTGCTGCACACTGCTGGCTCATATTTAAATGATTGTCCACTAGGACTCCGAGATCCCTCTCACAGTTACTACTATTGAGCAAGTTACCACATGTACGGTACCTGTGCATTTGATTTTTCTTGCGTAAATGTAGAATCTTACTATTTTTCACCATTGAATTTCATTTTGTTAGATAGCACCCAATGTTTAAGTCTGTCAAGGTCTTCCTGTATCTTAAGCCTATCTTTTGGAGTGTTGGCTATTCCTGCCAGCTATGAATCCATCTGGTGGTGATGCTGTCTAACCCACATTTTTCTACTTTATCTAGTAGTAGGTTATGGGTTACTTTATCAAATGTCTTATTGAAGTACAAGTAAAGTTTATCAACAGCATTCCTCTGGTCAACTAATTTTGTCACTTTGTCAAAGAACGCAATAAGATTAATCTGGCATGATCTGTTTTTAACAAACCCATGTTGGCTTTTGGTTATTACTTTGTTTGCTTCTAGGTGTTTGCTGATTTGTTGCTTGATTATCTTTTCCAGAATCTTCCCTGATTCTGAGCTTTTTAAAAATTCTCTTTGATAATCTGCCACAAACTATATTACAATTTGGAATTCTTGCTACATTGGAAGGTGGGAAAGAGATGGGAAATTATATATTTTGGTTGTGATAGATATAGCAGTGCTAAATGACAGCAACATGAAGAAGAATGAATATGTGAAATTAGAAAAGTACCAGGGCTTGAAGGAGGAACTAGAGAAAATGTGGAAAGTAAAGATCAAAATGCTCACAGTAGTAGTAGGAACACTTGGGGCTGTGACTCTGAAATTTGGAGAATTGTTTCAACTGATCCCAGGAACAACATCAAAGTTCTCTATCAGAAAAGTGCAATGCTTGGAATAACTAAGATACTGCACAGAACCTCAAGAGTACTTAAGGGTTCAACTCCAGGGCCTCTAGTAAAAGATCTGAGTTTGACACATACCACCTATAAGGATGAGAAGGGAATTTAAACACATACACACAATCACCACCCCTCTCCACACACCCATTGTTTCTACAAACTAAGGTGTTTATCATTACAGTGTTATTTAAATAAACCACATTATAAAATGTTTTATAGATGGCATCTTCCTCCTTCGAGGCTAGCGAAGATGCACCCCAACATGAGTCCGTATTGTTGGAAATTTAAGAAAAAAGAAGGAACCTTTTTCCATATGTGGTGGATATGCACAGAAACCCAAAATTATTGGAAGAAAATCCAAACTTGGTTGGAAGAAATTACAAAAGAGCAGATCGAGTATAAACCAGAGTCCTTCCTACTAGGGATCTTTGACAAACAAATTTCCAAAAAAGCTAAATATATAACAATATATATATTAACTGCGGCCAGATTAGCCTTTGCACAATACTGGAAACAACATCAAATTCCACCAGATGAAGTGATTATTGATAAAATTTCAAAATGCGCAGAAATGGACAAACTGACTCTGGCACTAAAAAACAAAGATACTTCACAATATTATGATAGTTGGAATTGTTGGTATAATTGGATTAATCATAGATAAATTATATATCATAAGGCATAAGAGAAAAGTTTTAACTGATAATAATGAGATAGTGATATATGTATAGAATAGGTGTATATATGACATAAATCAAAGGCTATAATAAAAAAAAAGATCTTGCAAACTGTAAAATAAATATGAATGTTTTTAATTTTCCTTCTTTCTTTTTCTTTCTTTTTCCTTTCTTTTCAATCTTTTCTTTTCTTTCTTTTCTTCTTTCTTCTTTCTTTTTTTCTTTCATTTATTTGTATATGTATTGTTGGCTGTTTTTAACTGTTAAAATTAATAAATTGTTTTATAAATAAACCACATGTACTTATCCCCGTTATACAATGACCCTGGCTTAGCAAAATGTTTCTTATTCCTGAGCGTTTTTGTAGTTCAACAGTATCCTTTCCTTATTTAATCAGTATTTTGTTTGGCTATCTTCTTTAGTAGATAGTTTCATTTTAGCCTAATGAGGAACACTGAACCTTGGTCATACTATTCCTTTCTGATTCCCAGTCTGTCCTTTTCAAGACAACTTCAGTCTTTTTTTACCTAGACAGTCTGTTCTTCAGATCTCTCTTTCTAATCCTGCCTGCTCCTATTGAGTCTTCAGTTATGGATTCCCCCTTCCACCAGGGATCATCTATCCAATTGTGGTTGGTTTCTTCCAGTAGTTATAGTCCATGCTCCTTGGTTCAGGCAACATCTCCAATCCACATGGCACAAACATATTGCTCACCTTTGTCCGCAAAATCTGACTCTCATATTTTTTAGCAAAATGTGGATTTGTCTGCTCAAAGGTGCGTTAATCTGAGATTGTGTCTTGCAATGTACATGATTCTTTGTATAAAATTGGCAAACAGATACCAATTCTAATCTTGAAACCAATTACTACCAATGTCCACATGCTGGCACTTCATTCACTAGCCAAAGAAAAGGGAGTCCATCTGTTACAATTCCTTTAATGGAAAAAGCCATACTTTACTCCTCTCTGATCCCTGGAGAGAATTATAAGGATAACTAGACAGTTTATTGACTGAGATACAGAATAGTTCAAAATGCAGTCATTTAATATATTGAAAAAAACTAAGAATGCTGAATTTTTGTGCAATAATAGAAAACTATATTTGAAGGAGTCTGATCACAGACATTTGTGGCTACAAGGAGTATTACACTACCTGCATCTGATACAAAATAATATGTTAAATATGTTCCTGTCCATGTAGTAACAATTACTTTGATAAAAAATAATATATCTGCACAATTCAATTTATTTATTGAATTTAATTATTTAATTTCTGAATATATTTACAAAAATTGTCTATGGGAAATGCTAAAAAAGTAGAGATTTGTTTAATTTATGCCTTCATTTTTGCTGTTGCATGACAACTAAATCAAAAGACAGATGGATGAAAACATTTACCATGAATCTCATGGAAGGTAATGATCATACAGTGTGGTGGGCATCATATTTTAACTATTACATGAATATGTATACAAATCAGTGATGTCAGTTAGCATTTTTATAAACTATGAGTGAAAGGCTGGGTCAACCAACAAACAAAAAGATGAGACTGTAAAAATATGCAGTATTTTTATAGCAAGAACAATGGCTAAAACAGAATAAGATTTGCATTTAAAAGGAGGAAGGTGCAAAAAAAAGAGAGGAGTGCTAAGCACACCATCTTTAGGTTCTGAATTAAAGAGACAACACAAACCAAATAAATACATTACAAATGTGTTCATTGCAGCTAGTGATGAAGTTAGAACTTAGGGAGTTGAATAAAAACTTTTAATAATAAGCTTGAGAATTTAGAGGAAATAAACAGCAAAAAACTAACTAAGATTTTGATCTTAGAAAATTATAAACAGATAAGGAGGTTGAAATAAAATTGGGATATTGAAACCTTTACAGTAAGACTTTGTAATTAATTATAAATTTATGGAAAAGGAGTTCTAATTTGGTTTTTACAAGATAAAACAAAGATAAGCAATTTCATGATTTCAAAAACTGGACACCAGAAAGATTTACAAGCCTGAAAAATATTGCAAAATGTTATAACAATGAAAATAGTAAAGAAGACTTTTGAAAAATGGAGTCAGAAATATGTAGCCACAATATCAACAATGTGTGATAGAATATAGTAGGGTGAATTTCCAGGAAGAGGAGATGCATTCCAGAGGAGTAAGAGGCAAGTAGGTCCAGTTATTTTGTGTGAGAGAAAGAGGGTGAAGCTAGCCCCTCCCCAATAGTTCCCAGAGTGTATGCTTGATTGGATAGCAATAGCACTTAGACCAGGGGTCTTCAAACTTCACAGCTTTAAGCAGTGGTGGGATTCAAAAAGTTTTACCACTGGTTCTGTGGGCATGGCTTGGTAGGTGTGGCATGGCATGGCTTGGTGGGTGTGGCAGGGGAAGGATACTGTAAAATCTCCATTCCCACCCCACTCCAGGAGAAGGATGCTGCAAAATCTCCATTCCCTCTCCACTCCTGGGGGAAGGTTACTGCAAAATCCCATTCCCTCTCCACCCCACTAACCTGCTTTCTAGCTCTGTTCTCCTATGCAGGGCAACAAAACAAGACTCAACCGATCATCTGGGACTTGGGAGGCAGAGAATAGATGGGGGCGGGGCCAGTCAGAGGTGGTATTTGCCGGTTCTCTGAACTACTCAAAATTTCTGCTACCAGTTCTCCAGAACTGGTCAGAATCTGCTGAATACCACTTCTAGCTTTAAGACTTTTGGACTTCAACTCCCAGAATTCCTCCTCCATAACATGATTATGTTAGCTCAGGAATTTTGGGAGTTGAAGTCCACAAGTCTTAAAGATGTCAAGTTTGAAGACCCTTGACTTAGACTTATATACCACTTCACAGTGCTTTACAGCCCCTCTCTAAGCGGTTTACAGAGTCAGCATAATAGAAAGCTTCAGTTTGGCAGGATTCTATCTATAGCTGTGGAACAATAAAGAACTCCACTTGGAAGAATCACCACATGTCTTTCTTGGTTCTTGAGCCTAACCCAAAGTCAATAATGATGTCCTCTTCTATATCCAAAAGATGGTTTTGAAGAAATGAGTTGTAGAGCAAATGTCATTTAACAAGCTAGAGATTTATTACTGACAAGCTAAGAGAATGACTTATAAAAGAAAATGGCACTGGTTTTACAAAAGAAACTGGCTAAGATGTAGAACTTTATGCAATGGAACAATAAAAAAGTGAGAAATAAATTCTGTGACATATATGAATGAATTAAAAATTAAGACTGTTAGAAGTGAAAAAGAAGGAATATAAAATTGGTTTATTTGATCAAGGTTGAGCAAATAAGATTTGTTGTTAGTTCTGACAGCCCTTAATGGAGTTTTTGCTGACAATAGATTCAGCAGAAAAGATGACTGTTTTTTGTTTTTGTTTTTCATAGATAAGAGATGGAATATGGATGAAGAGATAAATGTTGGTAATCTTAGAGTGGATGAAAAGTCATTAACTTCAGGTTGAAAGTTGGAAGTTACTTTATATATTTATTTTTCTTTCTTTATATTCTTATTTTTACTGTACTTTTTATTCCTTTTTTGTATTTTCTTTTTTTCACTTTAGTTTGTATTAGATTTTTACTATCGTAAACAAAAATTGTTAATAAAATTTTGTGCCAAAAAACAAAACAAAACAAAAAGGTGAAGCTAGTAAAATCAACTGTAAAAAATGGCTCTATCATAGTTCCTCTACAGTTCCTTTTTCACAAAGAGAAGATGTGAATGCCTGGCCATATTTCTTCAGCAGAACAAAACAATACAGTTTTTGTATTTGGCATCCTGAGAATTCAGCTGTATGACAAACTTATTAGTTATGCATTTCCATAGAACATAGCTCTGCAATTGGATGTCTCCCTGAAAATAAAAGCCCCAAATTCATGCTGCACACAGGAGACACAGTGTACCATTAAAATTCATGAACTTTAACTTCCACATAATAGTGAATTTAAATGCAGTGTCAAATTTACTTACAAGACTAGTATCAACCTTTTTGTTATTCTCAGATAGTTCTCCGTTTCTAAATATGCACTTAACTAACTCTTCCTCTCTCTCTCTCTCTCTCTCTCTCTCTCTGCTCCTCCTATCTTAATTAGCTTCACTTTAAAGGAGCGACTGTTTTATTTAGTGAAGTATTGCCCATGTCTTTATGAATTGGAAGACTTATTATAAAAACAAAAACAGTCACTACATTGGAGCACTTGAAACAAAATGGAATGGAATAATTGATTTTGTTCCAGGCTCGTGAAAAATACAGAGATATATATAAGGTTAGACAAAATACTTAGGTTAGACTATTTTGTATTTGGAACATCTTGCATACTTCTAATAGATGCTCATTAAAAAGATACGCCTTATATCTTGGCAGTTGCTGCAAATAGCCTACAAACAAATGAGCCAAAAGTCTTCATGAAGAAATAATGAACTCAAGATAACCACTGTATCTCCTGCAATTCATTCCCTTCTGGGATGCATGTGATTACTCAATTTAGGAATCTCACAATTCCCTCAAGCAATCTTTAGACAAAACAATTCAGGCAACTGATATGCTTCATTTATTCCCCTCACTCCCATTCCTCAAAGATGGGAGAGGCCTAACCTGGATGAGGTAACCAAGGCTACTGAAAATAAAGATTTCTTTTCCCCATTTCTTCAAGGAATCAATTCTTTAGAAGCAATACATGCCATTCAGCAATCTCTAAGAAATCAACAGAACAGAGGCGTGTTAGATATTAAACAGACAAAAAATATACTACCACTGAAACAGAATTGAAGTAGCCACTTGGAAAACTTTGATAGGGATAGTATGAGGGAGATGATGAAGATCTTTGAAATATATGAATAAATAAATTAAAAAAATAGTAGAGGCAACTTTAAAGTGTTACTTTCTCATAATTAATGCGGAGGTCACCAACAATTGCCAGCTATTTTTTTATTTAAAATATGTATATATAATACTATTTAATCCTGGGCAGCTCATAAATATTAAGAAAACATAAAAAACAAACAAACTCTTGGTGCCCCCAAAATAATACTTCCCCAAATGTCAGATATGCTGGGCTTCAGTCAATGTGTGCAGGAAGAGCCAAGTATTGTCCAATAAATGTATCAGAATGGCCAAAGATCACGAAGTAGTAATCCAAAAATTCTTGTGGGATTCAAAGAATCTATATTTACTAAAGACATTACAATGCAGTTTTCTATTTGGAAGCATACTTTGTGATAGCCAAATCTCCCATTATGGTCAATTTTTGTTCCTTATCTTCATCCCACTTCCCTTGGCAGGAAAGCTAAACAATTGTGAACATAAGAAGAAATCCACATTGAATTCCTGTAATATTTGTGCCCTATATTTTTTTCCTACTCATATGTAGAACTGTACATTTTATTTTATTTCAGCTGACTACCCAGGCCTCTCTGAATCTTTTTGAATCTCCTCTCTTTCATCTAAAGTATGAGCCATCCCTCCCAGTTCTTTGTCATCTGCAGTCTGTATAAATTTCAGTCATCAAGTCACTGCTAATGCTAAACATCACAGATCCCAGGACTGCCCTGTGGATTTCTGCTTGAAAGTTCTCTCTAAGCTGTAGGGGAGTTGTTAATAAGTACTCTATGGGTACAGTCATACAAACCAAGGTGTTGAATTACATTATTTTTCAAATTGGGTTATAGGATTACCTACAATCTCTATTGCTTTTCACCAGAACAGAATAAGATATATTAAAAAATGAGTACATCTTTTGGTACTCTGAATATTCTGAAGTCTATGTTGAAGGTAAACAGGGTCTTAAGATAAGCTTTATTTTGGACTAAAGAAGAGGGTTAAGTAAAATTCATACAAAATGCTAATTAAATATTTACAGACATATACCTG
The DNA here is from genome assembly GCF_900518735.1 of Pseudonaja textilis. Next base: position 1,562,978 of record NW_020769313.1, read on the forward strand.
TATATTTCAAAAGATAATCTAATAGGATTGGAATTGCACCATATCTACAAACAAAATGTAAAGCACTTGACTTCAGATTAATGCAGGTCATATAACATTTATCATAATACCATAAGGAGAACCACAAAGCTTATTCCACAGACAATTTTCTTGCTGTCTAGAGAACACAACTCTAACATTAAGGGTAATATTGTTAATTCCTATAATAATATTTCCAGAATAGATAGAACAAAATATATATTGATTGCCTCAGAGTTTGATTCCACTTATTGATATCTCTACTCTGTTGATCTGTTGTTGCTACTTAGCAGCTGTTTATAGAATCCTTGAATTATACTATTGATTCTTCAGGCATGCTCTTCTGTTCAGTGCAGAAGTCCAACTTAAAGCATCCCAGATAGGTGACTCAAACCTTTGCATGAATACATCCCATGAAAAGAAGACATCAGCTCTCTGAGTAATTTTAGAATGAGTGATTATAGTAAGCAAAAACAGATTCTAAACAAAAGATTCTGTTATCATCTACAATGATCTGGAGAACATAAAAGAAGTATGACAGTGATTTTCCATATGTTTATTAATAGCAGTTAAATCATACTTGAATGATTTTATCGCATAGCTGTCTGTGATAACAAGTAGAATTCTATTTTGTTCTAAGTTTGTCTGGAAGTAAATTACTCTAGGAGATATCTTGTTCAACAAAGCACATGCCCATCATCTATCACCAATGTCTCCAACATTTTTCATTAGATGAACTGGCAACTCTCAATTCAAAAGAACAAATGGACATAAACCATAAATGGCAATATAAAAAACCCACATGTAATTCTCCAAGACACTTGGCCACAAATACTTGACCACAAACCACTATGATGGCCAACCTTGGAATAGTTGAACTAGTGTATAATAACACAAGCATCTCCATCCAATGTATATTCTGGACGGACAGAAAACTGAGGAGATGGGGATTTGAGAGATATGGGTGGGGAAATTTATCTCAGTTTGCCCTATCTGTGTAAAATGTTGTTTTAGTGTGATAAATGGCTTTCAAGATGGCTTTGCCCATGGATGCTGCGGCTAACCACTCCTTCTTTCAGTGTATGGTGTGTATGATTCTGTGTGTGTTTTGGATCCTTTCCTTGATTGAATCCTGTGGGGCAAGGAGCATCTATCATTGGCAAGCCTTGTTACAAATTGGACTGAAATGTGAAAAGGCTATTACGGATGATTTTATACATTCTTATAACATACTGAAGGAGGCAGCTAAGCCCCTGGGGGAGCCACAGATCACTATCCCCGTAGGAAGGAGGAAGAGGCGGAGAAAGAAGAACAGGAAGAGGAAGAGAGGATGCTCTGCTGGGGTTTTCTTTAGGCTGAGTAACCTTCAATTCCAAGTATATTTCTTACCAATGCAAGATCTCTGACTAACAAAATGGATGAACTAATTCATCAAGAACTGCTGTGTTTTGCTAATCACAGAAACTTGGCTTCATTCACTCATTCCAGATGCAGCTGTTGAGCTGGAAGGCTACATAGCTCACTGGCAGGATAGGAGTAGAGATTCTGGCAAGATCAAATGGGGAGGTTTAAGCCTTTATGTGAACAAAAGCTGGTGTATCAATACAAAGACTGTAGACAGTCACTGCTCCATGGATCTGGAGTATATGACTTAAATGTAGACCCATATATCTTCCATGGGAATTCAGCATGAATTTGATTACTGCAGTCTATATCCCACCTGATGCCAACACTACCATAACTTTGGAATTCTTGTATAACATTGTTAGTAATCAACAGAATAAGTATCCTGATGCTGTGCATATCATAGTGGGGGACTTTAATCAAGCTGATTTAAAAGAAGTGATCCCTAAATTCTATCAGCATGTTAAGTGTGCTACTAGAGGAGCAAACATATTGGACAAAGTATATACCAATATCAAACATGGGTATAAGGTTATAAAATTACTACATTTGGGACAATCAGACCATATGTCATTGCTTTTAGCACCAGCTTACATCCCCCTTAGGAGACGGGCTCTGCCTATAATAAAGACAGTGAAATCTTGGCCAGAAGATGCTTCCCAACAACTTCAGGATTGTTTTGAGAACACAAATTGGGACATCTTTTACCACGGTGACCTAGAGGTGCACACTGCAACTGTTCTGTGCTATATCAAACACTGCACAGATACCATCACTGTGGATAAACGTATTAGGATCTACCCCAATCAGAAACCCTGGATGACCAAGGAAGTCCAGCGCCTGTTGCATGACAGGACCAAGGCCTTTAAGTCCGGTGATGGGGCAAGATACAGTGTTGCCAAAGCTAATCTGAAGAAAGGTATTCAGAAGGCCAAGACTGATTATAAGAGGCAGATTGAGGATAATTTTTATAGCAATAACATGAGGCAGGTGTGGCGAGGGATTCAACAAATTACAAACCATCAACTGACCAGTGTCATCCCTGCTGAGGGGGATGCTTCATTGGCAGAGGAACTGAATCATTTCTTTGCTCTCTTTGAAGTGGAGACATCAGGGACAGATAAAACACAACAACCAGCCAATTGTAGCCCCCACCTCATTGTGGAGCAACAGAAGGTGAGGAGCATTCTGAGGGCTGTGGACCCTAGAAAGGCTGCCAGTCCTGACAGTATCTCTGGCTGAGTGCTTAAAGACTGTGCTGATCAGTTGGCTGGAGTCTTTACCAGGATCTTCAATCGGTCTTTATCCCAGTCCACTATTCCATCTTGTTTGAAGGCTTCCACCATTGTTCCTCTGCCAAAGAAGTTCCCTATCAAGAAGTTCCCAGTCCACTATTCCATCTTGTTTGAAGGCTTCCACCATTGTTCCGCTGCCAAAGAAGTTCCCTATCAATAACCTCAATGATTACAGACCAATGGCACTCACTCCTATCATCATGAAGTGCTTTGAGAAATTGGTCTGCCGGCACATCATTTCTGGTCTTCCGCATACATTTGATAAACACCAGTTTGCATACAGAAAAAATAAATCTACAGAGGACGCTATAACCATCACTCTTCACACTGCTCTGACTCATCTAGAATAGCAGGAGGGCTATGTGAGGATGCTTTTTGTGGATTTTAGTTCTGCGTTTAACACAATTCTTCCACATAGAGTAGTGTCTAAACTTCTGGACCTTGAACTTTCTAATTCAATCTGCTTTGGATTATGGATTTCCTATCTGGCCACTCACAGAGGGTCAGATTAGGTAATCATACCTCTTCAGCCCTTATTCTTAACACTGGTACACTACAGGGTTGCGTGTTGAGTCCCTTATTCTATACTCTTTATGTGCATGATTGCATTCCCACTCATGTTAGTAATACTATTGCTAAATTTGCAGGTAATGGGACTCATCTCCAGGGGTTGAGTTGAGGTGGACCAGTTGCTTTCATGGTGTGGAGACAACTTGGTCCTCAACACCAAAAAGACCAAGGAGCTTATAGTGGATTATAGAAGGAACAGATCAGATCCAGCCCTTGCTTATCAATGGAGACCTAGTGGACCAAGTGGCCAGTTTTAAGTTTTTGGGTGTTACCCTAAAAGAAGACCTGACCTGGGGTGCCCACATCGCAGCCCTGGTCAAAAGGGCCCAGCAGAGATTATACTACCTGAGACTTCTTAGAAAACAACAACTGAATGAGAAACTGCTGGTGACCTTCTAACGCTGCACCATAGAGAGCTTTTTAACATACTGCACCTCTGTATGGTTTGCCAATTGCATAGTGGCAGATAGGAAAGCACTCCAGAGGGTTAATATCATTACCCAGAAGATCATTGGTTGCCCTCTCCCCTCTTTGGAAGAGCTTTATAGATTCCGCTGCCTTAAGAAAGTTCAAAACATTCTCAAAGATCCATCTCATCCTGGGAACCCTTTTTTTGAACTATTACTATCTGGCAGACAGTACAGAATAATAAAAACAGGGACAAATAGGCTGAAAAACAGCTTCTATCCCAGGGCAGTAGCTCTTTTGAATTCTGCTGTATAGTGCAGTGTTGGTGTGGTGTTAGGGGTTTCTGGTTCAATGTGTGAAGGATGTGTATTTGTGTTTATTTTCATGGTCATGGTCATGATGTGCAGTGAAGATGGTGTTTGATTTAGTTGTATGAGGTGCAATGACAATAAAGTAAACTAAACTAGTGTGGGGCAAAGGAATGTACAGTAAGGATAAAAACCTGAAGATGTATTCCTCACTGTAAGGTTTAAAGTATATAATCAAGTGTTGGTTAAACAAAGCAAAATTATCCTTGTGGTCATGAGGGCTCCGAAGTTTGCATTTGTACAGAAAAGATTCTGCTGAAGCCATACAAATATCAGGATATATTGATCTTCTGGCAGATCAAATGCAGTGCTTTTGTTTGGTGTTCCAGGGAACCTCTTTCTAGAATACACTGCATTGCCCTTGTCCAAACCATGTCTTTTTCTCATTTCTTTCTTTTGCAGCTGATGAGCAGATTTGAGGAAACAAGCTCAAATCTGATCATTATCTCTATCTCACAGGCTAATGGGCACTAAACCATAGCATGAATGCTTTTGTATGTCTCTTAATTTCCAAAATTGCATTGAAATAAACACTATTTTTGAACAAATGCGATCTGTCTCTTTCCTGTTTCATACCTGTTTTTATTTATTTACAGAGACCCTTAAGCAATTCATGTCAGTTTTAAAAATCTTGTTAGTAATGACTTTTCTATTGATTTCCAGATGATTGTTACATCCTGTTTCCTAAGATCTTGTTGTAAATAGTGGTTACCATGACAAGGTGCTCTGTATTTCCACCATAAATATTGGCATCTATTTTTAATCATTATTACTTCCATAAATCTTGTATACTTTTCCCTCAGTATATTTATTCATAGAAAGTTGAAAACTTAACTTTGTGGACTGATCAGACTCATCAAGACCATGGGACTACAAGTAGATTTAAATTAATTCTGTGGCATGGAAAGCAGTAATACATGTAGCTCTATGAACAGTCCAACTTAAAGTTAAAATTTCATGTAAAATGACTTCTTAAAAAATAATAAATGTATTGTTGCCTAAATTTTGGGCAATGATAATCTGGTTCATTTGATACATATTATGTACATAATTTGTGCGGGAAGAAGAAGGAAAAGCAAAGACATGGATGGACAAAAGAAATGGAGTTATACATTGATGGTGACATCATGGCATGAATTAGGTCTTGCATAAAGTACTAATATAATATATTGATCCATGAAAAATATTGTTTTGTTTTGTTTTGAAAACAATTTTATTGGTTTTTTAACAAACGAACAAGACAAACAAAACATAAAAGCATCAGCTCCCTTCCATACTTATATACAAACAGTGTGTCGGTTGGTTCATCAGTTTTGTGCATTCATTTCGTAGTCTCAATTACAATTATGTTACATAATAACTCTTATTATCAATCCAAACTTGTATATCCTCATGTCATTATTAAAAAAAACATTTGACTATACTTTTACTCATTCATGCCTTATGAGATAACTATACTTTAAATAATTTATTCTATAACAAATCATATAATCATACCAATTCTATCCTAAAAGAAAAAAGAAAAAAAGAACACTTTATAAATATAATGTCAAGTAGCAAAAAAAGAAAAAAAAATCAATAATGTTCCTTATTACCTAACATTCTAAATATTCTATTTTTGTATTTCATTGTCCAACCATGATAGAAAAGGTCCCAAATTGCATAAAATTGTTTATCTTCTTGCTCTCTAATTTCAAATGTCAATCTACTCATCTCAGCACATTCCAATATTTTCTTAATAATTTCTTCCTGCAATGGAATTTTCTCATTTTTCCAATTTTTTGCAAATACAATCCTAGCCGCAGTTAATACATTTACAATCAAATATTTCAAATCTTTACTGTATACATCTGGTAGGATTCCCAATAAGAAAAGCTCCGGTTTCAAATCTATATGTTTCTTTGTCATTTTTTCCAACCACATGCGGATTTTAATCCAGTATTTTCTAGCGTCCTCACAAGTCCACCACATATGGTAATATGAACCAGGTGTCTGATGACATTTCCAACATTTTTCCGATTTATTCTTAAACATTCTTGCTATTCTTGTCGGGGGAAAATGCCACCTGTAAAACATCTTATACAAATTTTCTTTATAAGCTGTAGACATTGTCATTTTATAATTTTGCGACCATAATTTCTGCCATTTCTCTAAGTCAATCCCATATCCAAAATTTCTCCCCCAAGCAATCATAGTTTCTTTGACTTGTTCTTCCTCTAGCTTAATTCCCAATAAGTAACCATATAATTTTTTAATCACCTTTTCATCAGTACCTGTTAAAATCTTATCTAAATCAGTCTGTTTATCATAAAATCCCTCTGTTTTGGAATCTTCATCATACCTTGAGTGTATTTGCACGTATGAAAACCAATTCATCTTTATACCTTGTTCCTCTAAATTTTGTATCGATTTAAGTTCACCCTTTTCATCTAGTAATTCCCCATATCTAGCTGTTTGTTCCTTCTTATAAATTATAGGATAAGAAAATGCTTCTATCGTTGATAACCAAACTGGAATTTTCAAATAACATTGTTTTTTTATCTTCTCCCAATTTAGCCACAAAGACTCCCGTATATAATGTCTTCTAAAATAGCCGTGTGTTTTGGTTCCCTTGTACCATAGAAAAGCATGCCAACCCAACAACAAATCATGACCTTCTAGTGTCAACAATCTAGTCTTCCTTAATGTTATCCATTCCTTAACCCACGTCAAATTTACAGCTTGGTAGTACAACTCCCAATTAGGCAGGCCGAACCCTCCTCTAGTTCTAGCATCTTGCAAAAGCTTTAGCTTTATCCTCGCTTTCTTACCTTGCCATATATACTTCAACACAATTTTATTTAAGTCCTCAAAATAGTCTTTTCCAAGCCTAATTGGTATTGTTTGAAACAAAAATAAGATTCTGGGTAGAATATTCATCTTGATTGTTGAGATCCTCCCTATTAATGACAGTTGTAAGTTTTCCCATTTCTTCAAATCTAGGGCTATCTGTTGTTTGAAAAATATTGAAAAATATTGTTTAATTACCTAGAAGGTTGATAGTCCTCATATGCCACCCCCAATCCAGCTGAGTGGTTAGTGGGTATACCATGAAGATAGAATAAAATGGGATGGAGCTCTTCAAATTACTACTGCTCTCTTACACTCTTGTGCTCTGGAGAGCTAATGATGGTTGCTAATCCTTACTAGCAGGTGAAGTTGGGTGGAAAGGGCAAGGATGCCATGCTGTCCACCAATTCCAATCCTTTTCCCATATTATATATTTAAGAATAGATGGCTCTTTTTGCTGTGGCACAATGCAACTCAACTATGTTGACAGTACGATTGATGTTACTATACTTTTCTGCCAAGAAGGCATCTTGAAGCCTTTTTCAGATTGGAAAGCATAAACCACAGTGAAAGCTGCAGAGAGATTGGTGTGTATGTGTGTGTGAATGTGTGTGTAAAATGAGCTCAACAGCATCATCAGAGAAAGTTCTAACACTTTTTAGATTCTGGAGCAGTTAATGGAAAAACATACTTTTTTTTGAAAGAATATAAATATTTCAGAAAGTTGGAAAATAGATTTTGGCACAGTATTAGAATAGAATAGAATTCTTTTTAAAAAAATACATTTTTATTGAGTTTCTAATTTTCAATATAAAGCATCATAGTTTCAACAACATTCTTGACATCTACAGGTGAAACTCGAACAATTAGAATATCAAGCAAAAATTCATTTATTTCAATAATGCAACTGAAAAGGTGAACTAATTTATGAGATAGACTTATTACATGCAAAGGAAGATAGTTCAAGATGAGATTTGTCATAATTGAGATGATTATGGTTTACAGCTCATAAAAACCCCAAATCCACAATCTCAGAAAATTAGAATATTACATGTAATCAATAAAACAAGATTTGTACATAGAACAATATTGGACCTCTGAAAAGTATAAGCATGCATATGTACTCAGTACTTGGTTTGGGCCCCCTTTGCAGCAATTACTGCCTCAATGTGGCGTGGCATGTAAGCTATCAACCTGTGGTACTGCTGAGGTATCATGGAAGACCAGGATGCTTCAATAGCGGCCTTCAGCTCTTCTGCATTGTTCGGTCTCATGTCTCTCATCTTTTTCTTGGCAATGCCCCATAGATTTTCTATGGGGTTCAGGTCAGGCGAGTTTGCTAGCCAATCAAGCACAGTAATCCCACAGTCATTGAACCAGGTTTTGATGCTTTTGCCAGTGTGGGCAGGTGCCAAATCCTGCTGGAAAATGAAGTCAGCATTCCCATAAAGCTCGTCTGCAGAAGGAAGCATGAAGTGCTCCAAAATTTCCTGGTAGACAGCTGCGTTGACTCTGGACTTAATGAAGCACAGTGGACCAACACCAGCAGATGACATGGCTCCCCAAATCAAGACAGACTGTGGAAACTTCACACTGGACTTCAAGCATCTTGCAGTGTGTGCCTCTCCATTCTTCCTCCAGACTCTGGGTCCCTGGTTTCCAAATGAGATGCAAAAGTTGCTCTCATCAGAAAAGAGGACTTTGCACCACTGAGCAACAGACCAGTTCTGTTTTTCTTTAGCCCAGGTAAGACGTTCCTGATGTTGTTTGTTGTTCAGGAGCAGCTTGACAAGAGGAATACGACATTTGAAACCCATGTCCAGGATCCGTCTGTGTGTGGTGGTTCTTGATGCACTGAATCCAGCCTCAGTCCAGTGAAAGTCCCCAACACTTTTGAATGGCCTTTTCCTGACAATCCTCTCCAGGCTGTGGTCATCCCTGCTGCTTGTGCACCCTTTTCTTCCACCCTTTTCCCTTTCACATAACTTTCTATTAATGTGCTTTGATACAGCACTTTGGGAACATCAAACTTCATTTGCAATTACCTTTTGAGGCTTTACCTCCTTATGGAGGGTGTCAATGATGGTTTTCTGTACAACTATCAGGTCAGCAGTCTTTCCCATGATTGTGATTTCTACTGAACCAAACTGAGAGACCAGACCATTTAAAGGCTCAGGAACCCTTTGCAGGTGTTATGGTTTAATTAGCTGATTAGAGTGGGACACTTTGAGCCTAGAGTATGGAACCTTTTTACAATATTATAATTTTCTGAGATTGAACTATCTTGCTTTGTATGTAATAAATCTATCTCATATATTAGGTTCACCTTTTATGTTGCATTACTGAATAAATGATTTTTTCACGATATTCTAATTTTTCGAGTTTTACCTGTATACACGTTCCTATCATAAATATCGTAACACATTGTATTTATATTTATCTAATATTAATTAATAACTTTAACTATAATCATTATTCCTATATTCTTATATAGTTTACAAATTTACATTTCACATTCTTAAGGTTTCTTACAGTTAAGTTTCTTGTCTTATTTTTTAGTTCTGTTTGCTAACCAATCACACCATTTATTCCAGGTTAGGTAAAAATCAGAGTCATCTCTTTCTTTCAATTTCAATGTTACCATATTCATTTCAGCACTTTCTGTTACTTTTGTAATATCAGTTCTTCTTTAGGAATATTGGGAGTTTTCCATACCTGTGCAAAGGCTATTCTGGCGGCTGTTGTGATACGTAGCAATAAATATTTTGTTTCTGTTGGTATTCTATCTTTAATAATTCCTAAAAGGAAGGTTTCCAGTCTGAGCTCAATCTGATAACCAGTAATCTCTTGAATACAGTTTTTAATTTGAATCCAGAATGTCTTAGTCCTGGGGCATAGCCACCATATATGATAAAATGTATCATCAACCTTCTTACATTTCCAGCATTTTGGGCTTTGTTGGGATAAATTCTTGCTAATCTCATTGGGAGAATAGAATAGAATTCTTTATTGGCCAAGTGTGATTGGACACAAGGAATTTGTCTTGGTGCAAATGCTCTCAGTGTACATAAAAGAAAATATACATTCGTCAAGAGTCAAGAATCATAAGGTACAACACTTAATAATAGTCATAGGGTACAATAAGCAATCAAATCATACTAGGAAACAGTCAATATAGATTGTAAGGATACAAGCAACAAAGTTACAGTCATACAGTCACAAGTGGGAGGGGATGGGTGATAAGGAGTGATGAGAAGGTTAATGGTAATAGTAGTTCAGACTTTGTAAATAATTGGACAGTGTTAAGGGAAAGTGTTTAGCAGAGTGATGGCATTCAAGAAAAAAACTCTCCTTGTGTCTAGTTGTTCTGGTGTGCAGTGCTTTATGGCGTCATTTTGAGGGAAGGAGTTGAAACAGTTTATGTCATTTCTAAGGTTTTGGGTGTGTTCAGTTCCAGATTGTTGTGGTTATACCACAAGGTAAGCTGTACAACCTCCCATCTGTATGCAAAATAATCTGCTTTTCATTTAGCTAATAATTTGTGAAAATGGCATACTGGAGTTTTGAATCAGGTCTCAAAATCTGAATGTATATTTGGGAGGAAATTATTTTTCAACTGGAGAGATTGAAGCAAACATGTTCAGCTGTTTAGATAGATAGGGAGAACAAGAAGCAACCTGCAGAATAATGTGACACACAATTAATAATATGATTACCCTTGATGGATGATGATTTGATGGGTATTATATCATTTCTGCTCCATCAATGCTTCAAGAAATATTTGAGATTTTAAAGAGCAAGAGCCATAATTGAAGTCTGCAAACAAATCATATTAATGTTTCTAGACATGTGGAGTGAGATAATATTTTCTGGACCCATCCACTGGCTTTTTTCTGTTAGTGGGTGGAGTTATTCTGTTTATTAAAATTTTTAGGAGTCCTTAGAAACTAATGCAGGAGCATTTCTACATTTCACAACTATTTCAGGAAGTAACTGAAGCTCTGAAAAGTTTATTTTTTCTATAATTTGACCTATAATGATTTTATTACATTACCTAGAAGGGTTTTAATCTATTTTATTTTAAATCCCTGCTATTTAATTATTTCTCAATTCTAGGTGGTGAATTATTTTAAGTGGATTGTATATATGTATGCACAGCAGCATTTGCAATAGATCTATAGAAGAAGCAAGGATCATCAATAACAATAGCACTTCGACTTATATACTGCTCCATAGTCCTTTACACCCCTTTCTAAGCAGTTCATAGAGTCAGCATATTGCCCCCAACAATCTGGGTCCTCATTTTACTGATTTTGGAAGGATAGAAGGCTGAATGAACCTTGAGCCAGTGAGAATTCAACTGCTGGCACTTGGCAGAATTAGTCTGCAATACTGCATTCTAACCACTGTGCCACCAATTGGGTTGTTTCTTGTTTTGTTCCTTTCACACTACGAAGAATCATTCATGGTAGTCTTACAATTAGAAAATATTCCTCCAGATTTTAACCCCAAAAGAAATAAACCTTAACAAAATGATGTGAAAAAACAAAGGAATATGACTACAAGTCAGTCAAAATTGTTCTTCTTGGTGCATTTTAGAATGTATGTAGCATACAGTAATACTATTTTATGCATGGTTAAAGAAAAACACAACCCATTATATAGAAACATTAGAAATCATATTGTCATACTTGGTTATGATTTACTAGCATTGATACAGAAAGATTCATGGTTTCTCTTATCCTCATACTTGAAGTACCTTTAAATAGGATTCATTATGAGTTTTTTTCAGCATGAGGAACATTTTCTGGTTTACAAATGAATCAGTAGCTTTTGCAGATTCCTGGAGAGTCCATTCTTCAAAGATTAATTATTGAAAAATTATGTTGTAGTGCTTTACAAAATGTTACTTAACTTTGCTATGTTGAAACCCCATTCTTATAAGTCAGCCTTCCCTCACCTGACATTCTAAAGATGTGTTTTCCTATGCATTTGGGGGTTGGGGGGGGGGGGCAGAAGCCATAGGCTTGTGTTGTTTGTAATACAAAGGCCCATTATGAGTGGCCACAGTTGCTACTAGGAATCTAACTTTCTATGATAAAAGTGCAAAATATAAGCTAGCACTAATCCTGTCTGTTGTTTAAAAAGGAAGGATGAGGAAAATATACAGCTCCCAACTCTTCTCACACTCTTCATATGCATGATTTGGGTTGCTATGACTATGCTTAAAGAGTTTTGTATGCATAGTTCATAACGCTGGATTGAAATGAGAATCCTACACAGCATTCATTTGGGTGTTTATATGCAAATCTCCTTCCAGCTATGGATAGACCCAGCCTGGTCATAGAAGTAATTTTTATTGCACAAAAGAAGGCAGGTTCAATTGCCCTCTGTTTTTAGGTTGGCCCATGGGGAAAAAATATGGTCTGAAAGCTGGAATTGCTATTACCTGTCAGAATATTGACAAGTAACCATACTTATTGAGATAGATGGACCACATATTTGATGGGGTACAATGATTGTCATGGGCAATCCTAGAACTGTGGAAGCCTGATTCTGCATTTATATGATCCTAGCTAAAAGTGAATAGAAAACAGCTGAGACTCCAAATTTATTATTTATAATGTTAATGTTCCAGCTGCTGCAGTTGTATATCATATACTGTAAACTATTGAGATTTTGGTTGATTACAGCAGGTATAGCTGTAATAATAAATGATAAATGAATATATTAGTTGCATGTAGAGTACTAATTTAGCTCTGACTTGAATTTGGTCTTGAGACACACAGTAAAGTCTTCCTTTGAAGCCTATGGGCTCAGTTCATGATTTATCTGCAAGCAATAATTCATGGTCCCTGATGAAGCATGTTTATGTAGAACATATATCTGATTCAATGAATGCATCAAAACAACCTTTTGCACATAAATCTGATGTGTTCGATTGCTACAAAAGTCTTTTATTATATATTCATAATTCATCCAAGCTTGAAATTCCCTCTCTGCATCTATGAAACCAGCATTTCATTTGGGGTCTTGCAAGGTTTTCCATGGAGTGAAACAAAGCAATTAAGTTAACCTTGGTCAACAACTTAACAAGGAAACCCAACACACAACACTAGTAAAAGTGTTGTGTGTTGAAGATACAATGTACTCAAAACAAAGGCAGAATTTTCTTACCCCGATGAATCTGTATGTTTGAATATGAATGAATAAGTTTTAAATTTGCAAGTTGCATTTCAGAAAGTTTCAAACTAAGGCAGGCACCAAGTATTTAGTATATATCAACACAACAGAAAGCTATCCAGGGAAGCATCAATTTCTGCTTGTTGTTGTATCATGAGGCTTAAAAACAAGAGACAACAGGGAAAAAATAGAATGATCTGAATAGAATGTGGTATTTACAACTCTTGAGTAAAAAGCTGCCTCAAACTGACAACTGCCTAGAACAGAAAGGCAAGCTTTATTCTCTAAAGACAAATAGACAGGAAGCATTTTAGACCAGCCTGGGGGCTTTTTAGTGACATCGTGCATAAAAGGAGAATAAAAATCAATATATATGTCTATTTTCTAGCCCTATAAAACTTTTTTCCAGGATTTTTGTTGCAGAATCTGCCATCCGCAGAAGATGTGCTAGCAGTAGCTCATGGCATAAAGTTTTTGCAACCCTGTCATAGAGGTGTAAATAAAATACATAAAGATAAATTTTATTGTGAATTCATTGAAGAGTAATTCTTTTGTTTTCCTTTCCTTTCTTGCCTTAACAAAGTGAAAAATCGCAGCAGGTTTTTGTAAAAATAGTTGACAAAAAGCATGGCAGTCATTAGTGGTCCTTCTATTTTGATATCGCATTACCACCATTTTCTCCTTCAACATGTCCCACGTTGGCATAATGTTCAGAGGAGAGCAAATGCCAAACTTCCCTTCTGCTGGAATCAGATAAATATTTTCAATAGTAAGAATCTATAAGAAAGGAAATTAAAAAGGGGGGGGGGGCATTCCATTCATATCTGATATCTACTTTGGCAGATTGAATAGACTCTGTTGGATCAATGTTTTATTTTTTTGAAATGATTGGAAATTACTAATTGAAGTAATTAGCAGGTAGCTGTTCCAATGACAGTACAGTTCAGTTTTTCCTCAACTTTAGCAACTTTAAGATATCTGGATTTCAACTTCCATAATTCTGAAGCCAGCTATGCTACGCTGGCTGGGGAATTTGGGAGGTTGAAGTCCAGTTCTCTTAAAGTTGCCAAGGTTGAGAAACATGGTATAGTACATCAGTATCAAACCAGGCTTAATTTAAAGATTAAAGTTAAGGATTTAGGATAGAGAAGATAATAGAATTGCTAATTGTAGATACATAGTTCAAATTTAATTTTTTTTACACATCTCTGAATTTGAAAGCAAAAGGAAGAGAAAAATAACAACAATTCAATAAATGTGATATGGCATTTCCAAACCACACTGCTCTCTAATTTTAGCTTAGGAAACCAGAGGGGAAAAATATAGGACTGTTAAGAGAGTGTTGTGAGTGTTTTAGGACCTTGGCTGAAGAGTAACAAACCATGCATCTTTGTTTATGGAGAAGCATCAATTCAGAGAAGAGAAAAACTTCACACTAAAATTGGAATCCATAAATCTGTACTATAAAGTTTCATGGTCAACAATGTCAAATTGTCTTTCTAACACAATAAAGGCCTGAGCCAACAGAAAACTTCAGCATTGGAAAACTTATCTGTTCAGACAAATTCATGAACTTGACTAATATTAATACCATATATATGACCACATAGCCAGTTCTTTATTTCATTAAAACACCCTCTTTTAAAAAAGAAAAAAAAAAGTCCAAGAAATAAAGTAACATCATGCTTTGCTCATAGTGAATCTTCTCCTACACTCAATATCTTTTCAGCACAGTTTGAAACTGGATTACAAATAAATACATGTAGTCATCTCTGTACATATAGATTGGCCCTACAGATTCCATATTTTCTTCAATGTACATTATTTTATCTATCTATAAGAGGTTTGTTTAGGTATGCTCTTTATTATTTATTTAATAATTCTATTATGAGCATGACTCCCAGTGACTCCAGGTTTACATATTGTTTAAAACATCAAAAAGACAAGCAACCTGTAGTCTAAAAGACGGTCTTATTTATCATCACCAAAAATCTAGATCAGACTTCATAAGGAATCTCATTCCAGAGAGCAGGTGTGCTTCCAAAATTCTTTCAGATGGCATTGTTTAATTGAAATAAAAGGTAAAGATGCCAGAATGACAAAACTGGATGGGAAGAAAGGAAAACAACGTCAAGTGCAACTGGTCCCAGAAAAAGGAAGAGAACCAATATAAAATAATGTTTCCAGTCCCCAACTTATGGAGTCAACTCAGAACAACAGTGTGGTTGACAGCATCAAGAGCTGCTGAGAAATGAAGGAATACAAGGATGGATGTCATCACCATCCCAGCTCCACCACAAGCATTCAACAAGTATGATCAAAGCTGTCTCAGCTGGCTTGAAACCTGATTGAATTGGATCTTTATAGCATTTCCTCTGCAGACTATCTTCTCAACAATCTTCCCCAAAAGGGAAGATTGGAGCTTGGTTAATAGTTATTGAAAACTATTGGGTTGAGGATAAGTTATTGAGGTAAGGGTAAATTTTGATGTTTTGCTACCCTTATCTCCACAAATAATCCCCAAAATGATCTCTTACCTACTGTATGTTTGGTTAGACTGGTTTGACTCTTCTTCCAACAGCACCCCAGGTATCTCTTCTGATGAATCATGTGCCAGAGATCCTCAGTAAACTAAAAGGTAAC
This sequence comes from Pseudonaja textilis, assembly GCF_900518735.1. The sequence continues at coordinate 1,578,696 of NW_020769313.1, forward strand.
CTGGGGTCAGTATGGGGGAAATGCTGCAGAGGAACAATATGCTCTAAGGCCCCAGCTAAGCTCCCATTGCAGACAGGCTAGTGTCTCAGCTGAATTATGCATTGGAAAAACAAGAGGTTTTCTGGAACCTCATAGGTTTAATCAATCTCTTGATATAGGTCAATCAAATGGATCCTATTCTCTCTACAGAGAGTGCTTCTAGGTTGAAAGGATTGGCTGGTGAGTTGAAAGACAATCAGATAGTGACCTGTCTGGCAATGGGCTGATATTAATATCTATGGAGATTCTCAATCGTCCAGGTCATTCCCAAAGGTGCTTTTCCAACAGGAAACCGGACTTTCTTATTTTTTTTGGAAAACATTTCACTTCTTATCCAAGAATCTGAAGTGTTAGACTTGAAGAAGCTTCTTAGATGAGAAGCGAAATGTTTTCAAAAGAAAAAACCAAGAAAGTTCAGTTTCATTTTGGAAAAGCACTTTTGGGATGACTGCAGTTAATATGATTCACTGAGCGATCAGATCTCAACCACCCCAAGAAAAAAACCCAGAGTCCAGCTGTAGCCACTGGTATTCATTGGGCCATCAGTAGCTTGGGTAGGTCCATGATTGCCATAGAATAGAATAGAATTCTTTTTGGCCAAGTGTGATTGGACACACAAAGAATTTGTCTTGGTATAAATGCTCTTAGTATACATAAAAGAAAAGATACATTTATCAAGAGTCAAGATTCATAAGGTACTTTGTAAACAGTTGGACAGAGGAAATTATTTGTTTAGCAGAGAGATGGCATTTGGGAAAAAACTGTACTTGTGTTTAGTTGTTCTGGTGTGCAATGTGTTGCGGTTCACCTGCAGCCGGTACAGACGGCAGTGCAATTGGACAGTGAGGAAGAGTCAGAGAGTCTGGAGAGGACTCGGACGAGGGTCCTGTGTCTGATGCAAAGATGGGGCCAGGACCATCTGGAGTGGGGTGCTGCCTTTGGAGCCTTCAGAATCTGGCAGCTGCGAGGCAGAGGAGCCATGGGAGCCTGTGCGCAGAGCTACTAGAAGGCGAGAGCAGCTGAAACAAAAGGGGCGACTCAGGGGTAAGGCTGGGAGGTGATTGCCCCTCCCATAAGTATAAAGGTCAGGCCAAGATGATGATACCTTTGCAGGAAGCAAAGTAGTTTGATCAGTTCAGAGTCATTCTTGAAGCTCTTTGTACTTTGATTTTTTTTGTACTTTGGTTGGGTTTTTTTCTACTTCAGTTTGTTTCTTTTCTGTTCATTTGATACTTCACAGAACTGAAAGATGTGTGCTTATCTCTGGGGGCTGTTTGAGATTAATTCCAGCTGGGAATGAAAACAATTCCCAGCATTGCAATAAAATACATCTTGTTTTTCAAAGATGTGTGTGTGTGTGTGTGTGTGTGTGTGTGTGTGTGTGTGTGTGTGTAATTACGGTTATACTGAGTCACTACACCCTGTCTCCTGGATGCTTGGCTGAAACCTGAAATCTGAGTGGTTACATTTCTAAAGGGGGAAATCCCCCTGCTCAGGCCCAACAGGGTCTCAGTAAGTCATTCAAGTCTGATGCCCTCCTTTGAGATAAGATCATGGAGGAAGGCAGTTTTGTAACACACTGATCTGGCATTCAAAAGGAACGTCTCTATCCCAGGGCCACCAAAGATCACCCATCAGGTTCTGAAGGGAGAGACTGTGGGCTAAACAGCAGGCTGCTTTCAAGCAGAGCCATTATCCTTGAGAGTATCCCATGATACCCCCCTTTTGCCATAACTGTCAAGATGGTTCTTTCTTCCCCTTATCACATAAATGGAAATTCATATAGATGAATTAGTAATATCCACTGAAAACCAGATCTATCAAGTGGTTCTCATTTTGTTTTTTCACTACGTTGCAAGAAGAGAAATGGCACTGAATTTTTTTCTTCCTTTCCCAAGACATGAATAGAATCAGTCTGGAAGGAGGAAGAGAACATGCGCTGCCTTTGTGAATTATGGAAATTTGATTTCTGATTCTTTTAAAATCTATTTAAAGATTTCTCTGGGAAAGATAATTATCAACTTTAAAATACATTAACTGAAATTTAGGGATCTTTTTTTCCCCAAACCATTTTAAAAATGTTTTGACTGAAATTAATATAATTCTTAATGACAGAAGTAAGAGATTATTTTCACTGTCTGTAGAGACTATAAAAGGGAACTAAATGTAGTATAAAGGCTTTATAAATTAAAAATTAATAAAAAAAATAATAACTTGAAAGTAACAACCTGCTAATTTCCCCATTACAGATAACCATTGTGGTTATTTCCTAAGAATGATTGATGAATTCATCAGTTCAAAAAAGAAAATATATAATAAGTCAAGAATATAATTGTAAAATTCTTTTTCCTCATCAGCAAGGACATTTTATCACTTGTTTATTAACAAAGACGTGTCTAAAATTATGAAAATCACTAGAAGATACTTCTACCTTATACTTCTACCTGTTACTTACTTCTACCTGTTATCTAATAATTGTTTGACAAAATAACTAAATAAATAAAATAAAAACAAACCTCAGTTCTCTGACAGCAATTCGAACTCTGATATGCACGAGCTTCAGTAGACAATGCTGATTTTAGACTTCTTATATTTTTTCCGGAGAATTTTAATGTATCCCTTAAAAATAAATCAAAATGAAATCATAAATAAAACCATCATTTACTCATCATACATTCAATATACTGAAGCCCTATATATATCATCTTGATTAAAGATATATCAACACGATGAACATTGATCCTCATTATCCCCAAGAGTCAAATCTGATGCAGTGGTGTTTAACAGACTGCCAGAGAAAAACTATGTATGAGAACATGGACTATTGATATTAATAGGTCACAAACATGCACATGGACAGATGGGTCTAAAGGCCAAGAATCTCCAGCTATTTTATCCTACATGTCCTTTTGGAATGTAGAGAATTAAGGACATTGTAATAGTTACAAAACAGCTATATAACAGCATAGCTAGTTATAACAGACCAAGATATGCTAATCACCTTAAAGGGATGCTAATTAATTTAAATGGTTTTACAAGCCATTTTCAAATTGACAGTTATATTTGTGGCTTCAGACTATGACGTAAATTTAAGTCTGAAATATGCTAATGCCAACATGGATCCACATTTATTTTTAGCATCAGATTACAGAATGATACAATGTATGGTTTTACTATAGATATTTGAGAAGGAAAATCTTAAATTAAAAAAAAAATACATGTCAGTAGGAACCTCTCCTTCTGATCCAAATTTATATTGTTAGATAACAATATGAACCTGATTTTGATTGTGTTTGTGTTTTAAATTGTTTGTTTAGAATTTTATTGGTAATATGTGTTTGAACCTTTACGGTGATATGGCCTATAGGCATCTCTCCCTCCCTCCCTCCCCCCACTCTCTCTCTGCTATTTGATTATGTTTATAGAAGAGAAAACACATTTAAAAGTTTTTTTGTTTGTGACTATGCTAGCTGTTTCTTTAATGTTACATTAATGTACTGTTTGTTTTGTGAAAGAAAGAAAAATCAATTCTCATTCAACTAGGTATTAATATTGCTTACACAGACCTCCTGCCATGAAAATTCAAGTGGTGTATTTTCTCTGTATGCTTACCCTTTGTGTGTATGTGTGAAAGGGTTATTATACTTTATGAAAGTATTCTCTGTTTTCCCATAAGAGTGTGGCTTCCATTTAGTATGTTGGATATACTAATTCTTTCATTCAGAGAGGATTTAATTGCAGAAGCCAAAACACTTTTTCCAAGATAGTTGATGTGCCAACTCAGGAGTAGAAGCAGGGGTCAACAAAAGTCAGACCAGACTTTTCATTTTCTTAATTTCATTAGAACTTTTCTCACAGGGGAGAAGTTGATGCAGCCAGGAGATCCGAAAGGACACTAATTTAATGTGTAACAAGCGCCAGCCAGTTTCGCTGAAACAGAAAGTGCAATCAATTAGTGGTGAAATATGGGGTTTCAGAAGGGACTGTTCAAAGACCTAATGGAAATGGAGATGAGGGGAAGAAACCAAATAAAACTACAGAAAGTGAGTTAAAGCTTGCAGGGAAAAGATAAGGGAAACAAATTACAGAATGAGAAATTGCTAAGCGCTAAAGAGGAAAGGAATAAAGACGCAGCTCATATGCAGGTGTACAGTTTTCATTCAATAAAGCAAAAACCTTATCAGGATGACTGCATTCAGAATTTGATTCCCATCCTAAACATTTTTTTTTGCAGCAGCAGCAGCAGAAATTGACTCTTCCTCAGAATTTTTTCACAGGACAAATATGTAGATTCTTGTGTCCATTAAAAAAATGAAAAGGAAAGTCTTGAAAAAAAAAACGCATGAGAAAAAACATTTCCTGCAAATCTAGCTAGAAATGAAAGTGGAGGGAGAAGAAAAAAAGAGAGTGAGTGACAGAAGGATAATTTAAATGAATAAAATGCAAAGCAAGCAGAACATGAATTAATTAGGAAATCAAAGTTCTTTTTTTTCCTGTAGCCAAATCAGAAACTACTGGTAGTCCTTGACTTATGACCACAATTGAGCCCAAAATATTTGTTGCTAAGTGAAACGTTTGTTAAGTGAATTTTGCCCCATTTTATGATCTTTTGTGCCACAGTTGTTAAGTGAATCATTGCAGCTGTTAAGTTAGTAACACAATTATTAAGTGGATCTGGATTTTCTATTGACTTTATTCGTCAGAAGGTTGCAAAAGGTGGTCACATGATCCCAGGACACTGCAACTGTCATAAATATGAATCAGTTGCCAAACATCTGAATTTTGATCATGTGACTATGGGGATACTGCACTGGTTGTAAATGTGAACTGGTCATAAGTCACTTTTTAAAGTACTCTTGTAACTTTGAACAGTCACTAAATGAACTGTTGTAAGCTGAGGACTACTTGTATATTTTTCTTTGCAACTCTTCACAGCAGTGGTTCCCAAACTTTTTCAGTCCACCGCCCCCTTGGTGCTACAAACTCATCCTCAATGCCCCCCACCCAGGGGCGGGATTCAAATTTCTGTGGGTGTGGCCTAATTTGAGGGAGTGGTTTGCTGGTAACATGATTGTGTGGGCATGGCTTGCTGGTCACATGAGTGAGTGGGCATGGCTTGCTGGTCACGTGATTAGGTGAGTGTGGTTTGGTGACTGGCAAACCAAATACAAGTGGTCCTCACAATGGCCGATTACTTAGCAAGTGTTCTAATTTATGACTGGCCTCCCCAGAACTACTTGACCTGTTTTGGGAGTTTTGATAGCCACGCACACATATATACACACAGTCCCTTCCAACCCTGCTGGAGCAGGTCATTGGATTAGAATCGGCAAAGCATCTCTGATTAGATTCTAGTAGTGAAAAAAATCTAATCAGAGATGCTTTGCCAATTCTTGTTGATTTGTTTTATTTGTATTTCTTTATTTTATGTTGCTGAATTGCATTGACATGTGTGTCCCTTCTTGTGCACAACCCAGAAGCTTTTGTGATTCTTTGCAGCAAAAATTACTGACCTCTGTCTTTGCTCTACTTTTCAAATGTGCCGGCACTGCACGTTCTAAGTGCTGGCCCCACAGGTCCACCACTTTGAAACATCTTTGGCTTCTATTAATTAAAGGTATTGTGGATGAAACATGGCCAAGACTATCAGGAAGCTCTCACATTTTGTTGAGGCTTTAAACAGGATCCATTGGACCAGATCTCCACCCTAAAAAATTACTTTTCCCCAATGTATTACAGTGCCAATTCTGAAGAGGGCAAACCAAAATGTGTTGGTAAATTACAAGAACACACACACACACACACACACACACACACACACACACCCTTCTAACCCTGTTGGAGCAGGTGATTGGACTAGAATAAATATCTCATTATCTTTCTCCTTCCTCTCTCCCTCCTTTATTTCTTTTTCTTTTTGTCCCTTCCTTCCATTCCCCCCTCTTTCTTTGTCCCTTTTTCTTTATTTCTTTTTCTTTCTGTCCTTTCCTTCCATCCCCCTTTTTTCTTTGTCCCCTTTTCATTCTTTCTCTTTTCTCTTTCTCTTCTTCCTTCTCTCTTTCTATCTCTCTCTCTTTCCTCTCTCTTTCTCTCTCTCAGGCTCACCCCATTGACTTTGTGCACTGCTCCATTCGGACTTGCTTGCTTGGGCAGGTGCCTCCAGTGCAAGGGGCTCAATGGGGTGGAACGCGGCGGAGGCGGGATGTTTGAAAAAGAGAGCAAAGCCACTCTGGCTTTGCTCTCCTTTCCCAAAGCTGCATTTGGGGTGGAGCTCTTTGCACCAGAGTGTGCAAGTCAATGGGATGATCCTGCGGGGCCTTGCCTCGAACGTGGCGGCAGTGGTATTTTTTCTCACCCCTGAATTGTGCCCTGCCAATCATGTCTGGTGCCCCCCTGCCCCCTCTTAGCACCCCCTGTCAGTCCCCTTGCCTCTTAGTGCCCCCTAAGGCATCCCACCACCATCCGGGGGCAGTACTGCCCACTTTGGGAACCACTGCTTTACAGTATTAAAGAGCCCTTGTGATATACTTCCTCTACTTGTACATATTAAATACCCATGTTATCTGAAACAGGAAATGAAAAATGAATGCATTTTCATTACCAAATAAGGAGAAAAATGTATTGGCAAAATATACTATCATGTATAGTTGAGTATCTTACATTGTGTCAGAGTTCATTCATTTTACAAGTCCATTGCATGGTTTGACTAGTTTTTTAAAAAAATAGATTTTATTAAATTTCTCATAAAATAAAACAAGGGAAAAAAAGAATGAAAAAGGAATCAAATAGGGGAGTTTATAAATGAATGAATGAATGAAACAGTTATAAATATGAAATGCATTAATCTTTGATCTAAAATTCAGCATTATACAATATTCTTATAATCATAAACAATTTTAATTGTAAAATCACTAGATTAATATAGCATTTATTTTGGTTTCTAGCAAAAAGTCTGAAAGTGATTACCACATAGAAACAAAACTAGACAAAATATTTTCATTAATCAAGGTAGTTGATTTCCTTGTCTACTTTCTTTTGTGGAAATTTCTATATCTTTTCATCACTGGGCATACAAAAGCATCGCTGAAGTTTTCATATATGAAAACCAAGTCCCATGTTTTTTCTCCAACTGTTTATCCATCAAACATAAAGAAAAATATCATGCAACTGGTAACCACTGTTTCTTCTGAGACATGATTTATGACTTATGCATGTGAATCACACTGTGTGACCCAAACTATATTTAAAAAATAATATCTTATGTGTGAACATTGTCTATACACCTATGATACCCTCTTTTGATCTACATGCATAATATTTTTAGGGCAGCACCAAGAAAGTAAAATATTGTCCAGTTTGCATTATGAGTGATAAATGTCAGCCCATGTTTTTCACTGAATTTTTGGCCTTCTACTTGCAGTAGGCAAATTTTACTGGCAGCACTTACACATCCTTGGCTAATCTCAAGAGGCTTAAAAAGTCAGATTTATTTGTATTTAGATTGTAGTATTAGGGCTATAGAGAAGAACTCAAAGACTCTATTGATATTTTAAAAATCCTTCATTTGTGTATCCCTGGGAAACATGTTCTGCTCTCTTTATTCTTTTTATATTGAAGATAAAAGAGATATATCATTTAGGTATTGCAGTAAGACTTTAATATTGAAAATCAATGGTTTGCCATATAAATCAGATGGTCAGAAAAGTATTTAAACTTAATCAGAAGTTCTGGGGAAGGAAGAGATTAGGAAACCAAGTTCTACAAAATTAAATTAAATAAGTTAGAAGTGTTTAATTTGAACAGAAGATAATTAAAAAGTAATAAGGTATCATCTTCAGATATTTAAAGGGTTGCTTCAGGGATGATAGAGAACACTCTTTTTTACTTGTTTCATATGGCAGCAATTAAATTCTAAATTATAATATTGCAATTGACAAACAGGGATTTATTTGACTAAATATTTAGAAAAAAATATTTTGTAAGCACTTGGAAAAGAAGCTCTTGCTTGTTTGAAGCTAGTGTGAATCTGTTAAGAATAAACCATGCCAAAGCAATCTGATTTCCTTTTTGATAAAAAATTAGTTTAGTGGACCATAAAATGCCATTTGAATTTAGCAAAGCATTTTACAAAGTCTCCCATAACATAGTCATAAACAAAATGAAAAACTAAGCTATTGTTATTTGAATCCAGAGCAGGTTGAACAATTATATCAAACCATTCTGAGTCAATTATTTTGCATCTAGCTATAGGAAAGTGTTGAGTGGCTGTACCTATGACTCTGTTCAATGCCCTGGGCTGTTCAAAATATCCAGAAATAACTTAGACGAAGCATAGAAAAGTTTGCACATAGGGAATAGCAAACGATTTAAAGGAGAGTATTAAGATTCAACATTATATGATATATAAGATATATGCATTTGTTCATGCAAAATCATTGTTATGAATATAAATGTGATTTGTATTTTTGAAAATTAGAATAAAAACAAATTTAAAAAAAAAGATTTGACAAGATGGGACAATGGGCATAAACCAGCAAGATAAATTTCATGCAGGAGAACTGAAAAGTCTCACACTGGGTTAAGAAAAAGGAAACATGAAATGAAAAATGAAACAAAATGAAATGAAATTGGGGGAGGGGAGTGAGTTGCAGTACTAGTGGTAAGGATTTGCGTTTCTTGGTAGTTCAAAGTGGAATATGAGCTACTAGTGTAAAATTGCTATCAAATAGTTAAAGCAATCCTAGACAGTAAAGATGATAAAGAGTTTGGATAGCAAAAATGGAAAGAAAAAATGACAAAACACCTGCAACCATTTCTCATTTGTTTAACTTGGAAAAGAGAAAACCTGAGGGAAGGGAGTCTGGGGTGGTGATGGTAACATGATATAGTACTGCCTTCGAATATGAAGGGCTATCATGTAGAAAATGAAGTAGAATTATTCCAGAAAACAGGAGACAAACCTCTGCATTTAAAGGATGTAGATTTGAGTTAATCCTTGGAGAAAAATTCTTAATGGTAAGAGCTATTCGGTGATGGAAGAAAAATTGGTGCCCTGGCTGAAATTAGTCTTTCCAGTCACAAAATGATCCTCATAAAATTACTCTCTAGAAATGTTTTTTTGGGAGATCTGTGGTGGACACTTTTCATCAGAACTGTAGCAGATGATGAAAGTTTAAATTACACATGTATCATTATTATTCTGAACAAGGATGTTCATAACCGCTATTTTAATTTTTTAAAGTGAAATATGATTACATGTTTCCACAAAATGTCTAGCATAGTCCCAATATTCTTTTTTTCCAATCTCTTTGCTAGTTTACACAATGAGCTGCTTCCCTCATAGATAGCACCCGCCTTTATCAAGTATTAATAGTTGTTGATAGTTAACTAAGACACCATACTTCTTTACACTGTGAAAAAGCATATAACCATTTCATTCTCTTTGCATCTGTTTTTCCCTTCAAACTATTACTGCTGTTTCTTCACAAGAAAGAACAATTTTGACCTTTCCCCATGACCTATTAGCTGCATTAATTTCCTTAGGCAACCCAGTGGTAGATTGGTTCACCTAAGAGAAGAAAAGAGAAGGAAAAATCAAGGAAGTTTGGAGAGAGTTATGTGAATATAACTTTGAGTAGTTTAATGAAGACCATCTAAGATAAACAAAAGATCCCAGAATATGGTTCATTGAAATGGAAATGTCATATGAAGCTTTGCGTAGTCAAGAAGCTGTACTTGAAACCACCATTCTCAGTGTGACAAAAGTAATCTCAATCTAATTTATTCTTAAGTAAAGGGATGAACAATTTTTGCTTCTTCTTTGAACAAGAATAACCTTTCATTCAAAGCCTTTATGTGCCTTATATTTTGATAAGTCCCAGCTGGACTGCATCTGCTTTGTGTTTTGAACAGAACATTTGGTTCATTATTTCTTATTATCAGAACTGACTTATGTTCTCCTAATTGTAGTGAGAAGGTCATCCAATGGTGTTTTTCAATTACTCTGGAAAATTCAGAGTAATTTGAGAAGATTTTCTAAAGCAAACATAACAGCCATGATAACTACTCTATCAAACATTAAATGTAGATTTAATATCCCACTTCATAAAAATTGTTTTGTATACAGCTCAGCTGAGGAAACCGAAGGACTGGTTCAGACACCTGTACAAGGATTTACACTGTAATAGTTCCATGAGGAGGAAGCGATGTTTGACCCAATAAACTCTCTAGTACAAATGAAGCTTCTCAATGTCAAAGGGCATGAGCTCAGCAGCACTCTTACAAGATGCAATAGAAAAGCACCATCTACTGTATGCCCACAGAGAAACAGTCAGATGTAAAGATAGGTAATCTTCCCTCACTTAAGTAAAAATTGGCCTTGTGTTCATGAGTCTTTTAGTGAGTATTCAGTATAATAAAAAAACATGCTTTCTAGGATTTGTGTCCTGATTTGTAATGTTTACGTACATATAAAAATAGTATCCGACATCATTGTCCATGTCCCTTAACCTATTACCTTCTAGAACTGGAGACCTCAGAATTTAAGATCTATTATTATAACTTAATTTACTGTCCCCTACTATCAAACATACATACAACAAGGATTTTCAGCCTGTTGTAGCCACCAAATACCTGTTGAAGGAATTTATTTCAAAGAAAATAATGCTAATCAAATAAAAGCAGAAGACAAGCCACATTATCAATTATCAAAGATAATTACAACATTGAGGAATGGAATATTTAAAAAGTACAGTTCATACATCTGTAGAACATCTACCCGTAGTTTTCTCTGCAATGTTCTGTAGCTGAATCAACATGAAGAGTGTCTCATTAGTTCTTCTCCAATATTTATATCAGAGAGGGACTTTAATGGGTGTGCAACATTAGGGGAAGTTTTCTTGAAGTCTTAGTAATCAACTCCTGACATGTTTAAGGACATCTCCATTTAGTTTTCCTGGCAACAATTTAGAAAAGGTTTGCCTCCAGGATGATGATGATTTCCCAAGTGTAGACCACAGCTCTGAGGTTTTCTTTAATCCTCTTCTTCCATCCAAATCTAACCAGGACCAATCCTGTTTAGTTTTGCAAGGTCAGATGGACTAAATAATCCCATCTTTTATATCACCTAATTCCAATTTTGTTTCTTTTTTGTATCAAAGGCTGAAACAGAATCTGGAAACCTGGGATTTTAAATGGATGGAAGCTTTTATATATGTAAACTTCAAACAATGCACCCACCATTCACAGTATCACAGTGTACTCTCAGTCTTCCCCTAATTACTGCTATATTTGGGAGTCTGTATACTCTTAATGCTCCATAAAAGTAGCATTAGATAAAATTCCAATTCACTTTTTAAATAAAGCAAAGTATTAAGAGTTTGGCAAAAATCCATCTTGAGCCAGATAATTGCAAACTGTAAGCCGTGTGATATAGTGATTGAGGTGCTGGCAAAACTGATATCTGAGTGTGTCCACTGCTGTTGAAGTTCATCAGGTAATAGGGGAACCTAACAGAATAATTATTGTGGGGGAAATTGAAGGAGAGAAGAGGAAGAACACTTTGGATGTTGCTTCAAGCCCAAAGATAGGAAGGTTGAAGTGTTGGATTAAGAGTGGAAAGACCTTTCACCACAGATGCTCATTGAGTCCTCTGAGCTCAACCTTCTTTACAGATTTCAAAAACTGCAGTGTTTTGTACATGATTCCTGAATGAAAGGTAAGATATAAATCTAATAAACAAATAAGAATGTGTATTTGACCCCTGCACAGTTCATATTTCTTTTCTACGAATATTAATGCAAAGTCTAACATATTGTAGGCACTGGAAATTGTGGTTTGGCAGCCAATATAGTTGAAGCTGCAGTATTCAGAGAGGAAGAAATAGATTCCAGTACTGTTAAATTTTCTAATAATATTTTTTGTTCCCTACTGGAAAAATTGAGTGTCATAGTCCCTCCATATTTCTTTGCCTCCAAATTAAATTGGTTTTGAGGCCCAACTGCAATGCAGTTCCACCCTGAGTATATCCCATTAGCCATCTCTCTTTCTTCTTGAGAATTTGTGAGAAGTTCTAGAAATTCACAATAAGTATTTGGAAGCTCATTATTTAAGGACTCGTGCATGCAACCATATAAATCACTGACACTGGATATTATTGATTAAAAAGTACAGATTAGTCTATGACTATCCACTGATGAAATTAGTTTGACTTCATTCTTTAATTTCCCCTGCCAAATGCAACACTCCAATCATGGGGATTGATTTAACTTCACCAAACTGGGAAAATAAAACATAGATATTACTTTGTACTCTATTCTTATTCAAATTCATTTTTATGAGTCATCTGGAACACTTGATATTATTACAAAGGCAGGACAAATTAACTACTTTAAAAATATTTTAAAGACAAATATGTAAAAATATGGCAGCACCTGGTTCATTTTTTCTGAACTTGCAACTTAAGAAAGGTCACTCCAAGCTAGTGCTTGCATGGGAAACTCCCCAGAAATCTTAGAGTTGTAAGCTACATTGAGAACTAAAATAAAAAGAAAACAGACACCATCCCTGAATCATTTTCATCACATAGCTAAGAAAATGGCATGGGTGCAGTCAACAGGAGTGAAGTTTAATTTTTGAATATCTTTATCTTTCCATTCTTTTCACTCTTGCAAGTAAAGTAAAAGACGTTAGACCCTCATCTACATACCTAGCAAGCAAGCTGCTAGAAATGAGCCAAACAAACAAAATAAAAATGATCAGACCCATACAGAGTGCAGAAACAATACACACAGACGCAGTACATTACATAGAAAAAAGCACAGATGCCCCCTTTTGTTATTGGGAAAGATTCTAAAAATGGTGTTCCACAAGCTTTTCTGTAACTTTTTTTTGGGTGAGCAAATAAATAAATGTTGGGTTGAGAATCTTTTTGTTTTGCTGATTAATATTTGATTAATCTGTAAGATCAAAAGAAGCCAAGATTTGCTGCCTTTTATGATTCCTTTTTATTGGCTTTGCCTTATATTGCCTCCTCCCTCAACCTCATTCAGAAAAAGAGTACAAATATCCCTCTTTTCCCCCTTTCAGTGTAGATTTTAAGTTTCTTTTCCAAAAGCTGGTAAGTCTGAAGAGAGAAAAAGCATTAAAACAGATCACTCCATGAAACAAAATTATTTTATTTCTAGCTACATGAGATACTTTGAAGGTGATCCCTATTTCATTTTTTGATTATTTTCCTCTCCCTCTCTCTTTTCTTTAAAACTCAATGAAAGTAAGGGATATTTGCTTCTGAAGTAGCAGCAAATCTACCACAGAAAGAATGGTTATTGTTTTATAGGAGAAATTAAGGTTCTGATCTTTTTGGGCCAGGAATAAGATACTAGTTCATCAGGGAAAAACATCCTCTGTGGCCATAATTTTAAAATAATTGCTTTCTTGCATTAATTAATTTACTGTACTTCCCCCTAAACTAGGACAGTTGACAGTGATCATTTACAGCTTTGTAAAGATTTCCAGTGGCTTGTGTTGTTATGTTTACTGCTGAGGTAAGATGTTTGAGCTTGCAGTCCTAAGCTTGCAGTCCCAGCCACGAAAACCAACACCGGACCCAAAACAACACATGACGCCACCACCAATCTCCCTCACCAGACTCAAACCCAAACCCACCCATAGATGAAAGATAACCACCATCCAGAAACCAGATCATGGCTGCATCACCAGCTGCCACACACCCCAAACCCCAACCCAAGCAAACTGACACACACCATGAACACATAGTCAGGCCTCAAACTCGGAGCCAAACCAAAACCCAGAATGTCACATCACAGCCACCTACTCAGGATATCACATCACGAAACTCATCATGAAAACCTCAGGCTCAACCATCACATCACGAAACTCATCACGAAAAACTCAGGCTGTCACAACACAGCCAATGACCCAGGAGATTACAGCACAAGACTCAGGATGTCACAACAATAGAACTCAGAAGGTCATCACACAACCCATTACCTAGGTCGTTACAACACAGGAGGTGGATAGACACACAGCCAATACCTCAGCCACGCATGTTCTTACAAAAAAGCCAGGCAATCTGCAAACATCAATTCCATCAACCAATCAAGAAGTGACAACACAGCCAACCTCCCCACCAGTATATATAGGGAGACGGCAGCTGCGATCACACTTTGCTCGCACAAGCGCGAAGCCAAAAGCACTGCCTGAAGATGGTGAGTGGGACCTCATCAAAACGTTGCCAAGATACTCTCAATCTTACATGGGAAAAGACCCGAACACACCAAGACCTGCTTATGTATGTATGTATGTATGTATGTACGTATGTACGTATGTACGTATTATATTTATATTACACCCTTCAGTTGACTCCAGGTAGCCTCAGCAAATCTTTATGATGCCAAATGGCAACATGGGCATGGTGATGTCATCACATAAGGCACATCATTACCCTCTTGAATATTGACATCTGACACAGATACACAGGTCATATCATTTGCGTGGTTATATAATTCATACTTACTGCATGCTCATGGGTATGCCATGTGAATTCAATAAACATATGTAAATATATCAACAATAAATAATATATATTTAATATTGTAAAAATTAAGTACATTATTTTTTTATTGAATTTGGTGCAAAATTAAGTGCATTAACATTAGACTTCAAAGACCATAGTCTTTGTTACCTTCCTTAAAACTAAAAGGGACGAGATCCAATTCCTACCTAATATCACAAAGAGGGATTGCACAAAATGAGAAATATTATTTTGAAAAGATGGTGTCAACCCTGAAGCTGACCCTGACAGATGGTATCAAAGATACCATGACACCATGGACTTTATAGTTTAAGCAAATTAATTGAATTAAACTTAGAAACAAGGGCAGTCAATGCAGAATCTTAGTACAGGAATAGCATTGCTGTATTGCTCTTATCCTTCAGCTAAATTCTACACCAAATGAAGTTTGTCCTCAAGGGCAGCCCCAAGTAGAACTCATTACAGTAATCTAGTCTTGAGTTGATGAAGCTTTGAATTACTCTTGTCAGTGGCAGGAAAGAAAGAATGCAACAGGTGCACCAGATTTTTAAAATATATGCTGCACACACATACATAGACAATTCCGATATTTCTTTCTTTCCTTTTTTTTTGTGTATAAGCCACTGAAAGCTACTTACCTGAAAGGAGAGCATGCTGGTAATTTTTGCACTCAGGAATTATATGCAATACCTTTAACGTTTCAGTGATTTTTTTTCTTTTTGCAGCAACAGCAGCAAATTGCAGTAAGTGTAGGGAAATATAGCCATTACTAATTCAAGCTAGTCTGAAAGTTTGCAGATCCTTGGAACTCTTCTCAGCATAGAATAATCTAGTGAAGTAAGTGAAAGGTAAAATTGATAAGTCAATAGGATGAGGCAGGAATTTTTACAAATGTGAAAATTGGCAGATTTGCCTCCAGGCTCAACATTTCAAAACCTCACCCCCCCCCCCCCCCCCACCCCCAAAAATACAATGCTAGTTTTGCAGCCGTTTCAAATGGATGGAAACAGAAATAAATCAGTTCAACTCATGACCACGGTGAGGTCATGGAATCCAGTAGGTGCATGATTCTTCTGTGGCAGTGTCCCGAGTGAGGAGTGAGGAGTGAGAAGACCAAGAAAAAATGACAAATAACCCACCCATTTCTATCTTTGGTATGTAGTGCTAATTGAGAGCCAATAGTAGCAAGTAAATGGGCATTAGCCAAATCAGTGAGGAGATTGAAGAATCTGGCCTTCTCAAATTTGAATCTGAGGTTGTCCAACATCTGGAAACAGATTTTTTTCCTAAGCTTCACACTCTTCTTTCCAGTTCCTTTTTTTCTGACTGCAATGTCAGATGGTCAACTTGGCACAGGGACAGGCAGTCTTTGTAAAGTTTTTAATCACATGTAGTGAAGTGCTGGTATTAAATCTTTGAGTCTTCAGTCAGTATTGTTATTAAATGGAGCAGAAAATGAGTAGTAGGGTAAGGAAGTGAGTGGAAGCTAGATTGAGCCAGCTGATGGAACAGATCCAGCCTTTTGAAGCAGAAAAGATTGTCTTCAAAAAGCAAGAGCCTTTCATAGCTGCATAGTTTCAGGGTACTCCTGAAAATATTTGCAAGATTCCTACATCTGAGGAATCTTAGTTGTGTTTTTTTCCTGCCCTATCCTAATGCAAGGAGGCTTTCAGTGAAAACAGGTTAATGTCATATTTTCATGTCTTGCCGTTGCCCTCAAAAAGGTAATAATTTACCATTTCATTCTCTTCTGATGGCAAATAAGTAAAATGTCTGATACAATACAGTATATGAACAGCCACTCCACTTTAGTTGTGACATTTCATATCTATTATTCTTTATGGACCCTGAAAGCAAATCAATGGTCTTCTTACTCAGTATTGCAGAGTTTTGTGTAGCAAAATCTATGACAAAGATTTAACCAATACCTGGGCATCCAGCTGGTAAGGGTGGCATTAATGATTTTGTAGGAAGTTAACTAAGTACATCTATCACTTTGTCATCTATGGTAAAAGGAAGTATCAGTCAAAGAATAAAAAGGCAGCACATTTTGGCTTCTTTTTGCAGGTTGTTGTGAAATATGTTACAAAAATCAATAGACCTGGAGTAGTGTGGTGAGACGATTTTTTTGATTAAATAGAACACATGGAGAAAATAAAAAAAACCACATATGGATAAAGGTTGAAAGTTTGCTAAAAATAGGCAGAATATATGAAACTGACTAGCTATAATTCATGTAATTCCCAACTTTCAATGTGATCAGAAATAAAGTAAGGAACCATCCATTAGAACACAATTTTGCATTTATTAAATCTCTTTTCTTGATGTAATTTTTTCACTCTCTTGACAAATATACAGTAAATATTACTGAGATCTGATTTAATTTTTCATTGATGAATCTTCGCTCCCATTGAATAAATCATATTGTCTGAATTGGTGTTATATACTATATTATTCAAATAGTCACTGAGGATCTAGAGAAGGAATAGATCATGACTTACAGATGTTCTATATGGATGTTACTGAATATAAATACTATATTCTATATGAATCTTACTGAATATAGATGCTATCTTCTATATGCATGTTACCAAATATAGGTACTATATTCTGCATGAATGTTACTAGATAGATACTATTCATTTCATATTCACTGTTTTAGTTAACAATGATCACTGCTGCAAATTGAAATATTATATGTAACTGTGGTATACTTAATAAGGAGTAACAACATAATTCAATAGGAACAATGGCATTTACAAGGCATTTATAAGATGAGACCATTTCTTGCTCATGATTATATTGATGAGATGTCCCAAATGTTCTTGGCTGCTATGCAATTTGTTATTATTTATGTTGTTTTAATTTGGGTTATTTTTACTTTGTTTTTATTCTGTTTTAACTGTTAGTTGCCCAGAACCATGTGTATGAGATGGGCAGCCATATTTATATATCTATAAAGTAAATAAAAATTTAAAATGCATATACAGTATTTTGTAAGGCTACTAGAAATCATGCATTATGCCAGGCTAATGCATATTCTTGGTGTAGGTTGCTTTGATTCTTTTTTTCATGGATTGATTGCATGGGCATTCTTCATGAAGCATGAATGAAGAATGGAATTCTTAATTATATATGCTATTGAAATTACTTAATTCCTCTCACACACTTATACAAAATATCAACACATAAATAAAAGAAGTATTAAGATTAATGCTGAGTAAGTATGTACTTTCTTTCTCTCTTCAAGTTTTATTTTTTATTTTATTTATTTGATTTGTCAATTGCTTATAAGCTAACAAGTATAAGTATAAACATGAGAAAAATACAGGAAATAGGTACGAATGAATGGGGACAATAGGACAGGGATGGTAGGCACAATTGTGCACTTATGCACGGCCCTTACAGACTTCTTAGGAATGGGGTAAGGTCAATAGTGGATAGGTTGAAGTTAAGGGAGTGGTGATTAAAGTTGCTTTATTTCTCGTCTTCAAAAAATGACTACACCTATCTAACAATGCATAGAAGATGTCTGTGAATACAAGGTATTGGATAAGAGGGGAAAGGATTCGGATGAATCCCAGCAGGGAAAACGGATGCTTGTCCAGAAACTCTCCAGTTCCAGGGCTGCAAGGGTGATATCAGCCTAGATTAGACTAGATTTCAATTTAGTCATCTTTCTGATTTCTGGCAATGAATTTTATCTCATACTTGACTATTGCATATTTCTCTCCATGGCTCTTGAAGACAATTCTGCATAGCTGTCCACTTCTTAATGAGGAAGAAGCAATGCACGAAAAGAGCACCCACACTGTAAAAGCAGCATTGTTAATTGGCTTATAGGTGGTAATTATCTATAAAGGTTAGTATGCTTGTTATCTTCAGGACTGTCTGCTCCAAGTAGAATCTACCTATGCAATAAGTATACATTAGCATCCACAGATGGCATTCTGTGTCTTTGTCTGACCACAGAGGTTAAAAAAGCATGGACTTAAAGTCAGTTTTCTTGATAGTAACTTTTGAATAGGTTCACCCTGTCCCTACAGTGCTCTGTTAACATTCTTAAAGCTCAGTAAGATGATGTAGTTCATTAAAGCCTTCAGAGCAAAGGGTAGAACATAATTCAAAAGTGCTCTTGGCAATAATTCACTGTAATATAGTTGAAATGATGTTGTTCATAGCTGTTTTAAGGTGTGTGTTTTTTTTCCAGAAAAGTACCATAATTTTCCTGGAATCTTTAATGAGGCAACATTTAGAAGTTTGCAATAAATAACAAAATAAAAATAAATAGCTTATATAACTATTAATGTAATTATTACATTATTACATAATATAACTATTAATGTAATGTAATGTAATGTGTCACATTCTAGCAAAACAATGTTTAAGATCATCCAAAAATCTTAAGATCTCAGAGTACTATTTGAAAGTTGCTAGATGTTTGAGCTGGGTTTAGAAAAAGCTGAAGAACATGAGACATCATTATTGGTGCATGTTGGACAATTGAGAGAGCAAAAAACAAAACACTAAACAGGAGTCAGTATGTGTTTCATGGATTATACAAAAATCTTTGATTGTGTCAGTCATGTCATCCTGTGGAATGTGCTTAGAAAAATGGGAATCCCAATGCATCTCATTGTCTCAATGCAAAAGGGAAGATAGACCCTTACAGATAGAACTTGATAAAACAGACTGAGCTCCTAGTTGACAAAGGACTGAGACAAAACTCTCCCCTCATATATTAGAGGAAAGTGGGTTTCATGAAAATGAGCATGGTTTTAAAATTGGCGGAAGAAACACCAATAGCCTGCACTAAGCTGACATTATTCAGATGAATGCTGAAAATGCAAAGGATCTGCAAGCTCTAGTAATAACAATCAAGGAGCACAGTGCAAAAGTTGAACTAAATTAAATATAAAGAAGAACAAATAACAATAGGTACAGCAACTAGCCTTAGAATTGACAATAAAGATACTGAAATTGTAAATAGCTTCTGCCTTTTAGGATCAACCATCAACAATAAAGGAACAAACTGTCAAGAGATACTCTGCAAACGAGAGCCCAGTAGAGTGGAATTGGGAATCTACACAATTCATGCACTTCCTAAAACCACAGCTTACAATTACTGGCTCAAAATTAATGAAATGGAGGTGGATAGACTCCCTAAACTATGTCTGCTGGTGTTCCGGACTAGCAGGCTCGAAAGCCTGCAACTCTGATTGGCCCGCTAATAGCGGATCGTGATTGGTCACCGCAGACTGATCTGACTGGCTAGTAAATGGGCTGCCGCGATTGGCCCAGCCAAGCGCGGCAAACTCAAATCGCCATCATTGGCTGCCTAGCCGCAGCCAGCCCTATATAAGGGGCTGCTGCGGCTGGGATAGTTCGCTCAGATCTGAAGTCACTAATAAGGAGCTGTTGTTGCTATCTGAGTCTTGTCTCCGTTCTTGGACCCATCCTCCCAGATCTAACAGCTGGAGCAGATAAAACTGCAGCCACAAACCCTTTGGATTACTAAATTGTCAAATTATATAAAGAGCTGTGGTCTTCCTAACCCCTGTGTAACAGGAGAACAACAACAACAACAACAAAAGAGTTGCCCAAAGAACCATGGCTATAGAAGCTCAAAATGATATAGCCACACTGAGTAAGGCTGGTAGCCTGAAATGGCTGAGCAAATATAAATGCACTTTCCAAATGGGCAACTATTTAAAATCATAATTGCCAAAACATATCAGGGAAAGATTTACCTGACCAAGATTTGAACAGCTTGGTTAGATTTGGGAGACTCGATTCTATCCCATACAATGAACATACATATATCTGTGGAGCTGAAGAGGTAGAAGATCTGACTCATATATTATTCGATTGCTATTTGTATGAGGGGATGAGAGATAAGTACCTTGATCCACATATTAAATGTATGGCCCAGTGGGAGGCCCATATTAAAACAACATACCTCATGTCTGGGCAGAATCTGAAAATGACATTTAATACAGCACAATTTCTGACTAAAATGGTCCAACTGAGATTGGCATTTGTGGGCCTGATTAGGGTAGATTGCAGGGGTGATACAGAAATATAATTTTTGTCATTTTATTCTATTTTACATATTTATGTATTAAATTGTTGTATTTTATCCTATAGCTATTGTATTTTACCCTACTCTCATTTTAAATTGTTTGTTTGGAGTTTTATTGGTAATATGTATTTGAACCTGATATGGCTTATAGGCTAATCAATCAATCAATAAATAGTTATATAGTTACTGTATGCAACAAACAGATTCCCTTACTCCCTTCCCTTTCTATAAAGGCAAGCTTTCCTCCTTTTTAAAAAATCTAGCCAAGCTGCAGGATAACAGTCTAGAAAACGAATTAGTTTTATCTTTCAGGTTCAAAAGTGAGCTGAAAGCTGGAATTTGTAAGAAGCAGGATTTTCAAGATATTGGATAGAGATAACATTTGATCCAAGGGTCATCTATTCTATAGTTATTCTGATAGTTAAATGTTTTATGGTTTATGATATTTATATTCTGTACACAAGCTGAGTGTATTTTCTGCAGACTGGATCTTCTTTGCATCAGAATTGCCTTTTGTGTTCCTAACTCCCTTTTTAATTGGGAGCTGTGCAGAGTTGGTTAGAAAATGGGCAGCTATATAAATTGTTTGAATGAATGAATGCATAATAGAATTATCATCTTGCGTCTTCTGGGAATCTTAGAATGTCCTTTATGCTTTCTCTATGGGAGATCCTTCCTGGATATTGCCTATGTTTTTATATCTTACGTATGATTATTTAAAATCATCAAAGGAATGTTTTCCACTTTCTTTTTTCCTTTTATTATTATTTAAATAATGCCATTTATTGCCTGGGAGATTGATTTAGCTCAAAGGGACAACGGCTGATTTCCCTAGTAAGACATTTCACACTGTAGATCTAGGAGGTGGCTATCTGATTTATTTTATCAGCATTTGTTCACAGGCAGTGTGATTTCTATCTATTTCAGATGCTGGAGATGCAGGAAGGGGTCAGGCAAAGGTATTCCATTAGAAGACACATAACAACAAGCAGCTACACTAGAGCGCTACAGTAGGGCAAGGCCAGGATGTGTAAAGCCCTCAAAGTTTGGGAGAGAGAAGGGACTCCGTAAGCTAAGCAAATGAAAACTTAGTTTTAATAATTTTTTAAATTTCAATCTACACATATACATCAATACGTTAATTGGGTGGCATCAATATATCATACATTTTAATATAGGCAAGCTTAATAATACCAATTGTATCTCTTATTACCCATATTCACATTAAATCAAAATCCTTCTTTGCTTATTTTTAAGATTTCAATACTCTCTCCTAATGTCACCATATCAGTTAGACATACCTAGTAATTTCATTATTCAATTTCCTCTTCAATTTTTTTTAAATAAAAAATTCTCATTTGCAAGCAGTATGGTTGCAGGTTTCACATCTCAATACAAACATGACCATATTTACCTATTCACTTTGTTTGTTTAATTTCATATCACATTTACCTTATTAGTGTTAAATATTAAGCTTATCCAATTCCAATTCATATTATAACTTATTTCATTTTCCTTAGAATATTCTCACATCTTATTTTACAATGTTATTTAAAATTCTCATCTCATTTCTACGTTCATTTCCCATATTACCTTTTTCTGTCATATTTGTAATTTTATCAATCCTTAGTTTGTTAATTCAAAATTGTCCCCTCTGATTATTGATTCGAGCCAGCCACCTTCAATCTACCTTAATACCATCTCCCTATTTACTATATAACACACACGTATATACACACACACACGTATCAGTTTCCCCATTACATTTTCTCAATCACCTTATAAATCATCTATACATTACAAACATATTAGTCTAATCAATTAAGTATAGCAACTGGTATTAATCCTTCCGTAATAGTTCTCATTTCATCATCTTCCCCCCTTCTCTTGTACATTGTGAGTCATCAATTACTATATGATATTTTTATTATAAATTCCCAATTCCATATTCATTCCATTGAATTCCATGTCTAGTAGAGCAGTAATTCTTTAATAACAGGAAAGAGAGAAAAAGAAAGAAATTAAAAAGAACAAAATCCCATCAGTTACATACTTACCTATTTTCAGTACGAACTCATATATATCACAACTTATTACCTTGCAGGATCTCCTTCCGATCTTTTTTTTTCACCCATTGTCTCTCGCTCTTTTAACAATATAGTTTCTTTTCATCCTCATTTGCTTCCTGTTTTTCTTTATTTTCTGGTCCTTTCTTTTAATTCCCTTTCCCCCCATTCTTATCCCTCTCCATTTCTCATTCCAATTATTAATTTTTTCTCCCTCCCTCTTTCGGTTTTTCTTTTGAACTTCCCTTTTCAGCTTTTTCCCTCTCCTTTTTTTCATTTTCCAAACCATTTTCCCTTTTATTATCACTTTAGACCCCACATTTTTAACTTTAATTCCTTTTCCCCCCTGTTTAAATAATTGTTGATCCCTTTGTTCTTCAAACTGGCTTCTTCTTTGTTAATCTCCTCCCCCTCTGGTTTACTTTGTTCTTCTACAAGCTGGGTCACCATTTCTAATTTCTATAATACATAATTACACATTTCAAGTCTAATTTTCATCATTTCCCTTATATCTTGCAATTCCAATCTCATTTCAACAAATAATTCTTCCATTGTATCTTCTTCTTCCTTTCCTTTTCTCTAATTGGTGTATTCAGTCCCAATGTCCAGTATATTATTTCAGCCAGTATCTTTTAAGTTTATTTTCAGCAATCAATGTCTTTGAATCTTTGTTTCAAATCTTCAAGTGGGCCCTTTCCTGACTGTTTCCCACAATCACTGGGTAGTTCTATGTCAATATTTTTAAGTATCTTCCCCTTTGTAGTAATCTAATGTCACTTTCCAGGGTTTTTATTTTTTATAATGGAGTTTCTTTTACTTTCTTTTAAGTTCCAAAGTCCAATTTCTTAGAAAGACCAAGCACCATTTTAAAAAGGTGACTGAAGTTTGCCCTGTACCATCAGGTGGTGCTCATGAGCCTTTTCCACAGTCCATTCCTTCCTTAACTTTAACTTTCTTTGTTAAATATAGTACTTTTATTAAATTCACTAATTTCAATCATTAGCTATTATTTCTTTTCATTTCAACACACTCAATTTCAGCATTTTGTTATGCCCTTTAAGTGCCCATAATCCGATAGTTAACCAGTTTAATTTCTAAGCCTTTGTTGTGTTCAAATATTTTCCTTTAAATTTTTTCCTCCAATACAATAATTCAAGCCAATTTTATAAAATCCAATTTCCTTCTCACTTTCTTTGGTCGCCGCTTCCACACACTTTCCTCCAAAATAGTCCTTTATTTTTAATACTGGGGTACCTCAAAAATTATGTCTTTTGTCTGGTTTACACTCTGCTTGCTGCTTCTCTCCAGCACAGTCTTAGTTTTCTGTAGTGTTCTTCGTCTTCATGGTGGCCATTTTAAGACCACCACTGCAGCTTGCCTTTGGGAGTGGTTTTCCTGTCCGGGGGGGGGGGGGGGTGACTCCCCTCAACCTTCCAGGTGATTCCTCCCTTCTTCACCACCCCTCCAGGGTGGTTCTGGTCTCAATCAGGACCCTCCAGCAAGTGAGCTCGGGCAAAACTGTGCATGATCGTAGATTCTGCTTCAACTCCAACGATGAACAAACTGGAAGTCTAAGCAAATGAAAACTTGAATAACCAAAATGACTTTAGGTAACCTGTGGTCTTCCACATGTGAATAGATTACAATTCCTGCATATGAGCCTTTCCACATTTGCATCTAGTTACAGACAAACATAGCCTAGCAGTATCTTTTCCTGCCATGTCTCTAGGACATTGCCTTTACCTTGTCCTCAGCTGATGAAGAGAGATGGTTACATACATTTGCAGCTGTATCAGTGTTAAATTTCCTCCTTACTCCAACGTTGTTGGTAGGCATCCTCAAGATATCTAACATCTGTTTATCCTTGGAGGGAAATCAGATGATTGTGGTGATTTGAAACAGAGGCAGTAAATACAGCAAGGCAGCATATCTCATCTATGTCCATTCCTGATGGATGGATACAACTTCTGTTCAGTGATGAAATGCCCTAAATCTAATATTGAGGTATACAACGAACTAGCTTCTGTTTGCTGTATTCACAACTTCATCATGAATTGCTTTGACTGAATTGGTAATTGAGAAAGCATGTACAGATGTGAATAGAATCTAGGTGATTTCCAGATCTTTATGAAAACTTAATTATACTGGAATACATTGAATTGGGGGGGGGGGCACGATGGGGAAGCAGTGAAAGACACTGAACTTCTGGAAAGCTGACAGCCCAGCTTTAAGACCCAAACACTGCACAATAAGATGAACTCCCATTCCTGCCCCACAGAAAATGTTTTTGGACAATGCTTGGCTCCCTTGACCAAGAAATGGAGATGAATGCCGCACTTACTTCTTAAAGAGAAAGAACAAGCTAGAAATTCTACAAAGATTTCAGTGAAAGCAGAGCATATTTTAAATCTTAATACCAACATTCTTGCATCATGTTCCTCAGAATTTAGCAGTTCATCAAAGCATTAAAAAAATCTTTAAAAGAAGCATCCTAGTTAGTAGAATGTAGCAAAAGCTTGAACTTTCTGCTTCATCTCAAAAAAAACAAAACCCCACCTCATCAAAGAGTATCTATATGGCCCAAGTATGAAAAGGATCAATATTACCCACAACCAAGGAATGGTTGATGAAGATAATGGGATTTTCATATAGGTCTAACCTGGCATCGTTAATTAAAGACAGCATCTACATTTATGGCTGTTGGGAAACCTGTTATATACTTTTTGCATGAAAGAGAAGGGAAAAAAAAAATCACTGATGGCTTTTGATTTTGATTATTAGAAAAAAGAAAAGAAAAATGTGAAGTGTTTTTGTAACCATAAAATAAGAATGTCTATGGAGATTCTCAGTCATCCAGGTCATGGTTATCCCAAAGGTGCTCTTTTTTTCAAGAGGCAACTAGAATTTCTTGTTTTTCTTTGAAGATGTTTTGCTTTTCATCCAAGAAGCTTCTTCAGCTCTGGGTGTTTTCCCATGTAAGATTAAGAGTATCTTGGCGACATTTCAGTGAGGTCCCACTTGCCATCCTCAGGCTGGTGCTTTCGGCTTCGTGCCAGTGCAAACTGCATATATATATATATATATATATATATATATATATATATATATATATATATATATACTGCTTATATATATATGCATACACACACACACACACACATATGTACACACACACACACTTTGTTGGATCAGGAATACCTGTGTTCAAGTCATTCAAGCTTTGGTCAAAGCACATCTGGACTATTCCAGTGTGTTCTACATTGGGCTACCCTTAAAGAGTATTCAGAAACTACAACTAGTGCAGAATAGACAGCACTGACATTCCTATCCTGTAGCAAAGTAACTGACACAAAAATAGATTCCTAAATAACTGGCGGCAACATGTACATCCCAAACTGTTTTATATATTTATATATAGGGAGAGCCCAGGACCAGAAGTGGATAGAGAGAGAATACCTCTTTGCAGAAAGAATTGTCTGTCAGAATAAGCCTTTGCCCCTGTCCATAATTTGCAATTGGAAATAGTATGGAGCAGTTTGTTGCTAATTATGATATATCTACATTAACATAATGAAGCTTCACAATTATAATCCTAAAATATACTGTTACATTTTTCATATCAAGTTTTATTATCCCTGCCTGTTTACATATCCTGGGAATGTAAATGAGTCTTACTAGAAGAGAGTCAATTTGGTTAAGGCATCAGACTAGAAACTGGGAGACTGTGTGTTCTGTCCTGTTTTAGGCACCAAACCAGCTGAGTGAGTCATTTCCCCTCAGGTCTAGGAAGGAGGTGAAGGCAAGCTACTTCTTAAAAACTTTACCAAGAAAACTGCAGGGGTTTGTCCAAGCAGTCTCCAGGAATCGGACATGATTGAATGAAAGGGGAAAAAAAGTGTAAAAACCTTTGCTCTAAAAATTAGATGGTTATATACTGGTATATCAAATAATTTTCATTTAAGTTTTAATACAGAACAGAGATCTGTGCAACTTCAGGAATCCAGATGTTTATGTCTTACATAGGGCTCATGGGAACATCACAAATTAATTAAATCTATCACCATTCCACAACATCTGTCATATTGCTGTAAGGTTTTTGATGCTAGGTACATTGATTTTGACTTTTTAAAGTTTAAATTTGAAAAAAAAGATTGATAAATATTTTCAAATTTCAGACAGTTGTTTTTGTATCAGGGAACACTGTTCAGGAGAAACACAAATCTTTGTCTTATTTAGTGGGATTTTTAAATAAAGTAAAACATTGTGTGATAAGAAAGAAGCCTATCAAATTATAGATAGATAATAGATTTTTGTAGTAATTGTCCTTAAAGTTGTGTTGTGTAATATAAACTACACCAAATAGCTGAACCAATGACAGCTGTGTATGTAAATGTCTAGATAGCCTTTTAAAACACCATCCATATGTACCATGTAATCGTGGCTATAATATGAACTTTAAGAAGCAGTAATACAACAGTGGTGGTATTCAAAATTTTTTACTACCGGTTCTGTGGGCGTGGCTTGGTGAGCATGGCAGGGGAAGGATACTGTAAAATCTCTATTCCTACCCCACTCCGGGGAAAGGATATTGCAAAATCCCATTCCCACCCCACCCTACTAACCTGCTTTCCAGCTCCGTTCTGTGCAGGGCAACAAAAGAAGACCCAGCCAATCAGCTGGGACTCAGGAGACAAAGGATAGATGGGGGCAGGGCCAGTTAGAGGTGGTATTTGCCGGTTCTCTGAACTACTCAAAATTTCTGCTACTGGTTCTCCAGAACTGATCAGAACCTGCTGAATACCACCTCTGTAATACAAGCAAAATTAACTTTATATAATTGATGTTTCTTTGTTTTTTGTGCTTTCAGTGGGAGAACTTCTCCCTTTTAATTACAAACCCTGTGAGTCTTACCAATGTAGATGATCAGTAAAAAAAAAGGGAGTAAAAAGTTTGAGATTACTAGATTTTATATAAAATGTGAGTGAAGAATTGCTGCATTAGAATTCTCCCACAAACATATGAACATATTTGAAGTTATATGCTGTTAAACTAAATGGAAAATTTAGCTAACTATCAGCTAACTATTCGATAAAATACAACAGTGCAGAATGGGCACATGCCATTAATATTGTATTTTGAAATAAAGCTGATTTAAAAAATATTTTTTGGATTCATCTGCTTTGCTAAGAGTGTAAGACACACTGAGTGAAATACAAAGTGATTTCATTGTCCTGAACATTTCTAGTATACAAGATTATGACAATATATGTAGCCACCTGGAGTTGATTAAGCACCATTCTTTATAGTTAGCAAACTCCGGCATCATTCTCTTGTGCCCTCAACACAGTTGTACCCAAGACTTCAATTTGCCAGCTGTTCAAGGGGAATAAAGGAAAAAAATAGTAAAAAGTGTTTTTCCTGATACTAACCCACCAAAACAAAAACAAACAAACAAGCAAACAAACACAACAAAAGCTGCAAACCCTGATCATAGGATCTTTAATATTAAAATCAGCTATAGCAAAACTTTGGAGGAAAAGGTAACTTTAGTATTTGAAACAGCTCTGCCAAGATTAGAGTTGGTGAAACAATCATAAAGGCTCTTTCATGCATATTGATAATTGAGGAAGTGGATAAAAGAGCCATGATTTCTTAGGCAATTAATTGTAGACTATTATGGGCTACAAGAGCTCTCAATAACCTGATTCTCTCCAGAAGGACATCAACTGGTATGAGCCAGAGATTATGGAATTAAAACATAACAGACACAGAATATATGCTTAATTGGGGAAAGTCATCTGGAGCTCTGGCTATATGGAAATAAAACTGAGATGTTATTCATCCTGTTTGAATTAAACATTCTCTGGGCATCATAACTAATTTACATTCCTAGACCACTATAGTTAATTATAAGTGAGTACTGTATGTCTAAAATTAAGGAGCTTTTAATGAAACTCTTTGAGACATTATTTCTGGTGTTGGCAAAATGCATAGAATAGTGAGATTTCCCCTCTTGAATGTACCCAAATTGTTACAACATGTTATTTATTCATCAGTATTGGATTCATCTATGGCCATCTTTTCCTCTTTATTCCACAATTGCATGCACAATGATGCAAACAAATGAATTTTATTACCTGATTTTTAAGCTTAATGCAACATTTTCTTTTCTATTGGAGCTGTATTATTTCAGTTGCATCTATACAAACTGGTTTGGAGAAGACCCTTGAGAGTCCCTTGGACTGTAAGGAGATGAGATCAGTCAATCCTAAATGAAATCAACCCTGTTCTTTGGAAGGACAGATACTGAAGCTGAAGCTTAAACACTTTGGCCAGCAAATGAAAACAAAAGACTCATCAGAAAGGGTGGGAAAGACCCTATGACTATCATTAAGTGCTGTACCTTATGATTCTCGACTCCTGACAAATGTATCTTTTCTTTTATGTATACTGAGAGTATTTACACAAGACAAATTCCTTGTGTGTCCAATCACACTTGACCAATAAAGTATTCTATTCTATTCTATTCTATTCTATTCTATTCTATTCTATTCTA
>NW_020769313.1:1608002-1705703 GCF_900518735.1 Pseudonaja textilis
TATTCTATTCTATTCTATTCTATTCTATTCTATTCTATTCTATTCTATTCTATTCTATTCTATTCTATTCTATTGAAGGCAAAGAAGAAGGGGACAGCAAGGACAATATGGTTAGATAGGATCACAACATAATGAACATGAATCTGGGTAAACTCCAGGAGACAGTGGAAAACAATGAGTGATGTTTGTGCTATGGTTAGCAACTAAACAGCAACAATAACAAATCTGTACAAACTCTCACTTAGAATAAGCATGGGTCTGAATAGTGGCAGGAAATGATGAATCTAATTGTAAACAATCTTGTGGGATTTTAATTAATCTTTTATATTGGTGCAATCCTTTTCTATAAAACAAATTTCAGTTGCAAATTGTTCCTATGGAATCGATGGACATGAATCAAATGGAAAATTCACTGCTTGTATGCCTGAAGGGTAGACATGGCATTCATTTTCTGACACTGTCCTGGGCTCACTCAAGCCTTGCTTCACTGGTTCTTTGTTTCCTGACTCACCTCTAAGACCTATGAAATGCTGAACAGGCAGAAGTTTTATCAGTGATAACATTTCAACAGCCTGGAAATGAGTCAGGCATCTGGAAATTGGAAATTCAAGATGGACAAGAGATGGGGGCAAGTTGTCTATTATCTACCAGACAATGCAAGATTGCTTTCCAAAATCCATTTATAACTTCAGAATCTTATCTATTTCTTTGCTAGTTTCTCAACAGGTAAGACCAAGCCAGTATTTAATTGCCAACTGAAAGATGCCAGGAGAAAATGGGGAGTTGCAAATCCTCATCAGGATACTTATATCCCATATTTATACATGTAGAGCAATGCAAGGGTTCTTTTTTTTTCTTTATTCTTTGTTGGCCAAGTGTGGTTGGACACACAAGGAATTTGTCTTGGTGCAAATACTCTCAGTATACATAAAAGAAAAGATACATTCATCAAGAGTCAAGAATCATAAGCTACAACACTTAATGATAGTCATAGGGTACAATAAGCAATCAAAGCATACTAGGAAACAGTCAATATAGATTGTAAGGATATAAGTGACAAAGTTACAGTCATATAGTCACAAGTGGGAGGGGATGGGTGACAAGGAGTGATGAGACAATTAATAGTAATAGTAGTGCAGATTTGTAATAGTTGAACAGTGTTGAGGGAATTATTTGTTTAGCAGAGTTATGGTTTTTGGGGAAAAACTGTTCTTATGTCTAGTTGTTCTGCTGTGTAGTGCTCCATAGTGTCAGTTTGAGGGAAGGAGTTGAAACAGTTTATGTCCGGGATGTGAAGGATCTGTAAATATTTTCACAGCCCTCTTTTTGACTCATGCAGTATACAGGTCCTCAATTGAAGGCAGGTTGGTAGTAATTGTTTTTTCTGCGGTCTTAATTATCCTCTGAAGTCTGTGTCTGTCCTGTTGGGTTGCAGAATCAAACCAGACAGTTATAGAGGTAAGATGTTTTTCTTGATAGTAATGGAAATACACAAAATATTAAAATACAAATGAAGAAAATAAGAAAGAACTGCAGCACATCTCACTTTTCATTTTTGAGGTTTTTACTCTAAGATTAAGTTTTTTTCTTGAGTGTCAGCCCCATTCTTTAATTTCTTTTGAAATTTAAAAAGGGGGTTCATGTTTGAATGAGCAATTTCTATACAATGACTTATATTGTACTCACAATACCTAATCATCTTACTGTTAAGTACCATCTGCATGTTTACTTGTGAATGCACTAAATGTTTCAGAAGAACCATGAAGCTCAGTGGTACCTTTGTGTGTTTCAAAATCACATGTAAACTGATTAAATCTATTCGGCTTAAACATAAATGACCTGCTCTCAAATGTGAAAATGAACTCTTTTGGCACAGAAGGAGAAAATGACAGTAATAATGTATGGACCCTGTCAGTCAGCATGCAGCTTTTTCCAATTTCCCATCTCATTTGACAAGATAGAAGGCAGGCAGCATCTAAATAAAACAGATAGGTTAAAGTGATCTCAGTGAACTATTTGCCTACATACAGGCTTTTAAAAAGTACATTTTTCAAGTTCAGTTTTAATGTGACCTAGGACTGGAGAGCCATTTCAGGGAAAACATCTCATTTTCTATAATTACTTCTGATACTGAGCTGATTTAAGGCTCTGAGAAGTGCTGTGGAAGCAGTTAAAGCTGAGGTAAAAGTATTGAGTGTCTATTGCCAGCATTGCTCTTTCTTAAGTTGAGTCAGTGCAACTGCTTTGATTACATAATTCTTTGGTGGGTACTAGAAGATTACTTGCCACTATCTCTCACCTGTCTTTAAAGGTAAATCTTGGGCATCCACCCATCCATAGCAAAACTCCAAGATCAAATAAAATAATTTTAGAAGGGCAGAATTTCTTATCAAAGGCTGCCTTGGCAACAACAACAAAAATCATCTTTATACTCTTGGGCTTACTGTATTTTAACCCAAATGAAATTTGAAATGACATCAAGAAATTCCCTTTGGGCAAAATATCTGAAGAATGACATTTGAACTTAACTTGCTTTAGCAAAGTTGGTGACATTGTTCCCAACATTTGGATGGAATCACTACTTGACCTGTACATATCCAAATACAGATCGTGGAGAAGAATTTGGGGGGAGGGGAGGGACTTCTGCATAACTAAATGCAAAACAATACGGACATTTGTTATAACAATATTTTTGTTATCTGCAAATCTTGCAAGTTGTAATTTATGTATGTGCAAATTTGGAACAATACATTATGGGTTAGAATTTAATTATAGATATAACATATCATTACATATAATATATAGCCATAATACATAATTATATTATATTTATAATTTAAATAGATATGTAATGCATTTTACCGTTTAATCTGTTAACTGGTATGTCTCTATCAATCTGTGATCAGAGACTTCTGTCTGCTTATCAGTCTTGCAGTCTGAGGGCAAATAGAGGATACTTTCACATACTTTCATTGACAGCTCTACAAAGATCAGCCCCCAATCTGAAAAGTAGAAAATACAGCTATTGTGAAAAACTCATACAAGTTAGTCCACACCCATCAAATAAAGCTGAAATATGCCTACCAAAAAAACAATACCTGCAGAATTCTGATCCATTTAATAGGAAGAGTAGCTGTCATATTTGGATTTTGGACCCATATCTATCCTACTTTGTATTATTAGGCTGCTTCATCAATAGCTATTTTTTAATTGCCAACAGCCAGTTGGCATTTTTGAGATGGACCTGGGCCTGTTGTAAGAAAAAGAAGATGGGGGGAATTAATATTTCTTTACCTTTCTTAGGGTCCATGAAACTCACTTTAAATGCTGAATTAATTTCTTGCTAGAGACTGTGGCATGTATATATTTATTTTATTTAATTTAAAGATACCACCTACCACCACATTCCATGTGGATTCAGGGCAGGTTATAATAAATCACCAAAACAATCATGATGAAAAAAAAAAATACAACACGGATCCTTAAAATTGTCAAGGTGCTTCATAAATGATTACAACCAGAACAAATAATAATGACAAGAATATAGATGATAAATCTCAGGTAAATGCTGTTCATTTTTACAATGATAGTGTTACCACTATCAATTTCAAATTTCAAATTTCCACCTTGCTGGTTAGCAGTGATAAGCAGAGTGTTTACATTGTTGTTTTAGTCAAAAAGTATGGGATATTGAGGGAAAACTTTATGCTCTACTTTTAAATGATCTTCACATGACAATTTTCTTGTTATAGTTGTGTAAATTATTAACCCAAGCCAGGAAAACAAAATCTCATTAAAACAAGTCAATCATGAAATTTTTACACAGAGAAAAAATGTGCAATTTCCACAAATGAATACAATAGTTTTAAAAAAAATACTTGAAGAGGATCTTGAAAAAACTCAGTCTTAAAATGGTGGACACCAGAGCTAGAGAATTTTTCCCCTCTGAAATACACTCAAACTCATTTCATTTTATTCAGGGAAGTCAATCAAAATGGTAGCTGAAGATTATTTCAACCATAATGAAAAGAGCTGCTTGAGGATGGCCAGATACTGACTAGCATTACTGATTCAGTTTGCCTAATAGTGGGACCAGCTCTAAAACACCCTGTTTCAGCAGATAATATAAACCTCAAATATGATAGACAATTATGATGGAATGCTATAAATTCATGACAAAACTTGATAATGTCTGAAGCTTTGGAACAATATCTCTTTCTTTGTTTAGCTCATTGCACATATGGTGATAGTGAAATGTGGCAATGGTTATTAGATGATTAGCATAATTAGAAATGCAAGAGACAAACCCTCTGATAAATTAGACCATACAATCATATATTTGAAAGGCAATATCACGTCCAACCCAGTGCTCAGTGCAAGAATTCAAATTAAAGCATGCCGAACAGACGTTTGTCCAACATCTGCTTGCATGTCACTAGTAAAATAAGCACACCATATCTCTTGATAATTGATTCTATCCATCTTACTATTAGGAAAATGTTTTTCTAATACTTAGTCAGAAGCAAAACAAGAATTTCAGGTGCCAATCTGTGAGAAAGAGGAATTTAAACTATATGGATCATCTATTAGCAGTACTTCTTTTTTTGTAACTTTTGCCTGGGGCAATGGTAACATGATTTGGATTTAGGGCTAATGTGAATAATTTTTTAATGCTTTTGAGTTCTCTGTATTTGCTCCAAATGCAGGAAGATGGGACCCACTCATTCGGTCCACCCCACGAAGTAGGTACACCACTCTTAGACTCTTAGTCTATGTAGAAGTTTGTTTCTTAGGGTTGAACTAGGTAATATAAATATTCTCCCTCCCTCCTTATCTCCCTGCCCCCGCTTCTGAATTAATTTCTGCTGTTTTGAAAAAGTATCTTGCCAGGCATGCCAGAGACATTCCATGTATACATAAGAAAACACGAAACACATCTGACTGTGCCAGTCTAACCTATCAGCCTGTCAATCTAATCCATCATCATGTGGCTCATCTTGTGATCAAGACTCTGAAATCATCACAATGCTAACATCATGTCCTCAAAATCAAAAGCCTAAAGATCAGGTTGATATCGTGCTATCAGCTGCTGGTTTACAGCCTATATGCACTTAAACACCACCCAAGGAAACAACTATGTACATAGGAAAAGATCCTTGTTTTTCTTCCTTGATTCCACTGTATGTTCTCTATACGACTTGCATTCCTGACCTCATTGTTTATCACTCTCCAATATTGCCCCAACCATGTATGTGAAAGGCCTTGTGTAATAATAATTGACTTGAATGTGAAAGGCCTTCTGTAACAATTATTGTCTTGAACATTCAGTAAGGCTCTTTGATGTAGCAACAACAGACAGAGTTATTCTTCCAGGAAAAAAAAAATCTATGAATTTTCAGACACTAGGTTTACTCAGGATTTTCAACAGCTTCCAGAATTTAAACAATTGAAAATACTTTATGTCTTTAGATGGATAGTAGATACTCATAGAATCCATTGGGCTGTGGGGACTTCTACCGCAATCTATAATTTCATTTGCATAAATATTTTCCTTTTTCTGTTTTTTAAAATTAAACTAGACAACTTGTTACTCATCAGACCATTGTCTCAGACTTATTGCCATACATGAACCAGAGAAACAAAACGGCAAGGGTTGTATAAAAACAGTGGGAGCAGGAGTGACTTCTGACTTCCTGCCAGCTCCCCTATTGAATTTCTTTGTAGGAATCTGGTAAAGGGAATTGGGAATCTTCCCTTCCCTTCCTTGGACGAAGGTATGTTACTATTGCTGGGTTGAGGAGGGAGCAAAACTGACTGAGAAACTGTCATGGAGCATTGGAAATGAAGATAACATGACTACAACAGTAGCCAACCAGTGCAGCAGCAGTCAATTTCACTAAACAACTACAACCTCCACAAATTGTATTCCCTTGGAAATCATGGGTCCTTAGAACACATTTTGTAAGTTATCCCATTTGAAGTAACTTGGTTCAAAATCATTGCCCTGTGATGCACCCTTTTGTTAAATAAAAGGCCAGAAACAGTTTTAGTAGTATATAAATGTCCTGTAAAATAGATATAATTCACTCCTGGATATCTCAAGTGGCTTATTGGTACCAATCCGCAATGCTTAACCTGTTCCATTTCTTAATCTACACATTATATTCATACATTTGGTTGAATATACATTTTGCAGAGTATGAAAATAGCAGCTGTAATCTGCTCTATGGATGAGTTATTTCCTTTACACTTCATCTCCATTCAGTCTCAGAATGTTTATGGATTTGAAAAGCTGTGATAATGCCAGAATTTAACAACAGAAGGAACTACAATATTTCATTTCTGACTTTCAGTGGCAGTTACAAATATGTATTCTGTTCTAGCAAAACACCTGAGACATAGTTTCTCACATAGCCCAGATGGAACATGTGGAATATTTCTGAAATTATTCCAGAATGCTATTGTAGAAACATTCTCCATGGAACCTAAATGGTTTTTTAAAAAAATGTATTTACTTTTCACATTTTTGAAGTATCTGCCTCCCTCAGATGATGTGTGTGACTGAATCTCTTTCTCAGTATTAGGACCCTAACCTCTGAGTATGGAACATCCAAATTCATTTACAATGATTTTTTAACACCATGTAGATAGATAAGAGATGGGGAAAAATTACTTCAACTTGCAGTAAATTAATCCAAGGAAAACTTTCATTATGCATTAGAAAAGTAAGAGCCCTACTGGATCACAATAAGAATTGTTCCACACATAGCATTTGCACTAATATGACAGCAAAGGGAATTGCTTATTTACACAATATTGTTCTCCTTGGATAGTCAAGTGCATTTTCTTCCAGCTATGGTGTTGACCAGTGGTGGGATTCATTTTTTTTTACTACTGGTTCTGTGGGTGTGGCTTGGTGGGCATGGCTTGGTGGGCATGGCAGGGGAAGGATACTGCAAAATCTCCATTCCGATCCCACTCCAGGGGAAGGTTACTGATAAATCACATTCCCTCCCCACCCCACTAACCTGCTTTCCAGCTCCATTCTCCTGTGCAGGGCAACAAAGAAGACCCAGGTGATCAGCTGGAACTCAGGAGGCAGAGGATAGATAGGGGTGGGGACAGTCAGAGGTGGTATTTGCCGGTTCTCTGAACTACTCAAAATTTCCGCTACCTGTTCTCCAGAACTGGTCAGAACCTGCTGAATACCACCTCTGGTGTTGACTTATCATTACATATTCTAATGGGTATTTATAAGGAGAAACAATGTCTTGATGGCGAGTTAGCTTTCCTTTCAGACCAACAACCAGAATTGTTGCAAAGCACTAAGATATATGCAGAAAGCATGTAGTGAAAACACAGCATTTTTATTGTGGTGAGTGGGGTGGGAATAAGCCAGAGGTAGTATTCAGCAGGTTCTGACCAGTTCTGGAGAACTGGTAGCGGAAATTTTGAGTAGTTCAAAAACCAGCAAATACCACCCCTGACTGGAGATTTTACAGTATCCTTCCCCTGCCACGCCCACAGAACCAGTAGTAAAATAAAAAAAAAAATGAATCCCACCACTGGAATAAGCAGTTCAAAGGGAAAGGGCACTAAAACGGCTATGTTTGTACTGTCTTGTTGGATGGTAAAACATAGCACTGAGTGGTGCATGATGCTCCTTACTAGTCTCAATATTCCAACATCAGCAAGAATGATGATGGAAAGTTAGTTTTAAATACTTTAAATGGATTAGGGTTAAAGGGATTCTGAAGAGGAAACAGTACAATGAAAAGTGCCTTACTTTTCATTGATCCCAATATTCAGTAATATTAATCAACAATAGTCTTGTTCCTAATTGAGACCTGCCTTAAAGTTATTTAGAAGGCAGGACAATAAAGAAATTGTTTGATTGAATATGTGACACCAAATCAATGTTGATTCTAAAGATCACATAGATAGATTTACTCACAGGTGATCTGTCTCAATTTGGTCAGTGCACCATTGGAAGCAATTGATGTTACTGAAATTAAATCCATCCATGTTGCTGCTGGTCATCCTCTTTTTTTCTGCCTTTATATCTTTTGAGCATTATAGATTTCTCAAGAGAAATAGGTATTCACATATGTTCAAAATATGATAAACTGAGTCTTCAGTTGCCTTATGATTGGATCCATTTATTCATTTTCTGGGTTATGTGTGGCATTCTCAGGACTTTTCTCAAATAAGTTCAAAATTGACAATACTAATTTCTCTTGTTTTCTCCAAGTATAATTTTCACTTCTGTACAGTTCCAAAGGGAAAAACACAATTCTTATTTTTGCAGATATAAATATATCATGGCATATAACCATCTTTTCCTAGATTTTCACTGTTGTTCTATCAAGTGTGAGTCTGTGATATATTTCTTCACTGCTGATTCCTTTATTGTTGACAGTTGGTTTGAAAGACAGAAACTGTCCATCACACTCTGTTAAATCTCCTTTCTCTGACATTGGAAAATGGATCCCTTTCAATCTGTTGACTCATGTGTTCAAATGGCATAGTTGATTAGAAGCTTTACAGTTTCTTCTTCTATTCTTTACTATATTTCTGTGGATATGCCATCAATACCTGTAGCCTTCCAACTTGGCGAAGACTGAAGTTATCTTAGAGATTCTTGTAAATTGGAAATATCTTTTAAGGTATCTTGAACATTGTCACCCTACTAGACAGATTCTCGGTGAAATCCATCCACTTTTCTTTGACTTTAAGTTGGAATCAACTACCATTTGTCCATTGGCAACCTTTAGCATATCAATTTAAGGTTGGAGTTTTGAGATCTTTAGGAAATCTTTAGGAAATCTTTACTTGATTTTCAGTGTCTGCTTCCATTTTGGAGGTCTTTACAAATGTTGTAACACCACTTCTCATCTTTTCTGACAACTTTCTTAATTCCCAAAACCTCTGCCTTTTCTGGTAGTGGCTTTTCTTATCTTCTTGGAAATTAACATTTGTTCTGTCATCCAGTTTTCTTTTTTCTTTTTTCTTAACTTTGGCATCCTTAACAGCTTCTTTAAGTTCATTCTGCAGTTCCTCCGCAACAAAATATGTGATGCCATCAAAAAACTAAAGAATTGAAATGGAAATGAGCTGGTGACATAGCAAGAAGAACTGATGGTGAGTGGACTAAGGCATCCATAAAATGGATTCCACTTGATAAAAAGCACCCACAAAAGAGACCTAAAACAAGATGTGGTGATGACCATCAAGTATTGCAGGCCCATCTGGCAAAGGAAAGCTCAAGACCTTATTGGTGGCAGAAGAGGTTTTCATCCTGCAGTGGCTAGACAATGGCTAGAATGATGATTAGCAATGTAAAAATCATTGATTTGGCAGAAATGGACAAATCATTCTTCTTCATTTTGCTTTCTTGGGCCTTACAATTCAACTACGTTTTTCTTTTTAATATATTTAACTTTAACATTCCTCCAATCACAAGCTGTTCATCTTACTTGCATGTTTGGTTGATTTCAATTTGACCACAAAACTCATCAACATCCCTTTCTTCCTCCTTGGAGCATATCTTGGATAATTGCTACATTAACAAATTGTCCATGAAATGTAATTGTTATTCAGTCATTGGTTGCCTTGTACCTAAGTATTATCCTTGTTATATCCTTACTGACTATATAATTTCTTCTTTGGTTTTTGTAGTAAATAGAATGAACATCTAATTGACAGTATCCAAATCTAATCCATTACAATTAGCTGATGCATAAAATGTCAATGTATAGTTGATTCACTTAATTTTTCACTATGTTGAGTTATTACTAATTGCTACTAATTACTAATAGACATACTCTTTATCACTGATACTCATTTTTTCTGCCGCATAAATTTAAAATAAAAATACATACATACATACGTACATACATACATACATACATTTATCCAACTGCATGAAATACTTTCCTCTGATATATGCTTCTCCAAATATGCTGTCAGTAATTGGACTGGTAAATTTCAGGATTATTGATAAATTATTGTCTTTACTGAAGACAATAATTTTGTTTTACAATTTCATTTTTTTCTAACATTGTCTTTTCAGCATATACATTTTATAATGACTGATTATAAACTCTATCAATCATCATATCTGACAAACAAGACAGGACAAAGCTTGCTTCAGCATACACACTGGATAAATACCATTTCCCACTTAGAGATGTTGCTTTTAAATCTGCTTTTAAACCCAGGGAGATTGTAAACATTATTGACCTAGACAGATAGTCACATAAGTCAAGAATAGCTTCTGAAATGTTTCTTCAATGTGTAGTTGGAAAACACTGATGACATTTTCTTTTGATGGGACATAAAATTTGACAGTCACAGAATTGCAATCCCTTGTTTCCACTGTCTCTTGCTTTGAAATAAAGGTTTTCAGAGATTATAGAACCTGTGTAAAATATGGAAAATCAGGCATCTAAAAATCAAAACATCAACCAAAGTTCCAAGGCAGTCCCCAAATGTTAGAAGGCGCCCATTTCAGGTTTCACGATTTGGGCAGAAGCTGTTCTGATCCTGAACTGTTCCAACTATTCCGTCATGGGCATATTTGTTTTGGAAATTGTGCTCTAGCTGAAGGCAATTCTTTGACTATCAAAGAATACTATTCTTTTTTCCATATGTGGTTTGAATCATGATGAAGTCATTTAGCTGGAAAAATAATCTTTCTGTAAGGCCAGAGAAGCAATATCCAATCTAGTTATTAAGTACCTTTGCATGGTCCTTTGTGGCCTGCGTTTTTCATCTTTCTATATTTCTTTTTCTTTATAGCTATCTATTTTTCAAACTGATGAATGCAATACATTTGAGATTATTTCGGAAGGGTTTAGCAACTTATCACTTAGCCATAATATTATTCCATGGTTAAGGTCAGATCAGTATCACTTTATTATTCCTGGCTACTGTATGTCTGTGTATTGTTATACAGATAACTACAGGTACATTATGATATAGATGTCAGCTACTAGCATAACTCCAAAAGCAGTTATTGTTTCTTCCAGATACAGATGGTATGCCCATCAAGATTAAGAAAAGCTATCTACTAGTTCCCTTGCAGAATTAATGTTATGTGACAAGTAGTGTCTCAAAGTGCTAACAAAAATCCCAACCAAGAAATTTCTGTATCAATTTATGGAAATATATTGCTGTCAAAGTACATTGTAAGAAAAATGTGCTCTGAATAATAAGCAGTATAAATACACTATAGAACATATAATCTATTGTTTCAGATTTTTGCATGGATTTTTTTTCTTCTGGGAACACCTTGTTAATAGTGTATGTCAGATATATGACTGGCAATTTCACAGACTTTAATCTTCAGCTATATCTTCAGTACTGTCCTAAAGACATCACAAAAAAAGGAATGTGAAAGAACAATTATATGATAATTTTTATTTATTTTATTTGGTTTGTCAATTGCTTACAAGATCATAGGTATAAGTAAAAACATAGTTATGAATACATGGATACATGTAAGAAAAATAAAAGAAACAATAGGACAGGGACAGTAGGTACATTGGTGTGTTTATGCACACCCCCTACAGACCTCTTAGGAAAGGGGTGAGGTCAATAGTAGAAAGTTTAACGTTAAAGTTTGGGGGGTTTGGGGAAAAAAACCACAGAGTCAGGCAGAATATGCCAGACATTGACCACTCTGTTGCTGAAGTCGTATTTCCTGCAATCAAGTTTGGTGCGGTTAACCTTGAGTTTGTATCTATTGTTTGCTCTTGTGTTGTTATGGTTGAAGCTGAATTATTCATTGACAGGTAGGACATTGCAAGATATGGTTTTATATACTATACTTAGATCGGACCAAAGGCGGAGTAGTTCTTGGTTTTCTAGATCTAGAATTTCAAGTCTGGTGGCATAAGGTATTCTGCAATGAGTAGAGGAGTGGAGAACTCTTCTTGTGAAATATTTCTGGACTTTCTTAACTGTGTTAATATCAGATATGTAATGTTGGTTCCAGACTGATGAGCTGTATTCGAGTATTGGTCTAGCAAATGTTTTGTATGCTCTAATTAGTAGTGTGATATTACCAGAGAAAAAGCTTCCTCCCTTTTTCAGCACCTTAAAGCCACAGGACAGGAAATTAATTTTGAGGGAACCAAATTAATCTCCAATACTGAACACTTCCACAAGAGAATAATCAGAGAAGCCTTCGAAATAGAGAAACACCCCCATAACATGAATAAACAGGATAATACCTCTTGCCTACCAGACATCTGGAAATAGCCCTTATCAACAAACGAGTCTCAGCCATGAAAACCAACACCAGACCCAAAACAACACACAATGCCACCACCAATCTCCCTTATCAGACTCACACCCAAACCCACCCCATAGACGAAAGGCAACCACCATCCAGAAACCAGACCTGGGCTGCATCACTAGCTGCCACACACCCCGTCTTCCAAACCAAGCAAACTGAACACACCATGAACACATATCCAGGCCTCAAACTCGGAGCCAAACCAAAACCCAGAATGTCACATCACAGCTATCTGCTCAAGATATCATATCACAGAACTCAGGAGGTTACACCACAAAACCTCAGGATGTCACAACACAGCCAACGACCCAGGAGATTATAGCACAAGACCCAGGATGTCAAAAAAATAGAACTCAGAAGGTCATCACACAGCTCATTACCCAGGTCATTACAATACAGGAGGCTGACAGACACACAGCCAATACTTCAGCCACACATGATCTTACGAAAAAGCCAGCCAATCTGCAAACATCAACTCCATCAACCAATCAAGAAATGACAACACAGCCAACCTCCCCATCAGTATATATAGGGAGACAGCAGCTCAGATCACACTTTGCTTGCACAAGCACGAAGCCGAAAGCTCCAGCCTGAAGATGGCGAGTGGGACCTCATTGAAATGTTGCCAAGATACTCTCAATCTTACATGGGAAAAGATCCGAACAGATCCTGAGTGCACTCATTCTCCTAACGGGGTATACCTTAACACTGGTTATGGGCTCAGGCTCAGATAACTGAGAGTTAGTGTGAATACAGAGTACCGTATACAGACAGCTGTTTACTGTTTAATTGTGGGTTACTGTCCTGATAAAGATGGCACAAGACCCATCAACAGTCTATCACTGATATCCTGGTTGATGGAACAAACTATGTTTCCTAGTCTATGAAGTGCAGTCTACTTCTGCATAGGGAAGGGTTATGGGCTGCAGTTCGGGATCCACTGGATGTAAATGCTTGGGATCCAAATAATGAGGACGATCCCACAAAGTTAGATGACTTTAAATGGAACAACGAACGAGCTCTTTGTATAATTGGACTAACACTGAGTGACCAGCAGCTAGTCCATATTCATGGAGAAGAGTCTGTTGCTAGGTGTTGGGAGAATTTGAAGAGGATTTATGTTTGTGACAGTGTAGGTGCACACATACATCTTACATGTAAACTGTTTAGAGCACGTCTTCTGAAATGTGGAGATATGTTAGCTCATTTAAACTTCATGAAAAGAACTTTTCAAGAGCTACATGAAAAAGAACTGATATTTTCAGAGCGGCATCAAGTTTACATCATTCTTTCCTCATTGGATGAAAGTTATGATGATTACATATCTTCACTGGAAGTCCTGACCAGAGATAAACTGACATTGGCTGACATAACCGGAAGGTTGTTAGAAGAAGCAAGAAGACAACTGGATAGGGACCAACTGAGAAAGGAACAACCACAAGAAGAGGATTTGTCTTCAACTGCCTATACTGTTAGGAAATGTTTTTCTTGTGTGGCTAGGGGACATATAGCTAGATTCTGTAAGAAGGGAAAACAACAGAATACTGGTAATCACCAGAAGGCTAAGAAGAATGTTAGTTTAGCTATGTCTAGCAATTCAACTGTAAAACATGATTTGTGGGTAGTTGATAGTGGAGCATCACAGTGTATTACTAGAAATAGAGAAAGGTTTGTAAGGATGTCCACGAGTAAGCAACATGTATCATTGGCAAATGGATGGAAGATGAAAGCATCTGGTGAAGGTACTGCATATTGTTCATATGTAAATGAGCATTTATCTATGTTATATGTACCTAAACT
This sequence comes from Pseudonaja textilis, assembly GCF_900518735.1. The sequence continues at coordinate 1,622,104 of NW_020769313.1, forward strand.
GAAATTTAATTTGTTATCAGTGTTAGGGATACACCCTAGCAGAATCTGCATGGCAGTCAGGCAGTCAGGCAAAATATGTGAGATAAACGTTTTTGTAGCTTACACTCAGTAAAACAGATACACCGTGCTAGTTAAATAGTTTATTCCAGTAAGAGTTATAGCATAGTCAAACAGTCCATATATCATTCACTAATTCAGTCCATCCAGGGATTATTCAGTTGCAAATTCCAGTGTCGAAAAAAAAGAGGTCAGTAAACTTACAAATATCAGTCCAGGAATATATCTCCTCGCAGTAGAGATATGAAGAAGTCAAAACTCCTCTCTTCCTTCAGCAACTCAGCAGTAGGGGAAACACGCAGTTAACAAACCATCAATCCATCAAACCAGTCAATCATCAGCAATCGTCAGGTTCTCTTGCTCCCTCTTATGGCGGTTTCACACTGCACCCAAAATTACATGCTTTGCAGTTTAAAGTGACACACACTTAAACTTACAATCATAGTTTATATATATTATTTTACCCGAACTACGTTAGGTAACCTTGTTATTCCTAACAATCAGTAAGGGCTTTAGTTAATCTTGGTTATGTAGTAACCTTTAGGGAAGATAACTGTATAATAGAGAAAGAGGGTAAAAGGGTTACTGCTACTTTAGAGAATAATTTATATGTTATACATGATGACCAGTTCAAGATGGCTAACTTGGTTTATAACAATGTTAAGCCACATTACAAATGTATACATTTACTGCATAGAAATCTGGGGCACATTGATTTCAAAATGCTGAAACAAACTGTCAAATTGTCAGAGGGAGTAAAATTAAAACTTTGTAACAAGTATTTAAACTGTAATGCTTGTAACCAGGAGAAAAGCAAGGTTACTCCTGCAAACAGACTGAATGGGTTTAAGAACAAAGAACCTTTAGAGGTTGTGTTTGCTGACATAATTGGTCCTAAAAAACCCAGTTTGGGAGGAGCCTGCTATGTTTTGAGTATAATGGACCATTACTCACGATACGGTTTCTGCCATTTAATGAAAAACAGAACAGAAATATTCCAACATTTCTTTAATTGGCTAAGGTTTGCAGAAAGAAAAATGAAACATAAGGTAATTACTGTAGTTACAGATAACGGGACTGAGTTTATTAACAATAGATTCCAAACGATGTTAAAATTGGCTGGTATCAAGCATAACCATTCTGCACCTTACAGGCCACAACATAACCCATTTGTAGAACGAAGAGAACACACATTACAAGCCATGGCTCGCACTATGTTATCTGATTCAGATTTGCCTGAAACACTGTGGGGTGAAGCCATAATGTGTAGCAACTATGTGTTAAACAATATGGTGAACACAACAACTGGTGAATTGCCATTCACTCATTGGCATGGCAGAAAACCAAATTTAAGTTATCTACACACATTTGGAGCTCCAGCATGTGTGCATATTCCCTCACAGGTAAGACTGAAAGGGCAACATAGAGCTAGGAAATTATTTTTCGTAGGTTATGAGGCCAACCATAGATCATTTAGATTTTGGGATCCAGGCACGTCTCATGTTTACTGTAGCGCTAGTGCTAAATTTCTTGAGCATGTTGGGTGGAATAAACTAGAATAGGAATCTAACAATGAGGTTGTTATCAACATCCAAATAATCCCTAATGATGAGATAGTTAAACGATCAATAGCCATTAAAGAAGAAGTACAGGAACAGGAGGAGGTAGAAGAACAGGAGCAGGTGGAACAGGAGAGTCCACCAGTAAACCCTGAGTTGCCTAGATTTTTAACCCGTGTTACACGACCACCAGATAGATATCAGGCAAGTATAGTATGCCAAGTAAATACAGTTCCTAGTAACTATAATGAACTGAAACTGTATCCTGCTAAGGATCAAGCTGCTTGGCAGGAAGCAATGGATATGGAACTGAAATCTTTACAAAGTTTGGAGGTATATGAAAATGTCAGGTTACCACCAGGTGAGCATGCCATAGGGTGTAAGTGGATTTATAAAATTAAGACAGGTGTGGATGGGACTGTTACCCATAAAGCCAGATTAGTAGCACAAAGGTTCGATCAGTCAGCCAATGACTATGATGAGGTATTTGCACCAAGTCTGAAGGCTACCACATTATGAGCAGCACTAGTGTGGGCAGCTAAGAATAAATACACAACAAACCATTTAGATCTAGAGACGGCATATCTCATGCACCACTGCAACATACTATATATTTTAAAAAACTTTGGGGGATAAAAACTGATAATAAAACTGATTTCTGGAGATTAAAAAAGAGTCTTTTTTAAAAAAATAAAGTTTTATTTGGGTTTTCACACATACAAAATACAAGTAAAACATCTTTTTTGAAAATAGCATGGTCCCGGGACCAAAAAGAGTCTTTATGGCTTAAAGCAATCAGGCTATGAATGGAACCAGTGCATAGTGAAGGAATGAACAAAGATAGGTTTTGTAGCTGGCATGGCTGATCCATGTTTATTCAAAAAGGATAGTGATGATGTAATTTCATTGTTGCTATTGTTCACTGATGACATAGCATTAATCACTAAGACTGAGCAAGAAACTACTGGGATTATTTCACTGTTAGAGAAGAAATTTAAAATAAAATATTTAGGAGAGATTAAACAGTATCTTGGTTTAAAAATAGATAAAACTAGGGGAGGATACAAAAATCTCACAGTCAGATAAAATTAACCAGTTACTAAAGAATTTTAAAATAGAACTTTGTAAACCAGCTAAAACACTAATGAGCCAGGAATTTAGCCACAGTGATGTGCAAAGTCCTGTTTTTGATAAAGATATTTATCAATCCTTGATTGGTAGCTTATCGTATCTTTGTAATTGATCAAAGCCAGATATAGCAATAATGTAAACCAATTAGTCAGGTTTTTTACGCTGAGCCTACTGAAAGGCACTGGCAAGCGTGTACTGAGATATCTTAAACAAACAATGCATTATGCATTATATTTAGAGCCTAAAGATGAACTAAGTTTAACTGCATATGCCGATGCAAGTTTTGCTACAGACATACCTACACATAAATCAACGTCAGGTACAGTAGTGTAATTAGGAAAGGTGTTAATTGGATGGCGGTCTATTTGACAAAAACATCTAAGCTTGTCAACAATGGAGGCTGAATTCTCATGTTTGTCTCTATTATGTACAGATTTAGTTTGTTATAAACAACTATTGATAGATATGGGAATTAATGTAAAAGAACCTATTGTGGTATATGAAAACAACCAATCAGCAATTCAGATGGCTTCCAATCTTGCTATAAAGACAATATCAAAACACACTGATCTAAGATATCTAAATGTGAGACAATGTGTTCAAAGTAAAATGATTACACTGGAGTACTGCATGTCATAGAATAACATTGCAGATCATTTTACAAAAGCCCAAGGCACTGTAAAACATAAGGCTTGCAGTGAGGAATATGGACTTAAACTGTAAGATTTTATATATTGTCCTACCCAAAGGGGAGAATGTTAGGAATGATAGTCACCTAACAGTTGGGTTGGCAATATATAAACCAGGATAGTTATTTAATACTGTTGTATCTTTAAGAAAGTGCTGTAAATTGTGATTGGCTGAGGTTCCTCTGACAGCCATAAGATGGAGCCAGAAACCTGGTTTGTTCTTTTCTTGCATTTCCTGTTTTCCCATATTGCTTGATTGTTGTTCTACTTGGATTGCTACTGTGAGTCTTGCAACTGTTAGCAAACTCTGTTTACTGAACTTTGTTTATGATACTTGACTTCATTTTTGGATTATCCCTGGACTGATACTAACTGCTTTAACCATGGATGATTTGGACTGTTTGTTGGACTTCCATTTACTGGAAGTAAAACCTACATTTTACTATTCAGTATATTTGTATGCTGGTCATGTGCTATTCAACATCACTCTCACTACGTTTCCCTGAGTGCAGTCATTCTCCTAATGGGGAATACCTTAACAAGCTGCACCATTATTAACTGAATGAAACGAAGTGATCAGGAATAGTAGATTATTTAAAGAACATATCAAATTTCCACTGGATAATCCCACTAATTCTATGCTTTTGAAATATTATTCCTGATACTTTTCTTAAAGCAAAGGGAGCAGGGATGGGAAAAGCTTCCAAATAATCAAACAAAGAGAATTAATGCAAAAGGGGAAACTTAATTAATTAATATTACTTAAGTGTAACTTATAAAAAATCTAAAACTGTTTTAAAAAAACTATTCCCTGAATTAATTGACAGAGTTTGTCTCTTTTGGAAATAACATCAAAGATTGTCAATGGATAAACTCTTTTGTTATGTTCTATCAACTTAATATAGGTGCTTTATTAACATTTAGTTAATTTAGCTTAACATTTAGTTAAATCATAAATATTTCTTCTATGAAAGAAAGAAATAACCAGCTAGCTTAAAAAGACAATTATTGAATTTCTTCACATTAACATTGGACTTCTCAATGGGTAGGCAATTGTAAGTCAATTTCTAGCTTTCAGAGATTTGAGAAACTGAGTGAAAGAATAGTGGTTTTTCATTTTTAAGCACTCCTAAAAATCCATCTTGAAACATTTCAAACTGGGCAATAGTGTCAGGATTCACAGCAGTTACTCCAAATCATGAGCCTCGAGCCACACTCCCAACACTAAAAAATATTTATTTGAAGTTAACATTCTACTTCTGGCATTTTACCTGGGTGTAGTCAACTCTGAGATACATAATTCACTGTCACCCTTTATCCTGTTTTCTCACCACCCCCACCCCTCTGGGTGTATCATCCAACAAAAAATGTCCAAAGCCAAGAGTCATCAATCATGCTCTCCAATTAGATTTTTTGTGTGGTAGAAGCTTCAGTCATCTAGTCAGTCTTTGAAGAAAATATGAATGGAATGTACTTTCGATTCTACACTGCTGCCTGCTCTTTGAAACTCCCCCCATTTTCTGTTGTCAACTATAAAATGTGTATACAAAATGTTTTATGAGTTGACAAATAGGATATGTCAAATCTTTGCAGTAGACTTGAATACCAAAGTCATGAAGATCAAAAGTACTTTTATTATAGGATTACAAAATCTTGCAATTCTGAATCTGCTTCTCCTTTTCCTAGCTTTATTTTAAAAAAGTACAAGGGACGGTCCAGTGAAACATTTTCTCAAATTCCATTCTTGCTTTGGATTGAAATCTTTCTTATCTGATCATTGTCTTGGATATGGTTCTTCCTCTTTTTCCTCAGGATTGTTCTCACAGCCCTTTACATCTTGGGACTTCCATGATCTACAGGCAAAGCAAATTCAATTTGTTTCAAAGGAGAAATTTAATCCATAGAGATGAAGATGATTTTCTTCATTGGAAGTGAAGAAGAATTGTGATTTATTTCCATAAAACAATGTGTGTCAATGTGTGTTTCAGGTCAGTGTTGTAGTGTTTCCAGGGGGCAAATTCTACACATTTGCTGAAGCTGTGGAACCTAGAAGACCTTTGGCTTGCAATGAGGGTATTCCTAGCAATGTAGATTTTATGTCTTTTGTAAGGGATTGCCTATGAAAAATGCCAAAAACAACCAGACTGGAATATCTTCAATGCACATGCTCCAACTCTTGGCATTTCTTGTGGGCATTCAACAGCATTTCCTAGACCGATCTAACTTGGAAAAGCTTCACCTTTCTCTCACAGCACCCACTACAGGAAGGTTCCTTGCAAGAGGCAGAGCACTATTAAGCGTCATCATTGCTTACTTGCTTTTAGAAGCAAGAGTTTGTGTTAAAGTCATGAGTCAGCTTCAAGGGAGTATGTCCTCAAAGCTTCTTTGAAACTCTTTGAAGCTTTGTGCAATCCAATTTATTGGAGTGCAATTCTGTCAGTTCTTGATGCTTCAGTGGCTTTTGATATTAATCATTATGGTATCTTTCTAAATAATCTGCAAGGTTTGGGAAGTAAAAGGTGCTATTTTTCAATGGATCTTTTCGTATATCTTGAGTGGATTTCAGATAATGTCACTTGGTGAAGTTTAGCCTTAGAATGGGAGCTACAGTAGTCTTGGTCTTCTCAGAGCTCTAATGCTTTTCAATATATGTGTGAAATTATTGGGATCAGGAAATGTTTGAGTAAGTGCTATTAATATATTGAACTCCTTACCATTGGGACATAGCAGAAATATAGTCTAAATGCCAAGGAAAATAATTCAAAGGACAGACCCTGTTTATTTCGAAGGTGTTCATGGGGGATGTGGGGGTTGTCAAGAGGCACAAGTAACAAAAGCAATTATTGCAATCCATTCCTTTTCTAGGTGTATTGTAACATTGCATGATGTACCTATGAAAGGGTCAGAGCTTTCATTGGCATTGTGCAAATTTCTTTTATTGTTTTGACAAAAGCCTCCCGTCAGTTCTATATACACTACTGAATCTATGAGACAGGGAAATAGTTGAACGCAAAGCTGACAGTTTCTGGAAATGGAATGCTCTAAGCGTACCTTAATACTTTCATTCTGCTCTTTCAGATCATGATATTCCAGAACAGTCCAGAAATGTTTGTCATGTACTGTAAAGGTATTTGAGAATGACTTTTGGAAAGAGGAGGAAGTGCGGTAGCCTAGCAATGACCTGATCAATGAAATTTAAGTCTGAAAGAGGAAGGTGATGAAAGTGTCTCCTAAAGGACCCTACTTAGTTTTGGGGACAGGAAAAATGAGGGACATCGGGGGGGGGGGTACTTTTAGATTGGAAGATTCTGTTTATGTAACCTTACAATAAAAATAGAGCTAATATCCCTGTGGTACTTCTTTTCTGTAGTATCTTGCAAAACTAAGTTCAGTCTTGCAAGTCTGAAAATATACCTTTGGCCAGAACTTTTTTCTTCAGTAACAATTTCTGCTATCATATTTTTTTAGACAAATCCTTGCTCTCACTATGCTAGTCCAAATAAATACAAACATTTTTAAAACATTCACTCAGGAAAAAAAAGGCAGAAATAGTTTCCTTTAAACTCAGTAGTTACTAAGCATATTATTGCCATTGCAAGTTAAAGAAAAAATATTAAGACCTTAGAGTTCATTTCTAATTCATTAACTAAAATGTTATGTTTCCACAGCATTGCCATACATGTTATTTAAAAAGATGCCTCTTTGCAGTACTGTAAAATAAGATTTATTGTCAAAATATGAAGCTTGGAAAATGGTTACCCAGTAAACAATAACATTTAAAATGTTAATTTTAAAAAATTATTCTGTCACTTTTATTATTATTATTATTCTGGCATTTAGCTTTGTTCAAGTATTTTCCCACATTATTGTAGTTGTGCTTTTAAAGTTGTAGCAACGTTTCGGCAGAATCTCATCTGCCATCATCAGGCTTCTGTCTAGTGTTCATCTGTGAGTCAGACTTTTACAGTGGTTTCAGATTTAAATTTGGGGCAGCCTATTGCTGTGCCAGAATGGTTTTTTCTTCACCCTGATTGGTTGGGAGTCTTGGCCTGTGTTTATTGGTCTTGGAGTTTGCTGTGTTCTGCTTGATTGGTGTTTCTAATATCTTCTGTCTGTTTTTCGGCTCTTTTTGTATCTTGATTGGCTGGCAACTTTGTGTTACTTTATTGGAGGCCTTTAGTGCAGCTTGGCTCCGGGTAAATGGAGGCAACAGGCACCCAGATGAAACCTAGCTTCCTAACTAATGATAGCTGTCCATTTACCCGTCCATTTACTCACAGGCAGGTAAGGAGTGAGTGGGCGGGGAGGGGTGGGGCCAGCCAGTGGAGCGATTTGCCAGTTCTCTGAACTGCGAACAATCACAATAAGTGTGTGTGCAGTGTTTGCAAGAAATCATCAGCTGTGTGGTCTGGACAGCTGACAAGCACTGCGCGCGTGTGCACAGGGTTTGAAAATCCTCTTGTTTCCTGCTTTTTCAACCTCAGCTGTGCTGTGGGAAGCAGCTGAGGAGGGAAAAGCAGGGAATAAAGGGCACCCTAGAGCCCAGACAGACAAGTAGGCCAAACACCAAACCAGTTCAGTGTCAGCGGCTCTTTTTTAAAAAAACAAACAAACAAACTTTATTGATTACAAAACCAAAACATCAAACAAACACAACACACATAAGAAGAAGAAAAAAAAATAGAAAAAAAGAAAATGATTAAAAAACTAACAATTCTACTATCGACAGTCTATGGTTCCTTGTTTGTTATCAATATTGGTGATACATTTACAAATACATCTTATTGCGAATATATAATTATGATTTACATTTAACATCTTTTACTAATATATTTTCTATTTTTGTTCTATCCAATCATACCAGCATTCCCAGCTTCTATAATATTCTGATGTTTCTTTTTCCTTAAGTGCTAAGGTTAACTTGTTCATCTCTGCACAGGCTGTTATCTTCTGTATAACCATCTCCTCTCTTGGAACATCTGCTTGTTTCCAACACTGTGCAAAGGTTATTCTGGCTGCAATAAGAATATGCAGTATTATATATTTAATATTTTTAGGAATTTGTCTATTAAATATCCCCAATAGGAAGAATTCTGGTTTTAATTCAATATGCTCCGCCGTTATTTCCTCTAACCATTTTTTTATTCTATGCCAGTATCTTTGGGCTTTAGTGCAGGACCACCACATATGAAAAAATGTTCCCTGTTTCTTTATAAATTTCCAGCAACTTGGATTCATGTTAGGAGACATTTTTGCTATTCTCAAGGGTGAGAGATGCCATCTATAAAACATTTTATAGGAATTTTCTTTATATGCTGCTGATCTTGTAAATTTATTATTCCTTGTCCAAAACTTTTCCCATTCTAATAATGTAATGCTACACCCTATGTTTCTGCTCCAAGCTATCATGTTGCCTTTGACTACTTCCTCTTCTAATTCCGTCTCTAGTAAATAATTATAAAATTTAGTTATATTTTTTTTATCTGGACCTAATAAAATTTTATCTATTTGTTGTGCCTTAGTATAAATTCCAAAATTTTTCTTGGGGGGGAAAGGAAGAGAAAAAAAGACAACAGGGAAAGAGAGATGGAGAAGAGGAGAGGCTTCTTTGAGACAAGCAGAGGGTGAGAAGGGGATAGAACAGTGCAAAGATTAATGTCAGAGAAACAGGCACAAGTTTCCAATTAAAAATATGGTAAGCGGGTGTACAGATAGTCCTCAACCTATGACCACAACCGAGCCCAAAATTTATGTTGGTAAGTGAGAAATTTGTTAAATGAGTTTTGTCCCATTTTACAACTTTTCTTGCCACATTTGTTAATGTAGTTAACTGCAGTTTTTAAATTAGTAACAAAGTTGTTAAGTGAATCTGGTTTCCCCATTGATTTTGCTTGTCAGACGTTTGCAAAAGGTGATCACCAGATCCTGGTACACAGCAGCGGTCATAAATATGAATCAATTGCCAAGCATCCAAATGTAAATCATGTGACCCTGAGGATTCTGCAACAGTCATAAGTGTGAAAAATGCTCATGTCCCTTTTTTAAACTTCAAACGGTTGCTAAGCAAACTGTTGTAAGTTGAGGACTACCTGCACCTTATCACTTTTTTTCTTTTTGGGGGGTCATCAAGTTTTGACACCTTGCTAGGTGGTACTCAAATATTGCCATATCCTAAAAACCCTAAAAGTGGTACAATCTGTGAAAAAGTTGAAAAACGCTGATATAAATTCATATATTTGTTCTGGAAATAATGATTAGCGATTGTGGGTGAATAGGGATGGTAATGAGATAAAGTACTGAATTTGTTAGACTGGTTGTTGGTGAGAGAGATGAATCAGTAATAAAGAGATTAGAAAATATGTGAGCATTGAATGTCAGCATTTCAGCTCTGTATTTTGTATTTGTCTTGTTTTCATATTCATCATTCATCCCAGTTACTCTGATTCTGAGGCACAAAAACTGAGCTGCTTCTTCTCTTCCTCCATCTCCATCTCCATCTCCATCTCCATCTCCTCCTCCTCCTCCTCCTCCTCCTCCTCCTCCTCCTCCTTCTGAGAAAAGCCCAGGATCTACAGTGTTTTGTAAACCAAACCCACATGGACAAGGTTTGAATACTCACCTCAGGAAATGTTTATATTACACATACTTAAAGCACAGCTGTTGGAAATCTCAAGAGGCAGGAGTTGATTCTTAGGTTTGAAGAGTTGTTTAATGGACCTGTCATGATTCAATCTCACCAGGAAAAGGCCTGAAAACAGTAGACCATCTGTCATCAGGTACTTCAGGCTAGTATTTTTTATTGCTTTTTATCTTGGCTAGCATACTGAACAGATTCAAACTGATTTCCTAGCTGGTACTTCAAATAAAACACACTTCTTGTTAATACTACTTCTCCAACAGGGTGGTCTCCAGATCTCATTTTAGCAGTAAAAACAACAACAACAAAAAACCACCCACATTTTTGTTTGAATGGGAAGTCCATCTGTATTCTGGAACCATTGTTCAAAAGGTTCTCTCAATAAATACAGTAGTCTTTTTTACATATATAGCTTATTTTCTTTATTAAATTTATACACTGTTCCAGCGTTCCTTGAAATAACTAGTTTCATGTGTGGCTGTGGGAAAATGTCATTACCAAATTCCTTCATTGCCTTTCTTGCAACCACCAACCATCCAGGATTACAATGGTAATGAATGTTTGGTCAGCAATGCTCATCCATTACAACAACAAGATTGTACCGAAGCCTTGGTATCTGCCAAGACTTTGGTAAGGTTTCATTTCCAAGGCCTGCTTCTACAGCTTTAATGAGTGCCAGGCAGATAGAACCAACGTTTCATTTTTTCACAATAATAGAGAGTCGTGGGAAATTTATAAGCTGAGTCCTTCTTCTGCTAGCTGCCACTCCTCTCTGTATTCTGCATTCCTAAAACAATTTTCATGGGATTCTTTGTATTTCTTGTGGACCACCCCTGCCAACTCTGCCACTATATTAATCTGCTGGCAAAAAGAGGGCCAGATAATTTATTACAAATTTCCTGAAAACAAGAGACAGACCTCCTATTTTATTCACTCAGCTGATTTAAATATAGATTGCCAAGAAAAGGCTATTTGTTTTATGAATAATAAAGGGAAACAGAACTGAATGTACTTAAGTTTAAATATGTATTTACATATTTTGAATAGGAAACATAATTAAAACACATTCGGTCTGGAAAAGTATGAAAATAACACATTGTCTGTATTAGCACAACAGGTAAGTCCGGCAGGTCCAAAATGCTGCTTTGATACAGAAGACTCTGGTTCATAAGGCTCCTTCTTCCATATGTGGGAATATTGACCAGATTAGTGGTTAGATCAGGCCTGATCCTGCTGGCTTTCTAGAAGGCTCTTAAGAGATGGTTTGTTGTCATGCCAGGGAGTCTAGTGGTGCTATCAAGCCTTCTGGTTGGTTGCATTGTTAGCAATGTACTCTTCTGCAAATGAAATGTATTGTTTTAATTGTGCTTCATTATATCTGTCCTTTCACTTGTCTTCCTATTGGTGGGGAAAAAAACAAAAACAGAAGAACAATCTTTATAATCTATTGTTGTTTTTAAAATTTTCTAACTATGTAAATGGTTTAATTACAATCCTTGCATAGAGTAGGGAGAGGACCTGATTCTTTTCTTTGGCGTGCAGATCTCAACTTCCTCCAACTTCTGCAATGGTTTGATTTTTTTTTAAAGTAAGAATTTATATGATGGTAAATTTGTCAGCAAGATCGAAGTATGGAAGTAGAGGTTTGATTTATGGCCACTGTTTCCTCCCATCTCTGTTGTCTGGAGGACTGTGAGAAAGCTTGCCATTAACAAATCAAGCTATCTGGCTTAAACATTAACCTACAACATCATGATCTGATTATAGATTCTGGTTAACCATCCATGAATTAACAAACTAAGAACCAGTCCATTAGGTTAAGCTATGAATAAATCAGTCATATTAAAGCATAGCAGATAATGAGAATGTACATTCTGTCATATTTGATATATAGAAGTTTAAATATGGAAAATAACAGACCACCTTTTTTCATGGTTACAATTTTGGAATTTTTCCAAGTTTGCTCCATAACTCCCATAGAAATTTACACCTATATAGCTGCATTATTTCATATTCCTCACATTAATATACTAAAGAGATTGACATTGGCAAATATGATCAATCTGTTTCAAATTGTTCTTCTAAACAATCTTTAGTGGTGGGTTGGACTGAGTGTGTTTGACATAAGATCATTCAGTAACTTTACAACTGAGTGAAGATTTAAATATGGATCTTCCCAGCCTTATTCCTGCTTCCTAATATCTGTGCCACATGGATTCTCATTCAAAGCGTGTTTCCTGTTTTAGCCCAACCTGGTGAATTGTCACATATTACCTTAGCTTTCAGCTTCATTGTCATTTAATAGTACAATAAAAACAAATAAGTCTAAGCCAACATACATGTGAAATCAAGAGTGCTGATTGCATGCCAGCTTTTATTAAACTCCTCTTCTCCTTTATTTTGCCAATGTATCATAAATTAGGGGAAACATACAACTGTGGCTTTTCTCTGAGGCTTTTCAAATTTAATTCTAAAATCACATCTGCAAATATTAATCCATTGGTTGAACATATTTGCATGTTGCCACAATAAAAACAACTCTCATCAACTCACATAGGGGAACAATGTACTATAAAACAAGCTCCATACCAAAACAAAACAACAGCAGCAACCAAGAGGAATAAAAAATAAAACTTGATGGTGACATCAAATCCAATCAAGAGAGGACTCTCCACAACAACTCAGTCTTTAGGAGCCTTTGAAAAGCCAGAAAAGAGGGAGCTACCTTAATCTCCAGAGAGATGCTGTTGCACACTGCCTCTGCAATAAAAAAGAAGCACAATTTTGCTTCTGGGAAGGGTGGAATTGACAGGAATTTCTTTCTACTAGATTTCTTCGGTTAGATTGTAGGACAGTCACGATTCTTGACTGCTTGTTATGTGGTTTAGGGTTAGGGTTAGGCTAAAGTTTGGTCAGCTGTGGTTTAGATGGTAAGATGGAGAAGAGCAGGATGAGCTGGAAGGTGACATTAAATGTATCATTAGTTTGTAATCATTGCATTACCATAGAGATCTAAGACCAGCCCTCTTTGAATCCCGATGACTCTTATCTAGTAATTTAGCTTTGATCATTAGTTGAGCAGATTCTTGTATAGAAATAGCAATAATAAACTCTTCTGTGCTTTGAACACAATGAATATTTCTGGTTATTTGTGCCGGACAGATGGTTTCATACAAATTAGCTAAAGTATAGCTATCTTCTACAGCACTTTTCTCAATTAGCAACTTTATGGTATTAGGATTTCAATTCCCACAATTCCTCAGCATGCCATTTTAAATTCAGGGAGTGCATGCACCTAAAAAATTGCTATGGTTGAGAAACACTGTTTGGATACCCTCTAGGCAGAGGGAGGAAACACATCCAAATTAAAGAAGAACCAATAAGTGCAACATGTGCATGCGCATGTGCATGCACACACACACAGAGTCCCAAACACATTTTCCCTAATATGGCTACATAGATAAAGATGTATATATTTCGGTATATCTTCTCAGTTAAAAGGTTGACAGTCATATATCCAATGTATGCCAGCTACCTCTGCAAAGTGATGCAAGGTTTTTCATCCCCACTTCCAATTCCACATTGATTTACTAATGTTATATTTATTCTATTTATTTTACATTTTTAAAATCTTGTTTTTATTATTTTTTATAAACAACATACTTATACTCCTTCCTCTTCCTGTTTTCCCACAAAAACAACTCTATGTGGTGGGTTGAGGTGTGTGTGTGAGAGTCATTGGTTCAAAGTCACCTAGCTGGCTTTTTCATACCTAAAATGGGACAAGTGTCTGATCCCAGTCTCTGATTTCCAGTGCCTGAACTAGACCAAACTGGTTGATTTCCTATGTAATGCCATAATTCCTCCAAGAGCTGAAGATGGCTTTGCATGGTTTCCACCAATGTTATTCTCACTACAAAGCTTCAAAAGTTTCAAAAGTAGGAAAAATAAAGACAAGCCAACAAAATTTATAAAATCTATTGGACTTTGTAATCTAATATTTTGGAGGGAAATTCAGGTGACCCATAGAGGTCACACATCAAAGCCCTCTTAATGGTCATTTTGGTGTTGATAAAACATATCTTTTCTATGTTTTCTGGTCATCTGCTACCATTCTGCTGTTCTCCCCCAAAAGAACTGGGCACAGCAGTGGTCTACCAAAATTATACAAAAATGCTAAATTATTTGGCCAGCTGTGATTTAACTTGCCAATTAAGGGCCAGATGGAAAAATAATGAAACTGGAAAGGTGCAATTGTCCAATGGTATAAAAATGAAACTGAAAGGGTGGAATCAACTCTTTCCTGTTGCCACCCTACAGAGCATAGAAAAATCTGGTATTTAGCATATTTTATCTAGATTAAGAAAAGAAAAATTCTAAATAAAAATGCAACTTCTCACTTAATTTTCTTTGTGACTGTAGTCTTTTGTATATTTGTTTTGTTTTACCTAATCATCATGGATTATGACAAAAAATAGACACAGGAGGAAAAGCACAGGAAAGATCTAAAATAGAATTTTAATATATAGGTTTATTTGTTGCAATAATTATATGCCACCTACTTATCAGACCTCAAAAGCTACGGTAATAATATTAAGACATTAAGGTACCATATAATTACATATGAAACTAAAATAAATGTTAATCCCTCTCCCAATTAAAAATAATATTTTCCAAATTCTCTACAGAAGAGTTTTCACCAATTTCCTGAAAACTGAAAGTTAACCAAGCCTCAGGAAGGAAGTTGCTTCACTGTGAAAAGGTAATCCTCTAGTTCTGAGTGATATGATCTCTCAAAGACAGGTGTATCCTCTCCCAACAAGACCACGTAGGACAGGCAGATATTTCCAGGATATGTTTCTGATGGGGATAAGGGCCCAAGCCACAGAAGCAGAGGTGGTATTCAGCAGGTTCTGACCAGTTCTGGAGAACTGATAGTGGAAACTTTGAGTAGTTCAGAGAATCGGCAAATACCACTTCTGACTAGAGATTTTACAGTATCCTTCCCCTGCCATGCCCACCAAGCCATGCCCACAGAACCAGTAGTTTAAAAAAATTGAATCCCACCACCGCACAGAAGGCTTTATAGATAACCATCAGCTCCTTGAACTGAGCTTGGAAGCATACCAGAAACCAGAAATTCTCACATATAAGGATTGCTGAACTAGCTAGCACCAGCCAACAAGTGTGCAAATGCACTTTCTTCCAGCTACAATTTCCAAGCCATTGTCAAGGGTGATTGTATTCTTAGAATTTTTCTGCCACTCCATTCACACTGCAATGCAATGCAATTTTCCTCTCTAGATGTCGATATGCAAAAATGGGAGAGTGGCAAAGGAAAAGGAAGCAATCAGTCGCTTGGCTTATCATATACTGCACATTCATGTTGTCACCACTTGGGTCAAAAACAGCCTGATGAAGGCAAGATAATGTTCTGCAATCTGGACAACAAACCTCATGCTCTGGTGTTCACTTAACCTGAAGATGGGGGATACTGGGAAAAGTTTTTTTTTTTTTTAATTTGAGCAGATTTCCACATATAGGAGAAAAGAGGAACAAACATAACATGTTTAGCAGGCCATCAAGACTCCTTATGAGATTTGGAGCCTTGGAAAATCAAAATCCAAATAATTGAACTTAGCCTGAAGGGATAAAAATTCACAGTAAGCAAGACAAAAGTTGCTTTCTTTTTAAAATGCCTGCAGGGTGTGCATAAGCATGTTGGAGAAAAAATAGTTATCCAATTGCTCTCTTTTAGTTAATAATTGACTTTGCTTATGTTACAGCCCTGCAGGTTGAAGAGGTGGCTGCTTCTCCTTCTTTTACTATTTTTACACCTTTGTGCAAAAATCTCTTCCAGCCCAGTAAGCTGCTATAAGTGCCAACTGCATCTTTATACCCTTTCCAACTACTGGAAGTGCCGCACCATGCCTGAGAGAGACATGAAGTAGCTCAGGGAGACAAATCAAGTTGCTTCTATGCTTCAGCCAGGAAAACTGTGTTTTCCCCATGGAGTGACAAATTTAGGCAAAATGCAGCTGCCTCACATAAGGCCCAATAAAAATTATTCAAGAGAGAAAACATCAAAATGGATTTGCTAGACTTGAGAACTAAGCTGTAAACCAAATGAAGTTTAATCATGGAAGAAAGACATAGAATTTCAGAGTAATTACCCACAAGCCAAGACTACAAAGACTTCAACAACCACAGTGGTCTTGTTGACCATTTCATTCTCCAGAAATTAAATAAGGGATAAAGGAAGCAATTCTCCTAGAATGAATACTAACCAATTTGAAAGTATTGAAAAAAAAAATCAACTTTATCTTCCTTTCATTTGGTTTTAACAGTCTTTGGTTCATTCAAATATTGTTGAGGGATTACATTTCTCTTTCTTTCTTTCTTTCTTTCTTTCTTTCTTTCTTTCTTTCTTTCTACCCCTGTGCCCCATTTTGGGCCTAGTAAGCCTCCCTGTAGCCTCCTGGAAGCAAAAATGGGGCATGGGGGGCCATGATGCTCCCCATGCCCCATTTGGGGCCTATCACGCCTCCCTTGAGCCTCAGGAGAGCCAAAAAGGGGGGGAGGGGGATGCCCCATGCCCCATTTGGGGCCTAGGAAGCCTCCCTGTACTTACCTGGGAGCCAGAACCTGGCACATGTCAACTCCTGGGAGGGGTGGGGTGGGGCCAGCTGGTCTTCAGAACTACCAGTTCACTGAATTGGATGTAAAATTAACACCTGGTTCATCCGAACCAGCCCAAACTGGCTGAATCCCATCCCTGGCAATATGCTGACATTGTAAACTGCTCAGAGAGTACTGTAAAGTAGTGGTCACCAACCAGTGGGCCGGGGACCACTGGTGGTCCATGAGAAAATGTTGGTGGTCCACAGAGAAATGTCACCCCCTAAACTATTAATCCAGGCTGCGTGGGAACACAAGGCTGCGCCACCCAAATGGCCCATGGGAACACAAGGCTTGAATCATTTGCATTGCAAACAACATGAGTTAGTGAGTGGAGGAGGAAAGGGTGGAGGGGGGAACTTGCCCCACTTGCCCCACATGCCTGGCCTGGACACCAGGCTGCTTCTTTCCACTTCTTTCTTCTGCTTTTGGTTGGAAATGCAAGGAAAGCAAGGAAAAGCAGCAAAAGGAAAGCAGCAAAAGTCTTTCTTTCTCTCCCCCAAACTCCACCAGAAACGAGTCTTTGGAACCCTGCAAGACCTCCTGCTCCAAGAGGCTGCACCAGTGTGACAAGTCTCACAAAGATTCATTTCTGGCAGAGTTTGGGGGAGAGAAAGAAAGCCTTCTGCTGCTTTTGCTGCTTTCCTTGCATGAAGCCAAACGTTTCTCTCCCCCTCTCCCCGAGTACGGAGCTGGAGACGGTATCCTGTGATCCCAAATAAAGAATGATCGATCGGTAGGAAAATGGGGTGGGGGATTTTCCTGCAGACTTTTTCTGGGATTTTCCCAGGGTCTCTGGTCTGAGGGATTTAAAATTATGAGTTTGGTAGTCCCTGAGATCCAGAAGGTTGGCAACCCCTGCTGTAAAGCACTATGGGGTGGCATATATGCAGTTTTAAATGAAGTGATTTATGTTACATCACTATTATAAACTACAGAAATAAACTTTTTAAGTGTTTTGTAAAATCTTCACTCTGTGTGACTCAATATCAGACTGAAGTTTTTCTTACACATTATTCCCACAAATAAGATTCCATATTTGGAATTATGTTTTTAAAACTGGAAAGCCAAGTAGAGTGAGATATGTCTGTATTAATATTTAAGATCTTATGAGAAATAGTCCAAAATGGATTCCAGATTGCATTTCTGATGGTGATGAATATTATGATAGAATGGCCACTCTGTAGTTCAGTTGACTGATAATTGCCATTGCTCAATTAGTTGACATATGTGTCCCAGTGAGAAATGAAATGTCTTGACTTTGATAATATCCAGTGTTATAAAGAAGTAACATTGAAGCCTGGTGTCAGTAGAGTATAATGGTAAAAGTGCCAGACTAGGAAAGGAGAGACTCTAGTCCCCACTTAGCTAATAATTCACTTGCTAGGTTGTTCCCAGGGGTGGGATTCTACTGGTTCTCACCTTTCGCTAGAAACTGTTGTTAACTTTCTAAGCAGTTCAGAGAACCGGTTGTTGGAAGAAATCTCCTTTTGTTTTTTTCTACTTTACAGGGCTAATCCTGTAAGGAAGGCAAGAAGGAAACATTTCATGGGGCTAATCTTTATCGTCCTACTTACAGAAACTGCCTCTCCATTAACCCTTATAACATTCTTGGCAGTACACCTAGATTTCCTGTCTCCAGAGCTTCTCTGGAGTTTTTTTTATCTCCTTTGCTGGAAGTTTGCTTGACTTTCTTAAAGGAGAAGGGTTGTTTTAAACTTTTTAAACTGCTGTAGGGAGGAATACTCCCCTGGAAATACTGCCAGCAGGAATGCAACAATCAGAATTTTGAAGAAATAATCGAATAACGAAGCAGAGCTGCCGGAAAGAAGGTTTGAATGACAAGGAACCAAGATGAATGACATTCAGGAAGTCTTCTTGGCTAGGTAGAAAGATAGACATTCAAACGTAAGTGCACATAGCCTTTCTGAGTTTTGGTCTAAAACTTGTTTTTTGGTGAAGTTTAATTCTGTTCTTGGTGATTTAATCCTGCATTTATTGATGGGATAATTTTCCCTATTCAGCTTTGTTTGGAAGGAAACGGTTAATCTCTGTTCCTGAAAAGAAATTAAGTTGAGAAATCTGGCTAGTTCCTGTCAGAGGTGGTATTCAGCAGGTTCTGACCAGTTCTGGAGAACCAGTAGCGGAAATTTTGAGTAGTTCGGAGAACCGGCAAATACCACCTCTGACTGGGGATTTTACAGTATCCTTCCCCTGCCATGCCCACCACAGAACTAGTAGTAAAAAAAAAAAAAAAAGAATTCCACCACTGGTTCATGTGTCTATTTGTTCTGGCAATTGATTTAACAAGCAACAGCTACTGTTGTGGTTTAATTACTTGTATTGTGTTTGAATTTTTTCCTGCCTAATAGTTTCTTTTCCTATATGGGGAGGGCATCTTCTTTCACTGCATTAGTGATATCTGCCACTGTCCTTTTGGGATGTACTTCCAAGAGGCAGGATGCAAGCTTGGCACCTCTTGTGAGATGTGTGAGACCAGCTAGTGTCTTAAAGTGGCGCAAATGGATCTAAGGATTGCTTCTCCTACGAGTGCTCTTTCTGGAGAACTTAAATGACCTCTTGCTAAAGGGTTTCACTTTATGAGCAAGAGTTGGCTGCTGACAATTATCATTGCATTTTAACTATTTTAATTCCTTAAGGTGCTCTGGCACCCTACCTTATTTGTAATTCCGGCTTGCAGGTATTTTTGATCTAATGATTGCCTGTTCAAAAGGTATTTAGGGCAGCTTTTTACAAGCAAAGAAGCTTTCTGTATTTTTGTACGGGTAATCCTTGACTTGCAACAATTCCTTTAGTGATTATTCAAAGTTACAACGGCACTGAAAAAAGTGACTTATGACCATTTTTCACACTTACGACAGTTGCAGCATCCCCACTGTAATGAGGGGCTACGTGAGGAGAACTGCCTCTTGATGTGAGTGATGTTGAGTTGGCCATGCCAAGCCAGTCACATGACCACCAAGCCATGCCCACCAACTAAGCCACACACATAGAACCAGTTGTTAAAAAATTTGAATCCCACTGCTGGTTGTTCCCATTGTAAAAAGATATCTGAAAACAGTGACACTGAACACAAGGACATAATCCTTTCTGAGATCACTTGTTTATCATCCTATTTCATGCATGGATAGTTCCACCTGTTTGTGTATGTGAATTTTGAAAACAAATAACCAAGAAGGCAAAGACGATTACCCTTGCCCTTTCCATATGAATGCCTAGACTGATAGCATCTCAATGTATGTTTACTTTAATATAAAGAAAAATCACAAGACAATGACAGGCTACTTATATATAAATTGGGTATTAAAATCCCTGATATGCTAGTGCCATAAACTTGTTAGTTTGTTCTTGAAAATTGTATGCCATCTGTCCCAACAAAATTTTCCTAGTGTAGTTAAATCACTCTAAAATAGCAATTTCATTTTTATTAGAAAACATTGTGATTAAAATATACTACATATATATGTGTGTAATATGTGTGTTTCATGGCAAGGCAGTAGACTCCAATTCAATCCAGCTTCATAAATAGTTTTGTTGTCTTCTCTTTTTATTTGATCCTCTTCAGCCAAGCTTTTGGTCATTTAGAGGACAAATTTAGGAATGTTGGGCAATTTGTAAGATAACAGATAACAGATAATCAGAGTTGGAAGGCACCTTGTAGGTCATCTAGTCCAACCCTCCCGCCGCCCAAGCGGGAGACCCTACACCATTTCTGATAAATGGCGGTCCAATCTCTCAGCTCCCATGACTTCCGAGGGCAAGTTGTTCCATTGGTTGATTGTTCTCTCTGTCAGAAAGTTTCTCCTTATTTCCAGGTTAAATCTCTCCATGTTCAGATAATGAGGAGATTTCTAATTATGTAATATGGTAGGAATATTGACATGATAAGAGATAGCTATATTAAAAAGGCTACACATGGACTGATGGGGGGAATTTTTCATAATTTGATGGGCTCCAACAATCATAAAGAAGGTAATGAAAGTAGGAATTCATTAATAAAAGCAAAGGGCATATGGTATTCTTTGCACTATTTCTAATAGTTGGTTACTGTTTGTCACATTTTTTTTTTTGCTGATTTCCTGGCCGGGACAAATGAAACAAAAATTATATCTGTAATCTAGATATAGGTTTATAATATCTTAGATTTTATATTTTTTAATTTTATGTCTTGTGATTTTATCAAAATGTGATGTGAATGTGCCATACAATAAATCAATCAATAAATCTATTTTTGCTGAAAATACAGTGAAGTGCAATAAACCTAAAATACATTTTTTGTTGGATAAGCCATAGTTTATTGAAAATTTTGATACCAACATTAACACAGAATCTATTGTTTAGACAAAACAGGAGCAAATTAATAAATCAATCTGAGTTGGAAAAGTAACATTATGTGAATAATCCCCCTGAAAACTCTTTATACCCCAAATTATTTCCCCAATTCTAACTGCAATCTGGAATTAGGCAATATTAACGCCACCTAATCATATATTGGTGGCAAAAAAATGATGACTCCTGAATCTAATCCCCATAAAATTTCATTATATCTCCAGTCATATTTGTAACTGGAAAAAAAAATCAGGCCTTAGTAAACCCTCTGCAATGTTGATCTTTCCACAGTACCTTATGTAACTGTACTTTCACTCCTTCATTTCCCTATTTTAAAAATGAGCAAAGCTGAATAATTGTACAACAATTGTGTGCTAATATATACTTTTTTGCCTGCTCAGAATTATCACATGAAGTGGTCATAATGTTGGCATTTACTTATTTTCCTCTTTTTTTCTGTCAATTTGCTTATTAGATTGTATCTTTTGGCTCATATCAATAAAAGGTACAGTACTTTAAGTCCCAATCAATATCTGATGATTTCATGGACTTTTCTATGTTAATTCTTGACAGCAAGACCAGAACTGGCTCATGTTACTGTTTTCTGGAATTTATTTATTGTATTATTTCCCAATATGGCCTTAAATATTGATATTTTCAGCTGCTCTTCCATCCAAGTACTTACCAAACCCAATCATTTTTAGCTTTAAAAGCCAGGCAAAATAAACTAGCTGCTCATTTATTTTACTTTTTAAAAAACTTGCTGTTAGTTCCTTGGTAGAAAGTATACTGTGGTACAGAATAATCTACTTTGACAGATCAAGTTCTTCCATAAGCTTCCACATGCTGACATTATTGCAAACGTCTGCGTGATTATGACAAAGGGATGTTAGAGTGACCACAAAATAAAGTCTTATTCATTTTAAACTGATATTCAACTAGTGGTCAAATATCAATATTTAGAAAATCTGGTCAGAAGCCATAAAAGTCAATAGACAACAACTGTACTAAGAACAACATTCAATAATCTCACTTTAATAATTAGAATAACAGAATCATAGAATAATAACAGAGTTGGAAGGGACCTTGGAGATCATCTAGTCCAAGCCCCTGCTCGAGCAGGAGAGTCTATTCCAAAGATTAGCCTCTGCCTAGGATAGAACTCACAGCCTCTCGATTGTGAGGCGAGAGCCACTAGAATAGAATAGAGTTTGAAGGAACACTTTTGGTCACTGATTGAAAATTCCCTGCTCATTACACCATCTGAAGTAAAATATCTTTTTAATTCAGGGATGTTTGTCTTTTCTCTCCTTTAATTCAGCCAGTGAAAGGGAGTTCACAATGTATCTAGATAATAAGTTTCATGTTAAGAAGTTTTTTTATAACATTCAATTGGAACATATGGTCCTGAAATTTAAGACTGTTACTTTGAATACTTCCCTCTGGAATGGCAGAAAACAAACTTTTTTCTATGAGACCTGTCTAATCACATCACATTTCTCCTCAGTGATCTTTCTTGGGTTCTCCTTATAACCAGTTTCCTCCATTTCTCATTTAAGAGTTAACTATGCTGTATTTATTTAATGTATTTGTAAGCCACCCAGAATCACCTATGTACAGTACGAGTTGTGTGGCTATATATAGATTTGCTTAATAAATAAATTTATACTGATTCCATTGCAAGCTTATCATAAAGGTAGAGTTCCAACCAAGCTTTATGGGCATACAAGAGACGGTTGTAGCAAAAATTTAAAATAGTTGGATGGCTTCAATTGTGAAATGAAGTTCTAATCATTCAGAAACTATTTAAGCATCTTCATGAATTTCTTTTCCAAAGAGAAATTATTTAGTCCTAAGCATTATTGATTTTCTTACTGATGTACTCAAACCAGAGATTTTCCCAAGAGAGTAAAACCAGGGAAATGTTTTAGAGAGTTAAACCATTCCTGACTTTGTAATAGCACTACATTTGAAATCTTTTTTGTCATCCAAATCTTCAAGGACAGGAATGTCACTAATTCTTCATAATAGCAAAATAAGATGTGAAATTACATTGATAATGTGATACCCTATTAGATACTATTAGGTAAATTCATTGACCATGGCTCTAACTTACCCTTCAGAGCCTCCGAAATTTGAAGATTCATAATTTAATGATTCTCATTCTTTCTTTTTATCTGTGACCAGGACAAAAGTTCAAGGATAAATTCTGCAGTTTTTTGTGTCATCTTTTCTGAAGGAGCCATACAGGGATTCAGGGATAGTTTGTGTACAGTTCCCTCATAATGCAAAGCTTTATTTGTAGATCTTACTGTATGCATCACAATGGAGAAAAGAGATAACTTATCAAGAGTTGTATCCTTGAATCCCTGTCTGTGGACAGATCTGATTATTCCTCACAAAGTTTTTCTTGCTTTGGGAAAGTCGACATATTAAACATGAAGCAGAAAAACAGCAGGGAAAGATGTGGGAGAGGGACTAGAAATAGCTACATGAAGGTATTTTGCAATTAAGAGAATATGGGGAGTATTTATGCCATGACATTGAGACAATCAAGGCAATATCAAATATTCAAAAACACCTTTTCAATGTTTATGTTCATATGATTGAATAATAATCATTCGTATAAATGAAAATGGAACAAACAATAAACCATTTAAAAATATATTACTATCCTACACCAAAATATTTTCATAAAGTTGAAATTTTGCTTAGATGAAAATGCAAGTGCTAGTTTCTTTCTCTTTCTGTCTTCACACATATGCCTTCATTTCAATGGATTTAGTGTTAGATGCCTTAACATTAAAATTTGATCTTCTAATTCCACTGCTTTCCATAAAGGTCAATTCTATTTCTGCTTTTGGCAAGCTGTTCTCATTTTCTCACTTTTTCATTTCATGTTCATTTTACCAAGACTTTCCCTGGAAAAGAAAAATGTTTAATTTTCTTATTTTCATTTTTTCTTTGGAAATGTTCCACAGTTATGACACCCAAGTCCACATTTGAGAAGTTAAAAAGAACACATTTATCTGGATGCATTTAATCACTGAGAATATTAGTGAGATGACAAGTCAAGTCATATTTTTTCCTCAGGAAGAAACACCATACGAGAATGTCATAGTTGGATGCTGCAAAACTGATAAAAGGCTAACAAAGGGATCAGGCATTGGCTTAGAATGAAACTGAGAACTAGGAAACATATTTGTTAAAAAACAACAACCCTAAGAATAGACATGGAAATGGCTGAAACCAAAACAGGCAGTTGTGATATTGGAAAGGGATTCCATAAAATCCAACAGAATTTTAATTTTACTTAGTGACAAATATGATATTAATTCTCTTATACTGTATATCCATTGAAGTTGATTTTACAGCTTTCACTAGCATCTGCTGTAGCTGATTAATCAAATTGTCATAGCACAAGTGTGTCAGAGAAATTGAAAAGGCCCTCTCGGCAAATATTTATTAAAGTTTCTCTTTAAAGAGAAATACTTGAAGTTCTCACTTCAATGGCCTGTTGGCACTAGCCCACATAATATCTCAACTACGCATACTTCACTTTTTTTCTAGCTATGTTTCCAACTGGGCTGCAAAAAAAAAAAGAAAGAAAGAAAGAAAAAGCTCTGGTGTTATTTATTAAATTTATGCATCACTCTGGGCAGTTTTCAATTGATCTTTTTCTGACAATCATGGATGTGATTCTTTACACAGTCATCTATGCTCCATGTATTGAATTATCAGTGTGATGGCTTTTGATCTAGTCAGGTGAAAAACAAATGATGTGAAAAAGTATAGACATGGTCTTGAAAAAGGAGGAAAAAAAATGAATGACCTGTTAAGAAGGGACCTTCAGAAAAGATTATTTAATCCTGAGAAAAAAGAATGTGTAAAACAACACCCTGATAGTTTTTGATATAAGATTATCAGCCATTCCAGACGAAGAAGACACAATAGCAATTCCAGAAATGCTCTTTACTGTTGTAGGGTAGAATAACAGAATCTTGAAAGTTTCTAGATTTCTCTCTGTTTCATATTATATCTGACAAAATTCATCCATCCGTCCATTTATTCATTCATTCTCAAGATCAACCTACATTACTTCATAAGTGACGAATCTACTAAGGAATGATAGAAAATATGTAAGTGCCAAATTATGGGTGGGTTTTTTTTAACCCGATGGAGAGTTTTTCATATATGATTGAGAGGAAAGTGATTCCCTGTAACTTGTACAAATATTCTAGTATTCATTGTTAGGAGAAAACACTGCCCCCGCTACTAGTTTTACTAAATCCACCCATTCCATGTTACCAGAAGGTGTCTCTTTATGGTATAATTTTATTTCTCCAAAAATGGAAGATTCAAGGAACTACTAGCAATAGCATTTAGACTTATATACCGATTTGTAGTGCTTTACATCACTCTCTAAGAGGATTACAGAATCAGGATATTGCCCCCAACAATCTGGGTCCTCATTTTATTGACCTCAGAGGAATAGAAGGCTAAGGCAATTTGAGCTGATCAAGATCAAAGGAATCAAACTCCTGGCAGTCAGCAGAATTAGCCTGAAATACTGCATTCTAACCACCACACCACCACGGCTCAATAGTGCCCTAGAAGGATTAGTTTTAGTGCCTAACATTGGTAGCCTTAATCTCCAAAAACTCTTGGTCTTAAATGACATTACACATTTGAGAGAGAAAGAGAGAGAGAGAGAGTATGTGAATGTGTGTTTTGGCTAATATTATAACGTATCATAAACACTCTCCTTTCAAAACCCATTCATTATAGATCAACATCCAGAAAAAATAGTTAAAACTAAATCTTCATTGTACAATGGAATAATATTTTTAATAGTATACTTTCATAAGACAAGTTCCCAACCTCATGTTAAATTGTAAACATACAACCTGAACATGTCAGGAAAGATACTGAGATTTTTAAATATGAACAAGCAAAGCTGAAAACAACAAAAAATCTTGATGCAGGTATAGTCTGTTCTGTGGAATCGCCTTCATTTTCTTCTCACAGTAAATGTTAGTGCTTTTACAATACCAGTCATCTATTTCCTGGATGACAGAAATAATACCCACTTATTTTATTTTTTTCATCCCCCTCAATAGACATGAAAAAAATAGTTTATGAACTAGGGTACTTACTGCAGTATATACCGTGTTTCTTACAAAATAAGGCCGGGCCTTATTTTTTTTTGAGCCCCGAAAAAACGGCTAGGACATCTTTTTTGGGGTGAATTAATTTCTCCCCCCCGAGCACCAACGCCGCCTCCAACAACAGCATCTGAGTCACTCCTGCTTTTCCCCTGCCCCCATAACAACAGGAAAAAAAAAAGATTTTGAAGTACCTGGGAGCACCGGGTGCTGTGTTTTGATTTAATCCCGAGCAGCTGGGTGGGCATGAGAAGAGCCGAGTGAACATCTCTGCTGCTGCTACACTTGGTGCTCCAGCCTCAGGCTCTGCAAGTTTGCAAAAGTCCTGGTGCGCAGTCCATTCCTGCATTCCAAGCGCCCAGGCCGAACTGCAGCTGTCCCTCTCTCGCCAGCGCCATCACCAATAACAGCAGCAGCAGCAGCAGCGGGAACCATGGAAGATACAGAGGCAGCTCCCCCACCCAAGAAGCGGCTAAAATGCTTCCACAGTTCCTGCTGCTGCTGCCGCTGTTATTGGAGACAGTGCTGGCGAGAGAGGGACAGCTGCAGCTCGGCCTGGGCGCTTGGAATGCAGGAACGGGCTGCTGCACCAGGACTTTTGCAAACTTGCAGAGCCCGAGGCTGGAGCACCAAGGGTAGCAGCAGCAGAGACGTTCGCTCGGCTCTTCTCATGCCCACCCAGCCACTCGGGATTAAACCAAAACATACCACGCGGCGCTCCCAGGTACCTCAAAATGTTTTTTTTTCCTGTTGTTATGGGGGCGGGGGAAAAGCAGGAGTGACTCAGATGCTGTTGTTGGAGACAGCGCTGGTGAGAGAGGCGCCAGCACCGGTGGGAACCATGGAAGCTACAGAGGCCTGAGAAGCAGCTGAAATGCTGCCAGACATCCACACCAATGCTGGCCACCTGCTGACCCAGGTAAGGGAGGGGTAAGGGAGCCCTCCATGATCAACCAAGGTGTTAGGAGTGGCTGATGATGAGGCGTAGCTGCCTGTGGGGCACTCCTAATGGCAAGTTCCCCCTCCTGCCTCCACCCCCCAATTTCGCATGTTTTAAACTAGGCCTAAATTTGGGGGGAGGGGCTTAATTTCATTTTATGCTTAGAAAACATGCTGGCTCTTTCTATTGAGGGGGGCGTATTGTTGGAGAAACACGGTAGTATATAGATATCTGATAATGATGTTCAAACGTCTCTCTTAAAAAAGATTTGATCAAATCATCCTTTTGAATTGAATTGCCAAATAGAATTGGTGGGCCAGTTTGATGTGCCAAATCAATAAAGTTCCTTCAGATCAATTTGGTGATTTGACTTCAAAGCATACATACACATACTTTTTACCAAATCAGTGATCTAAATCAAATTGATACCACTTGTCAGACTGAATAAATTATATGAACCAGCTTGATAAATCAAGCTAGCACCATTACATTTGTAATACCCTAACAAAAGTTTGAAGAGAACATTTTCAAAGTGAGAACCATTCTTTAGAAAGAGAGAAAGATGAAAGGCTATTGTTCTCTTTCTATCAGTCTCAATCCTTGATAATATCTTTATATACATCCTATTGTGGACCAAAGTTCCAATTATGTTGACAGTTTTTAATGTTTAAAGGAAGCAGTTACTGGATTTCCAAGGGTAAGAACAATGCTTCGATCATTATCTTGTCCTAGTAATATTTCCTCAATAAATTATTGAGTTTCAATCACTTTCTGAACAGTTCATTTAAATCCTGGAATTAATTCTGGAATTAAATTGTAAGGATATGTGAAATTTGTGGGAAATGAATCTTTTAAAAATCAAAGCACAGTGGATGATATTTTAACATAAAATCTTCGGATTAGGAGAGATAGTTATATATGCAGTAAGACAGAAAAAGTCATTAAAAGTCCTAAAAATATAAAAGCAGAGACTGGCTTTGATATTAAGTACATTTTTTAACAACAAAAATACAAAAGCAGATGCTTTCTATCATAAACAAGCTTTTTTGTAAGGTGCTTTTTAGTCTTATCTTTTAATTAAATTTGAACTTTAAAATGGATGTGTCAGCTCTGAGAATTTATTAAGTAAAATAGTAGTGAAGGAAAGGTAGGCTCAGGCATTAATATCATATCTTATTATGTGTAAATTTATTTCAGCATATTAAACAGTTTAATTCTTCAGGTAGTCTGACTGATATTGGTTATCATCAGACCAGAATATAAATTAGTGTTGTGTGTTGTTCTGTGTTGTCCCAATCTATTAAATTCAGAGCTTGAGTTTTAAACTCTTCTGATTTCATAGCTTTCTCCCCAAACCTCATATTCATCTCAGTTGTTTAAGATAGAACCAGTGGTGGGATTCAAATAATTTAACAACCGGTCCTCTGTCCTAATTACCAGTTGAGTAGATGTGGCTGGGTGGTCATGTGACTGGGTGAGTGTGACCAACTCGACATCACTCATGTCGAGGGGAGCTTCTCCTCGCCTGGTCTCTCATGACCATGGGGATGCTGCAATGGTTATAAGTGTGAAAAACAGTCATAAGTCATTTTTTTCAGTGCCACTGTAACTTTGAATGATCACTAAATGAACCGTTGTAAGTCAAGGATTACCTGTACAAAAATACAAAAAGTTTCTTTGCTTGCAAAAAGCTGCCCTAAATACCAATCATTAGATCAAAAATATCTGAAAGCCAGAATTACAAATCAGGTAGGGTGCCAGAGCATCTTAAGGAATTAAAATAGTTAAAATGCAATGATAACTATCAGCAGCCAACTCTTGCTCATAAAGTGAAACCCTTTAGCAGAGAGGTCATTTAAGTTCTCCAGAAAGAGCACTCGCAGGAGAAGCAATCCTTAGATCCATTTGTGCCACTTTAAGACACTAGCTGGTCTCACTCACCTCACAAGATATTCTAAGGAAATCATCCAGATTTAAGGAAAAAAATCACATGCCACCTCAGAAATGCAGTAAAAAGATCAGTGCCAAGCTTGCACCCTGTCTCTTGGAAGTACATCCCAAAAGGACAGTGGCAGATATCACTAATGCAGTGAAAGAAGATGCCCTCCCCATATAGGAAAAGAAACCATTAGGCAGGAAAAAATTCAAACACAATACAAGTAATTAAACCACAACAGTAGCTGTTGCTTGTTAAACCAATTGCCAGAACAAATAGACACATGAACCAGTGGTGGAATTCTTTTTTTTTTTTTACTACTAGTTCTGTGGTGGGCATGGCAGGGGAAGGATACTGTAAAATCCCCAGTCAGAGGTGGTATTTGCCAGTTCTCCGAACTACTCAAAATTTCCACTACTGGATCTCCAGAACTGGTCAGAACCTGCTGAATTAGCCAGATTTCTCAACCTAATTTCTTTTCAGGAACAGAGATTAACCCTTTTCCTTCCAAACAAAGCTGAATAGGAAAAATTATCCCATCAATAAATGCAGGATTAAATCACCGAGAACAGAATTAAACTTCACCCAAAAACAGTTTTAGACCAAAACTCAGAAAGGCTATGTACTTTCGTTTGAATGTCTATCTTTCTACCTAGCCAAGAAGACTTCCTGAATGTCATTCATCTTGGTTCCTTGTCATTAAAAGCTTCTTTCTGGCAGCTCTGCTTCGTTATTCAATTATTTCTTCAAAATTCTGATTGTTGCATTCCTGCTGGCAGTATTTCCAGGGGAGTATTTCCTCCCTACAGCAGTTTAAAAAGTTTAAAACAACCCTTCTCCTTTAAGAAAGTCAAGCAAACTTCCAGCAAAGGAGATAAAAAAAACTCCAGAGAAGCTCTGGAGACAGGAAATCTAGGTGTACTGCCAAGAATGTTATAAGGGTTAATGGAGAGGCAGTTTCTGTAAGTAGGACGATAAAGATTAGCCCCATGAAATGTTTCCTTCTTGCCTTCCTTACAGGATTAGCCCTGTAAAGTAGAAAAAACAAAACAAAAGGAGATTTCTTCCAACAACTGGTTCTCTGAACTACTTAGAAAGTTAACAACAGTTTCTAGCGAAAGGTGAGAACCAGTAGAATCCCACCCCTGGGAACAACCTAGCAAGTGAATTATTAGCTAAGTGGGGACTAGAGTCTCTCCTTTCCTAGTCTGGCACTTTTACTATTATACTCCAGGCTTCAATTTTACTTCTTTTATAACACTGGATATTATCAAAGTCCAGTCATTTCATTTCTGAAATGTATAACAAAGGACAAGTACAATACAAATATTTGGGGGAAAAAAGAAAAAAAGAAAGAAAGAAAGTCAAGTCCCAGAAGCCCCAGAGATAGGAAGTCTAGGCATACTGGCAATTGTGTAATAAGGGTTACAGTTTCTGTAAGCAAGGGAATAAAGATTAGGCTAGAAACAACACCAGAATGTTTCCTTCCTGCCCTGTAAAGTAGAAAAAACAAAAGGTGATTTTTTACAACAACCGGTTCTCCAAAATACTTAGAATGTTAACAACAGGCTCTAGCGAATAAGTGAGAACCAGTAGAACCCCCCCCCCTGGGTAGAACCTATGTGCAATATACTTGTAAGACTCAACCCTAAGACCATAAGGACTGGATATAATTCCAGAAATGAAGCCTAAGGCAAATCTAATTATTTTTCTAATTAAGTTCTGGGAATTTTCTACAAGAGTAGAAAATCTATAACAAAGGACTTCATAAATCTTATGAAGAAGATTTAAAAGAATTGAGTATGTTTAATGTGACAAAGAGAAAGATAAGGGAAGACATGAGAGCAGTCTTCAAATGCTTGAAGAGCTATCATAGGGAACAGAGTGTGGAGTTACACCTTTCAAGAGTAGGACAAGAAACAACTCTCCTCCTTGAAGAGAGATCCATCCTTGAAATCTGGAAGAATGCCCTGATTGTGAAAGCTACGAAGCGGTAGAACAAGCCTGCCTTCTGGAGTTGTTTTCAAGAAAAGTAGGAATTCTTAATTTAGGGTCTACAAACACTGTGGGTCCTAGGATAGATTTCAAGAGGTCTATGAACATGGATAGGAAAAACAGACACACACAGATATTCTTATGAACCTGTAACTGAAATTTGGCTTTGTGTTCAATGTTGTTTATTTAACAAACATATTGTTTTGACTACAAAAATGTTTGTTAGATTCAATAAATCTTACAATCTAAAAATGTTATACCCTAAAAATGATATTGCTGTTGATTTAATGGATTAATGAAGAAGCCCGTATATTTCTATATTACTTGTTACTTTAAAATATTTGGTAACTATTATATATAATTGGTTTCCTTTTTAATACAATCTACATCTTTAGGGGTCCATGGCACAAAAACTTTAAGAACTGCTGAAGTAAATGTTGGACTGCAATTCAGAGGAATTATTAGGATTCCTCCACTAGGGAATTAGATTAGAAGACTTCCAAATGCTGGGATTGTGAAGTGAAAGAAACAAAAAACATATATTGGTTGAAAGAGTTGAAAGCCAACCCTTCAGTCTAAATTTGAATGCCAATGTCCAAATGCCCAAAGTTTCAAATGCATCCTCCTCATTCCTAGACTATTTATAAGAAAGCCTATTGACTATAGAATATCTTATTTTACCTAAATATATCCTCCTCATTCCTAGGCTATTTATAAGAAAGACTAGTGACTGTTATAGAATATAGAAGGTCTTATTTCAACCATTTTATTTCATTTTTTCTAATTACAGTGATGTTTTACTCATCTCAAAAGTGTATCAGATGCTTTCATCCATGTCAAGTTTCCGGAATATGATACAAAAACTAGCATTACATGCAAATTAAATTTGTAATTCAGGGGAAAGAGCTTATCTCTTTTCACCAGAAATAGATTACTTTTCTTTAGAAAAGGAACAAACTGCTATAAATACAGCATCCATTAATAGAACAAGTAACCTGCACCATGCTATACATTTCAAACTAATTATGTTAGAGAATTATCAGCTTTCTTTCATCTTATATGTGGTGCAAATTCTATGTCACTTAACTATAGCCCTGTAAACTTGACTGATGGAGATTCTTTAGCTGTCCTTTATAAAACATTCCCATCGTGCCTTTCTTTCAGTGTTTTTTAAATCATTTTTATTGCAATCTTTTATTGTCACTGGCCTGACCATCATCAAATTGAGTGTCACTAGTAAATCTTGGGAATACTTGTCTAGAGTGTATAAAAGTAACTTTACACCCTGCCTTGTGGAGTTTTGCTCTTCTGAACAGATCTCTTGATACATGAAAGATAATGGACTTGGGGAGTGAAGAAACAGTCGTTTCTCAAAATTGTTCTTTCTTCTGCTCGCAGTTCTGTCAAAACTTTTGTAACATTGGGAAGTTTCTTTTTCTGAGAGAACACTGGTAAAAAATGTATTTAAATCTTGAAAATCAGACATCTAGTATTGCCACTACTACAGATATTTAATTAAAAGTGTGCACACTGAAATGGTTTGGTCAGGACAGTTAGTCACAAATTATTAACAATCAAATTTTAAATGCAGATAAAATAGCTAAATCACCACAAATGCTATAGTTTCAGTCCATTAATAGTCTTGACCTCTGTCAAATCAGTATTTTGAGATTTAAACACAGGAATGTCTTCTTCATATAACTTCTACTCCGGATACAATGACAAGCGAAGCCAATTTGGCTCCTAAAATGAGATATCTTCAATGGTTTTAAGGGAGATGGAATATTTTGCTTTTCTGAAATTCCATCTGGAGTTGCATTTATTTTATGTGAACATCTTGCTGTGTACAGAACAAAGTTGCAGGGTTTCTACTGTATCATCTAATTGTCTTTGCTTAACTTATAAACCCATCTCATGATATTTGTTATTATACTTATTGATTTTGTAGGCTTTCTACACCACAATCATAAAACTTTGGATGAGTTGGATATGTAAATCCACCATATATAAAAGTTGAAGAGGTCTGAAGACTGATAATTTTTCTCTAATTGCTGTTGTGCCAACCTCATATTACCAAGCTGCGGTCTTTAAGCATTGTTTTTATTTTGTGTAACTAATCTTAGCTAACAAAAAATGTAATAAACTCTTGTTTCTTTTACAATTGTGATTAATTCCCCACCCCCACCCCTCCGTCTCACTTCAACATTGAGGATAGCAGAAATCATTTTTGGAGGGTTTTTTTGTTTTTCCCTTCTTGAAATATTATTTTTACTAATAAATAATTTAGTATGTTGAATCTCATATTGAGTGTTGATCCATGCTATGCAAAAACCTTACATTGGAAGCTCAAATTTCATTTCCATTTATTATTTTACTTTTGAGTTTTTCATTGTTATTGTTTCCTGAAGAGCTGGGATATTGGTAATTTGGTATTTGTGTAGTCAGGATGGATGTAGTTATTGTCATTTTTCTCATTCTCTGTCTTTAATATTCATTCAGTTTAGTGGCAGCTTATCTGGAACCTGCAAGTTGAGATCATAAGCAATTTTTTACATTTTTTTAAAAGAAAAAAAAACCCCTACAATTGGTTTATTAATGAAGACTCATATTTCATATCTAATATTCTTCTCCAAGGATTATCAGCTTTTATGAAAGGCCTCAAGAAGGGAAGAATATATTGTAAAAATACTTATTCTAACTATCCAAGGAATTGTATAGTTTTGGTTAATAGATTTACCAAGTTGATAGCTGAAGAAGAAATGTGAGATGAGAGAAGACATTTTTAAAATTTGGAGGGGGCAATATTTGCCATTGTTTACTTTATTTATTTATGTATTATAATATTTATATATTACCCTATTCCTAATGACTCCTATGATCCAACTAGAGATTTTTCAGAAATCATCATAATTTCACTCATTGTTCATAAATTACCTTCATATTGTGTGGCTAGCCACAGATGAGGTTGGCATGCAGAGTTCTCTGTTCTTCTCCCAAGGTAGATATTTTTTTATTACTATAGCCAGTTTATCTTTCTAAGTATTTTATCAAATAGTAAGATGATTTAAGCAGAATGTTAAGGAAGAATACTCTGCAAAGAGAAGGGATTCAAATCTTAATTGGATAACCTAAAGAAAATTGAGGAGGTACCTCTTCCCAGCAATGAAGAAGCAATGATGGAAGAAAGTACATGGACACACTTTTGATATGGAAGTAAATAGACAATATAAAAAGGAGACAAATGAAGTTAGAATGAGATAAACATGCTGCAGACTTGGCAGATATACCTGAACAAATGAGTAAACAATTTAAGCAATTGTCATAGCAAGTAGCAGATATTACTCAGATTGCCAGCAAAGCCAATGATATGGCTACAAACACTATCTCATAGATAGGAAAGGCTCAGAAATACTTTCTGAATTAAAGATTGAATTGGAAGATTTGCAGGATTACAATAGGACAAATAATTTAATGATCAAAAGAGTTTCAGAGAAAAGTGGAACAACTAATCTGACTACATTTATCATCTCTAAAATTAATGTCCTGGGCATTGATTTGAACTTAAACAGAAATAGCTATTGAATGTGCTCACTGGGTTTACTTTCTTAAAACATACATAAATCTAGAGAGGTTTTGGCTAGATTTTTGAACTCAAATATAAAGGATAAAATTATGACAAAAATGATGTGAGCTGGAGTAGATTAAATGAGAGAGAGAGAATATTCTTCTCCCAAAATATCAGTGTAGCTATGATGCAGAGAAGAAAGGAATTTCAAACCACTGTCAGAAAATCTCAGTACAGAATGAAATTCGATACAAGCGGGGATTCCCTTTCAAGTTAAATGTTTTTATGCCACAAGGACAAACAGTTATTTCTACTTTGATTTCAATGCATAACTTCTTGGCAGAGCTCTCTAATGAGGGGTGAAGGAAGCAGTCTATGATTTGTCCTTGGAACTGTAGAAAGCTCAACCACAAATTGAAGATTAGATAAGCAGACTGCACTGAGCTGTGGAATGAGAGAAATAATACTGCCTGTAATACTCTTTGAATTTTTAGATTTAAAGGAAGTGGGGTAAAAAGAAACTTAAATAACTAAGAGTGAAGAATTAAAATAACAACAACAACAACAACAACAACAACAACAACAACGATAAAAGTATGGCTAAAATACTACAGTAATTAATTTTGGGAGTTTAACTGATCAGTGAGGTCGAGGAGAAATCTCAAAAGTTTACCATCCTCTTAGACCATGAAAAGGATTCTTTAAGGATGATCTGTGATTGTTATTATTATTGTTGCTATAGGTCTAAGTGGGATTGGTGGGGAGAGAAATTGGATATGAAGATTGCAGGAACTGGGTAGTTTAATAAAAAGAAGGACTGGGGGAGACATGATAGCAGTGTTCCAATATCCCAGGGGCTGCCACAAAGAAGAGGGAGTCAAGCTATTCTCCAAAGCACCTGAGGGTAGGACAAGAAGCAATGGGTGAAACTAATCAAGGAAAGAAGCAACTTAGAACTAAGGAGAAATAGAATAGAATAGAATAGAATAGAATAGAATAGAATTCTTTATTGGCCAAATGTGATTGGACACACAAGGAATTTGTTTTGGTGCATGTGATCTCAGTGTACATAAAAGAAAAGATACATTCATCAAGAGTCAAGAATCATAAGATACAACACTTAATGATAGACATAGGGTACAATAAGCAATCAAATCACACTAGGAAACAGTCAATATAAATCGTTAGGATACAAGCGACAAAGTTACAGTCATACAGTCACAAATGGGAGGGGATGGGTGATAAGGAGTGACGAGAAGATTACTAGTAATAGTACTGTAGACTTTGTAAATAGTTGGACAATGTTGAGGGAACTATTTGTTTAGTAGAGTGATGGCGTTCAGGAAAAAACTGTTTTTGTGTCTCGTTGTTCAGGTGTGCAGTGTTCTATACCATCATTTTGAGGGAAGGAGTTGAAACAGTTTATGTCTGGGATGTGAGGGGTCTGTAAATATTTTCACAGCCCTCTTTTTGACTCGTACAGTATACAGGTCCTCAATTGAAGGGGGGTTGGTAGTAATTGCAGTCCTAATTATCCTTTGAAGTCTATGTCTGTTTTGTTGGTTTGCAGAACCAAAACAGACAGTTATAGAGGTGCAGATGACAGACTCAATAATTCCTCTGTAGAGGAATTTTTCTGTAAATTTCCTGACAGTTGGAACAGTTAATCAGTGGAACAACTTGCCTCCAGAAGTTGTGAATGTTGCAATCCTGAAAGTTTTTTAAAAGATGTTGGATAACCATTTGTCCCTTCCACCTCTGTTATTCTATTCTATTCTTATATGTCATAGGGTAGGGGATGGGAGGGAGGGATCAGAGTGAAGGATAATTTTCCAAGTGGGGAAAGAGAAGGGGTAGAGGATATTAATGCAGGGGAAAGAACAAGCTTTCAATAACTGCACACATCTGGGAAATTCCTTCCTTCCTTCTAGTTTATTTCTGGGCAGAACCCAGCCTAATGGCCATGACCTACAGAGTTGCGCAAGATTTGAAATCAAATGATAGAAAAGTTTGTTTCTTTCATATGAACTTGCTATATTTTGGAGGACTTGTTTATGTTCTACCGCATGGAGAACTTAGGTGGATGGACGGATGAGACAAAGCTTTTTAAAATACTAGCATCATTGAAAAAAGAAAAATTGATTCCTTTTTAAAGCTTTGCTTTCAATAGGCAATAAAATCTGTTCTGTACTATTGCTCTAAAGTGCATGCTGTTTTGTCAACCTACATATCATTTGGGCTTTACTGATTTGTTCTCAAAGTTTATTAGTTTGTATAAGTTTTAACTGGTTCTTTTAAAAACATGTCTTTGGGCATTTAGGTGAGGTTGATTAATAGACAGAAGTATCCATTTCTTATATATGAAATCTAGGGTCTCCATTAAGGTTTTAAACAGTTGCCTCCAAATAAATTTCCTTGACGATAATGAAGTAAAGAGTGAAAACGCTACTTTCCAGAGCAACAATACATTTCCACACAAAACCAAAAGAAGAATGAAAAAATCAACTCCTGCATTTTTTTCTCTGCTGGATGCTATTATTTTTAGTTCTATCCTTCCAAGAACAGATTAATATAAACCTAATAACAGGTTGATTGTGACAATGCATCTGTCTTTGGTTCTTATATTTTTATCCAGTTTTTCTTTTCAACCTTATATCTCCATTTACACCTCATAATGACTTTGCAAGCACAATCTCAGCCTTTCAGCTGGATTCCAAATTGTATGAAAAGTCTAAATCTATTGAATGGAGGCCAAAGGGGTAGGCAATTTTGGCAAGAACTCCCAGTATACCTTGGCATTAGTTAGATCATATGAATATGGCAGGTTTTCAAATGCCAGATTTTCCTTGAAATATGGGAAGGAAGATGGGGATGGGTAATGTTGGAAAAGACCTGGCGGCTTTCCAGGCAGTTAGAACAATTGAAGCGACTTGCCTTCAGAAGTTGTGGGTGATCCATCACTTGAGGTTTTTAAGAGTGGGCTGGATAACCATTTGTTCAAAATGTTTTAGGGTGTTCTGCTTGAATAGGAGATTGGACTAGAAGGCCTCCAACAGCACTGATGACTTCTTCCATAATATGTAAGGATGGATAACAGAAACTATTTTGTTCCATGGAGTAATATATGCTGTAAACATACATATTCTATTTATCAATTTTTCACCTACTAATAACAGAATTCCCCAATAACTGTAGTATAATTTATAGTATATTTATAATTTATACTTGCTATTTCACCAGGAAAAAAAGAAACAGTATTTTTAGGACAATTTTAACAATAAATTCACTGAATTTATTTTCTTTCAGAGATCAGGAGAAAAGGTCAATGAAGCATCATATATTTGTAACTTTAAAAATTGTAAGTTTCCCGAAAAACTGCAGATGGGATAATCTTTCTATATTTGGCTTCGTATTCTGGGAAGAGATCAAGTATTTTAAGATAGCCTTTTGGGAATATAAAGTGCTTATGTGAGATGGGGGGAAAAGAGAAAGAAAAAAAATGAGAGAGAAAGAAAAACAACCTCTATATTTTAAAAACAGAGTATAAATCAAGGGCTAAGGTAAAATGACTTCTTAATTAACTCAGAACAAACATTTACCTACTGCTCACTAGGGCAAAAATGCACTCCAATTAAGAGCAGCCTTTAAGCAGATTGTGAAATGTTTTATTCAAAGAAATAGTGTGTGTTTTATCTTTTCAGAGCCTCAAAAGGAAAGTGAATTGACAGAAATTGGTACAAAACATTTGTTTTCATTTTTAGAGGGCATGCCGTTCATATTATTGGCTTAGAATAAGCTAGCACATTTAAATGATAAGAAAGGGGATGCTGCTTATAAAGAGATTGCCCCTACTTACTTGTGGTCTCATTTGAAACACACAATAAATTCTGGGTATCACAGTGCCAGGATGCTATCAACAATTTGGAAACGGTTCAGGAGAGTTTCAATGATTGACAAAATTATGTTTGCAATGATTGGATATATAGAGACTTCAATGTGGGCCTTACAAGGGGCCCTAGAATGGTTTTGTTTTCCTTCTCCAGGACAGAGAAAGAAACATCTTATCTGTGAATGACATCTGACATCTTGTTCTAGCCACTGCATACATTTTCATCAACACCACCAGATGTCAGCCCCAGATCCATCTTGATTCAGATTCTGGGCTGCTGAGGGATGGCATCAAAGTTGATGTTCCATGTCTGACAGGAAGAGAATTTGGATACAAAGCAAATAACCTAATCAGACAGAAGTTAATTGAAAGGTATCTGAGGTTAGAAAATGGCCCAGGAAAAATGGGTATTGACCCAGTTTCTGGAAATATGGTAGAGCTTTGCCTTCAGTTCAATCATTTATCACAACAAGGTGCTCTGCCATCTTTACATTTTGTGAAAAGAAAATTGGATAAAACATACTAGCAGGATCTCTGAATGAAACAGGTGTCGGTAGAAGAAATAGATTGCTATATCTGCCAAGATAGGGAGATAAGAATGCGTCGGTTGGCCAACTATGTATATAGTATTGCAGTGTGTAGGTGAATTTAATCCAATTTAATTTTCTGGCACTAATAGAATGATAGTGGCTTGCCAGAAATTGAGTCAAGTGCCAAATGAGAATCATAGTATTTAGCTCTTGTTTTTAAAATATTTTCCATTCCTGCAAAAAGTACAGGAAACACACAACAATAGTAATGGGAGACTTCAATTATCCTGATATCAATTGGAAAACTAATTCTGCACCAAGTGAGAAATCAAATAAGTTCCTAACCACCCTAGCTGACAACTTTGTTGTCCAAAAGGTAGAGGGTGAAACTAGAGGGACAGCCATACTGGACTTAATTCTTACAAACAGAGAAGAAGTGATAGAGGGAGTTGAAACTGCAGGAACCTTGGGTGAGAGTGACCATGTCATACTAGAATTCAACATAACACAAACACAAGCAACAGAACATAATGATACCAGAGTCTTGGATTTAAAAATAACTGATTTCAATAAACTCAGAGAGAACTTGGGAAAGATTCCATGGATGAAAATCCTAAAAGGGAAAACAACTTAAGAATCTTGGGAAACTCTAAAAAATATGATCATAGAAACCTGGACCAGCACAATACCACTGAGAAAGAAAAACAAGAAATCCAAGAAGAAACCAGCATGGCTACACAAAGATCTCTCTGGCAAATTGAAAGAAAAAAAAGGACAAGTATAAAAAATGGAAAGAAGGACATACAACTAAAGCAGAATATCAGCAGATAGCCAGAATCTGCAAAGACAAAGTCAGGATAGCAAAGGCTCAAAATGAACAAAGACTTACAACAAAAGTCAAAGATAATAAAAAAAGTTTCTTCCAACATACAAATAACAAGAAAAAAAATCAAGGAAACAGTTGATCCACTAAAGAGAAAAGATGGCAAGGAAGTAACAGGCAACAGAGAGAAAGCAGAACTGTTTAACTCATTCTTTGCATCTGTCTTCACGCAAAAAGAAACTATAGCTTAACCCACCAAAAACATAACTGTAAAAGACAGACCAGAAATAAAAGTTAAAATAAGCAAAAAAATAGTAAGAGAACACCTGTCAGATCTTGTTGAAAACAAATCACGGGGGCCTGATGGATTACATCCCAGAGTTTTAAAGGAGCTGGCAGAGGTCATCTCAGAACCACTGCACCATATCTTTCAAAAATCCTGGAGCACTGGGGAACGACCAGAGGACTGGAAAAGAGCTGATGTGGTTCCCATCTTCAAAAGAGGAAAATAAACAGACCCAGGAAACTATAGACCAATCAGCCTAGCATCAATACCTGGGAAGATACTGGAAAAGATAATAAAAAAACAGATCTGCCAACATCTAGAAACAAGTAAAGTAATAACTAGCAGTTAGCACGGGTTTGTTAAAAACAGATCATGCCAAACCAATCTTATTTCATTCTTGAACACAGTGACTAAATTAGTAGACCAGGAAAATACTGTGGACATAATATATTTAGATTTCAGCAAGGCATTCAACAAAGTAGACCACAACCTACTTCTTAGTAAGCTAGAAAAAAGTGGAATAGATGGCACCATCACTAGATGGACTCGCAACTGGCTGGCAAAGCGTACTCAACGAGTAGTCCTTAATGGGTCAAAGTCTACATGGAGGGAAGTAAGCAGTGGGGTGCCACAAGATTCTGTCTTAGGCCCAGTACTCTTCAATATCTTCATTAATGACTTAGATGAGGGAATAGAAGGGGAACTTACCAAATTTGCAGATGATACTAAGCTGGCAGGAATAGCTAACACCCAAGAAGATAGGCTCAAGATCCAGGTGGATCTTGACAGACTGGAACACTGGGCCATATCTAACAAAATGAAATTCAATGGGTGAAACCAGGCTCAATAGCAATAACTGTGAGAGGGATCTTGGAGTCTTAGTGGACAACCAGCTAAATATGAGCCAGCAGTGTGCAGCCGCCGCCAAAAAAGCTAATGCAATCCTAAATTGTATTAACAGGGGGATACAATCAAGATCAAGGGAAGTACTAATACCACAGTTGCAGGAACTGGGCTTGGCTAGTCTAGTAAAGAGAAGGACCAGGGGAGACATGATAGTGGTCTTCCAATATTTGAGGGGCTGCCACAGGGAGGAAGGGGTCAAGCTATTTTCTAAAGCTCCTGTAGGCCAGACAAGGAATAATGGAATGGAAACTGAACAAGGAGAGATTTAACCTGGAAATAAGGAGAAACTTTCTGACAGTGCGAACAATCAACCAATGGAACAGCTTGTCCTCAGAAGTTGTGGGAGCGCCATCACTTGAGACTTTCAAGAAGAGATTGGACTGCCATTTGTCAGAAATGGTGTAGGGTCTCCCACTTGGGGATTGGACTAGATGACTTACCAGGTCCCTTCCAACTCTGATTATCTGTTATCTGTTAGGTTAGTGCAAAAATTGGGTACCAGTTTTGCTTTGTCCTAATGACTATCTGGAAGAAACAATGGTAGAAACATGGGAGGAAAGCATGATAAGGATTGTCCAGACACCACCAGACTTGAGATTCTAGGCTTAGACAACCTTGAACTATGCTGGCTAAGATTGGGCTTAAGCATAGTACAGAAAATCATACGTTACAACTTCTTACCAGTTAATGAATATTTCAGCTTTAACCTTAACAACACAAGAGCACACAACAGATATAAACTAAATGTAAACCACTCCAAACTTGATTGCAGGAATTACGATTTCAGCAACAGAGTGTTCAATGACTGGAACTCATTACCTGTTTCTGTTGTCACCTGCTCAAACCTCCACTCCTTTACCCTCAAACTAACCTCTATTGACCTTACCCTCAAACCTCCACTCCTTTACCCTCAAACTAACCTCTATTGACCTTACCCCATTCCTAAGAGGTCTGTAATGGGCGTGCATAAGCGCACAACCATGCCTACCATCCCTATCCTATTGTTCCCAATTATTAGTTCCTATTTCTTATATTCAAACTTATGTTTATCCTTATTTCTATTGTATTGTAAGCTTTTGACAAATAAATAAATAAAAATAAATAAAATAAAACATGTATAAACCTGGAGAAGAGGCAATAAAGTTCTAGACTGGTAAATAAGTGGAATTGTTCCTAATTACTGGAAAGAACCAGAGAAAGCATTCTTTCTGAAATCCCAGCATATCAAGAGTGATACTTATTGCATTAGTTTATTGTTCAGGAAAACCAAATTGCTACCACTTTCTTTGGTATCTATTGAGCTCTTTGATTTGCTTGACTGTAATGTTTTTAGTTTTTTATTTAAAAATGAGAAGAACAAAAAATAACTGCTTATCTATTTTTCAAAAGAGCAAGCTCTTATGGATTATTAGTCATGAAAAGGTGAATATATTTATTTTTATTTTATTTTTATTTGTCAATTGCTTACAAGATAATAGGTATAAGTAAAAATATAGTTATGAATACATGGATACATATAAGAAAAATAAAAATATATAAAAGAAACAATAGGACAGGGATGGTAGACACGTTGGTGCGCTTATGCATGCCCCCTACAGACCTCTTAGGAAAGGGGTGAGGTCAATAGTAGAAAGTCTAAGGTTAAAGTTTTTGGGGTTTGGGAAAAAAAACCCACAGAGTCAGGTAGAGTATTCTAGACATTGACCACTCTGTTGCTGAAGTTGTATTTCCTGCAATGAAGTTTGGTGTGATTAACCTTGAGTTTGTATCTATTGTTTGCTCTTGTGTTGTTATGGTTGAAGCTGAAGTATTCATTGACTGGTAGGAAATTGAAATGTATGGTTTTACATACTATACTTAGATCGGACTAAAGGCTTATAATAATTATAATAATTATAATTGTATGTATATTGTTGTGTCTGTGCACCAGCCGACATAGAATAGCCTGCAGTTAGTAGTGTGGGAAAATACAATTATTTAATTGGCTAATGGTGTGGCAGGCAAACGGTATATAAGGGAGCCTGCCAGCCATTAGCCCTTATGGAATTGAGTACTTAACAGAAAACATTGATTGTGGATCCATTGTCTCTGGCTTCTTCTTCCCCACGACATAACAACTGGTGACAAAGGTGGGATTGCCAAAGAGCAAGCTGGATCACCGCAGGCTGCAGAACCCAACAGCCAGCTGATCAGCACTTTCCCCATGCAGCCAAAATCAACAAGGAGAGACTGCAAAGAGAGAGAAACAGGAGCACCGTCAATTGAAGAGCTGGGGAACTTCCAAAGCTACCACACCACAGGAGGGCCAGCTGAGAAAGCAATTACCACAGCTGATCAGAGAGCTGACAACG
Organism: Pseudonaja textilis; assembly: GCF_900518735.1. The sequence goes on from NW_020769313.1 coordinate 1,665,591, forward strand.
TCAGGCAAAGCCATATGAGTTGAAGCATGCCCAGCCAGTTTCTCTATAAGTAGACCAGGCCCTTCATATCATCTAAGTAGACCAGGCTGTCCAGGTCATCCAAGTAGACCAGGCCGTCCAGGACCTCCAAGTAGACCAGGCCATCCAAATCAACTCAAGTAGACCAAGCTGCACAAGACAGAAAATATGGCGAATACCCAGAAGTTCACCCCTTTTGACACGGAATTAGAATCTTGGGACTCTTATTTAGTACAATTTGACTGCAACTTAGAGGCAAATGAGCTTACCAACATTACAGACAACTGAAAGAGAGCAATCTTCCTTAGCAACTGTGGCAGGGAAGTCTTCGAGATGGCTCATGCCATCATCGCTCCAGATCCCCTGCAGACAGTCCCATGGGCCATGTTAATACAGAAACTGACACAGCACTATGCTCCCAAACCTTTCTGCATTGCAAGGCGGCACACATTTTACCAGAGAGAGACCAAGCGGAGGGTGAGTCCATAAGTTGCTATATGTCTGCACTCTGAAACGCTGCCTTGTATTGTGAATTCCATGATCTGAATGTGATCCTCCCAGGCTGGTTAGTGAGTGGCATCTAAGAGATAAAGCTACAAAGATGCCTACTCGCCAGGGGCACCCTCATGCTAAAGGAAGCCCTAGACAAGGCCTTCACCTCAGAACAGTTGAGAAGGTCCACGGAAGAAATCCAAACTCAAAGGTCAAACAGCCTGAAAACTTCAAGGTGGGCCACCATAGTCCATTGAGAGGAAACCAAGGACACAGTGGGAGATGAGGTTGCAGACGATATTGAGGAAGATTCGCACAAAATGAGAGTGGCAACCCCCCCGCCAGGAGCAACAGAGATGGGGAGCATAAGACAGTGCAGTGCATGGATTGTGGGGGAAACCACCTGAGGGCAGCGTGCCAACATAAAAACACAATCTGCAGGCATTGAGGAAAAAAAGGACACCTAGCACATGTCTTCCATGTAGCTTTCCCAGAAGCCACACCTCCAAACACAGAGTAAGGCAGTTTGAACTGTCCATACAATGGGAAGTGGAGCCAAGTAAAAGGAAAGAACAGGGAAGAGGACTGTTTCACTGTCTGCACAAACCCATGACCCATGGAAAGAATAAGCCACCAATCCAGAAGCATTCCAAGCAAGAACATACATGTGACTGTTGACATCAAGGGGGCACCATATAGGATGGAGGTGGATACGGGGTCGGCTAAAACCATCATATTACAAGCCACACTATATGACATCATAGACAAGAAGAAACAGCAGAAACTCAAGCCCAGCCATGTGAGGCTCCGAGACTATCAGGGAAATAACATTCCCACCACAGGCAGCAGAAAATTATTTGTCAATCAGGCCAGTTTGCTGGATCCCTACCATTAGTCGTCACCAAGGGATCCTTGCCTATCCTTTTAGAACTGGACTGCTTTGCATCCTTGGGGCTGGGAGTCACAGGTATCCATGCAACGACTACAACAGTGGCTAAAGAGTTGAGTAAAGAGTTTGCAGATGTGTTCAATGGTGCATTGGGGGAATACAAGGGCAAGCCAATATCCTTCAGCCTAGACCCACAAGTGGTACCCATTAGACTGAAACCAAGATGGGTACCATTTGCATTGAAACCAAAGATTGACGAACAGCTGGACAAGTTGGTCCAGCAAGGAGTCCTAGAACCTGTCGATCACATGCAGTGGGAGACCATAATTGTCATGCCCATGAAACCCGATGGGACAGTATGCATTTGTGCCAACTATAAGTGCACAATAAACAAGGCGCTACAACAGAGCGCCTACACTGTCCCAGTGGTACAACAGAACGCGTACACTGTCCCAGTGGTACAACATCTGCTACATTCACTGGAAGGTGGAAAATTTTTCGCAAAGCTCGATCTTGCCCAGGCTTACCAGTAACTCCTTGTCAACGATGAGACAGCTGAGGTCCAGACGATCATCAAACACTGAGGGGCATTCTGTTGCAAATGACTACAGTTTGGGGTGAATGTTGCCCCCAGACTCTTTCAGAGTCTGATGGAGAGGATGCTGCATGGAATACCGGGAGTTGTCCCATATTTTGATGTCCTAATTTCAGCAGCAAACAAACCTGAATTAATGGACCGTTTACGAGCAGTACTTAAGAAGTTTCAGCAGGCGGGGCTTAAGATAAAAAAGGAAAAGTGCCTGGTTGCCGTGGACCAGATAGAATTTCTTGGATATCTTATAGATGTAGCTGGCCTACACCCCACCAAGGAAAAGTCTCAGGTGATCAAACAAGCTCCAACGCCCACAAACAGAACAGAGCTCCAAGCCTTCCTGGGACTCCTACAGTGTTTTCCTGAGACAGAAAGTATCCATCGCAGAACCATTACACTGTTTGCTTGATAAAAAAACTCCATGGGCCTGGGGTCAGAAGGAAGCACTAACCTTCAAACAGCTCAAAGACTTGCTAACTTCAAACAGTGTACTTGTTCAGTACAATGAGATCCTACCACTAACTCTGACTTGAGATGCCTCTCCATATAGTGTTGGAGCCATCCTGAGCCACAAGTTCCTAGATGGCACAGAGGTACCCATTGCATTTTTTTCGAGAACGCTGTCCGGGGTGGAGAGAAATTATAGCCAGCTTGACAAAGAGGCACTGGCTGCTGTCGCAGGTATTAAAAAATTCCATGAGTACATGTGTGGATTGAAGTTTGAGCTTATAACTTACCACAAAGTGTTATTTGGCCTCCTCATGGGTGACAGGCAAACACCGTTAATCCTGTCCCCACACATGATTCGGTGGACTGAATTCCTAGTGGCCTATCAGTACAAGCTCATATACTGCCTGGGTTCGAACATAAGCAATGCAGATGCACTGAGTAGATGCCCGTTGGCACAAGTGGAGACCCTGCTCCAATTGCAACAGTACTACTAGTCGAGACTCTACAAATGGGACTGATCACCGCCATCGAGGTGGCCAAAAAATCCAAAGAAGACCTGACCAAAGCACAGGTACTCACCTGGGTGTAAAGGGGGTGGGCTAATAAGCCAACAAGTATGGCATTTAGGCCATTTAAAGTGAGGCAACACAAACTATCAGTACAGAAGGGTTGCCTAATGTGGGGGAGCTGCATAGTGATACTCCACCAACTGAGAGAATCGTTGCTGCAGATGCTACATAAAGGACATCCTGGGATTGTCTGCATGAAGGCATTAGCTCGCAGTTATCTGTGGTGGCCATCCATGGATAAAGACATCGAACAGTGGGTCACCTGCTGCAAACTATGTCATGAGAACGTGACCATCACCCACCATCACCCTACCATGAGAATGGGAGATGCCAAGTGGTCCTCAGTCCAGATTACACACTGACTTCACCAGGCCAGAACATGGTAAATACTTTTTAATTATCATCGATGCCTACTCCAAGTGGTTGGAAGTGGCCACCATGAGCAATACCACTACAGATGACACAACCAATGTATTACATAAATTGTTTGCCACCCATGGCCTGCCAGATATGCTGGTCTCTGACAATGGGCCACAGTTTACAGCCAGGCCATTTGAACTATTCCTAGCTAACAGATGTATTTGCCATGCGCTCACTATTCCATTTCATCCTGCAGGAAATGGTCAAGTGGAGAGGATGGTCCACACAACAAAAGAGGCCCTAAGCAGAATGGGGCAAGGCAATTCACAAGAAAAGCTAGAGAGATACTTATTAACCCAGCATGTCATCCCATGCATGGTTATGGGCAGAAGCCCAGCAGAGCTATTAATTGGTAGGAAAATGAGAACACAGCTGGATAGGATACACTCCGACTACAGGGCAGTCAATCAACAAAGAGAGGAAGAAACAATCAGACAGTTCCAACAAGGTGAAAGGGTGTACGCCAAGAACTATGCTGGAAAACCTATTTGGGTACCCGGCCACATACTTGACATCACGGGGCCCCGGTCTTACCGTGTGGAGCTCAGCAATGGTAAGGTGTGGCACAGACACATCGATCAGCTGAGGAGAAACCTGGCACAACTGACCGATGGTGAATTGGAGGACACTGAACCACAGGGGGATAAGGAGAGAGACTTACCAGAGAAGGAGATCACAATGCCCAAGGTGATGCCTATCATGAACCCCCCACTGGCTGAAGTCCTCAGGGACACATCCAGTGACTCTGAAATTCGACAAAAAGACACTGATATGTGTAACGAGCAGCCCAGAGTCCAGGAGGATTGAAGGTCAAATCGATCCCAGAAACGACCAACCTACTTAAAGGACTATGTCTGTAGTTAAAGTTATGATATAATAATAAGTAATAAGTTAATTAAGTAATAAGTTAAACATTAATAAAATATACTAGTTAGTAGTAAGTAATAATAGAATAATAGTTAGTATTAAAATACCAGCTGGATGGTGAGGGGGGTTGTGTCTGTGCAGTAGCAGACACAGAATACCTGCTGTTAGTAGCATGGGAAAATACAGTTATTTAATTGGCTAACGACGTGGTTGGCAACTGCTATATAAGGGAGCCTGCCAGCTCTTAGCCCTTGTGGTGTTGCAGTTGGAATTGAGTATTTACCAGTAAACATTGATCGCGGATCCATTGTCTCTGTCTCCTTCTTCCCCACAACATAACATATATGTGCATATGTAAATTTATTTTACCCAAAATGGATGATTGAAACATTGCATTACTTTATTTTAAAGATAGCAAATAGTTTGTATTAAGGTAAAATCTGAAAATTATATACATGCACACAAAGTGAAAAATTTTGAGTAGTTTGGAGAACTGGCAATTACCACCTCTGACTGGAGATTTTACAGTATCCTTCCCCTGCTATGCCCACCAAGCCATGCCCACAGAACCGGTAGTAAAAAAATTGAATCCCACTACTGAGTTTGATTGGTTTTGGTGTGCCTCTCATTGAAGTGATTGCCCTGAGTTTTTTGTCTTCCTGCCTTAATAGGTTAATCCTGATCACAGGACCTTTGTCTTTCCCTGGGGGTTTAATTCTATCAGGGAGTCAGGAAAAGGGAGTTCTGGTTTTGCCTTGGTGAGTTATTTTTAGCCTGGTCACCTGTATCTTTATTGCTCTACTTAAGTGTTTCTGTGATCAGCTTTATTACTTTTGTAATAAATTTAATGGCTTTTGGCTGCTCTGAATTATCCTTTCAGCGGGTGCTTTTGCTTTGGGGTTTGAATTTGTTAAAGGGGAAAGTGCTGTTTTAAATCTTTTAGCACTGCTTTAGTGGTTCCTGGCACTGTCCTTTTAGGGTGTACTTCCTATAGTACTTTGCATATTACAATATCACTACACAGTTGCTTGATAAGAAGATTCATGTCACCAGAATAAGCTCTGAAAAATAATGTAGTGTTCCTTTTCACAACTATATACTCCCACAAAGGGATTCTGTGAAACAAACTCTCCACTTCCTTGGTCTCAATAAAAATGAAGAGCTCAAGAGTTTAATTTTTCCCTGAATGTCTTCAAACGGTGTATTGTTCTACCTACAGGGCTCCTGAAACACCATTCTTGGGTAATATTGATGGAAATAGTGCTGAAATTACATCCAGCCCCAGTTCTAGTTAAGGCAGCCCTTCTTTTTTAATCCCTGCTGTGACCTCTTCCAGGGGTCTCCTTCATCCCCTTCCAATTTGCAAGGAAGACATTGAATCCTTTGTGATCCCTGAAATCCAGAATACCCTTATCTGGGAGAAGCTCCACTAGTGATGTTTTGAAGTAAGTGGGTGATGAATTGCAGCCAACATTTAAGTTAATTAGGCACTTTCCTCATATCAAGGGTAAGACAGAATTGATTTAATTGCTCTTTAATTATGGTAAATACTCATAATTACTTGTTTTACACAGTGGAAAAAACATGCTGAGAATGGCAATTAGACTCGAAAGCCTAATGTGAACGTATGAGCTCCATAGAAGCTAATTTTCTTTCTCTTCTGTACTAGGCCTGTCAAACTGATGGCCCATGGGCTGGATGCATCATGTGCAGGCCACGCCCACCCTGGCTCCACAAAGACAAAGAATGTCAAAATACCTCATGATATGTCATGCGACATGATTGAGTTCGACACCCGTGTTCTATATCATGAAAGAGATTCTACAAGAAGAGGGGCTCTGACTCAGAGAAGAGAAGTGCTACTACTATTGTATATAGGGAGTCCTCGAGTTATGACCACAATTGAGCCCAAAATTTGTGTTGCTAAGTGAAACATTTGTTAAGTGAGTTTGCCCCATCTTGCAACTTTTTCTTGCCATGGTTGTTAAGTGAATCATTGTATTTGTTAAGTTAATAACATAGTTGTTAAGTGAATCTGGCTTCTCCAGTGACTTTGTTTGTCAGAAGGTCACAAAAAGTGATCACATGACTCTGGGACACTGCAACCATCATAAATATGAACCAGTGGCCAAGCATCTGAATTTTGATCAGCTGACCATGAGGATGCTGCAGTCAGTGGCTGTAAGGGTGAAAAATGGTCATAAGTCACTTTTTTCAGTGCCGCCATAACTTTGAATGGTCTCTAAATGAACTGTTGTAAGTTGAGGGCTAGCTGTATGTGAGGTAGATGTATGTTTTTTCTAATGTCTAGACTACTTAAGAAAAGAATGAAAGTGTTCAGTTGAATATTATTTTTAATGGAAGAAATATAGTTGGAACAAGCAGAAAATCAGCAGATGAGTGAGACTTTGGGATGTTTTAAAGCCTAGTGAAATCAAAAACTAAAGAAGCTTAAAAGAAATATTTCAGGAAGGATATTTTCAAAATTTCAAAGGTGCTAGTACAAGGTTCCCTTCCTTGCAAGTACCACCTAAAATGGATCTGACAAGAAAAATCTCCTGCTTTAAACCTTAAAAAACTAAAATTACATATAATTCTCTAGTTAAATATCTTACTGAAACAAAGGAGATTAATGTCAGCTCAGAGGACTTAAGCATTATCAAAATGGGAAAATCAATGCTAATTTTCAAAAGCATAAAGGAGAAATTTAAAATCAAAGAACTTGTTCTTTCCATTCTCCAGCCAGATTCTCAGGGGCAGTCTTTTAAATTTCAACATAGGTGTGTTCACAGAAAAAAAAAAAGATGCAAAGTTGATTGTATTTGCATGTCAAAGTTTTAAATCTTTTTCCTTGGTGATGTTCTTTTTATCATTATAATTTTATTTAGCCATTCAGGGCTACATTCTCCTTTTAACAGTTTATTTTTTTATTTTAGCGAGAATATCTTCTTGTAGTATTATTTTGTGAGAGAGATAAGGAAGCCATCTGACCCTGATCAGCTTTTCCATCATTTTGCATTGGGGTGCAGGAGCCTCTCGGGAACTTTCTCCTTAGAAAACTTCTCAGATATTGTCTTTCAACTCTGTATGGGGTAGATAGAAATGTCTTTCATGAATGAAGGCAATATAAATAGAAAGTGCCTTAAAACCAGACTTTGCTTCAAGAGCTGCTAGGTCTCGTTTCTTGGTTAATATTTCCCAAGCCTTAGAAAATTTTTCTAAAAGGTCTATAACCAATATAAACATTAAGCAGTAATTTTCTTCCCATTCTCCTCTCCCAGAGTACCGGTAATTTGTAGCCCCCAGGGCAGCAAAGCAATTTGGGGAGTAACTTTTAAATAGAAAATGCAATCCATTTATAATTGGAAAGCCATAAGAAGAAAAGCACTCTTTCTTTACCTTCTTTGGCAAATTGGCCTCATGCTACAAAGCTCAGCCTCCAAAATAAGAAGGAACAATGAAGAACAAGGAGCTACTCACAGCATTGGTGTTTGAGTTCATTTCATTTCTTCTCTATCCAGGGTCTATGGAGCTCAACTCAGCCTGGTTGCTCTTGCATAGTCAAGGGAAAATAGGTAAAGGTGAAGGTTCCCCTCACACATATGTGCTAGTTATTTCCATTTCTGGGGGTGGTGTTCATCGCCGTTATAAAGCCAAAGAGCCAACTATCCAAAGACGTCTCTGTGGTCATGTGGCCGGCATGATTAAATGCTGAAGGCGCATGGAACGCTGTTACCTTCCCACCAAAGTGGTCCCTATTTTTCTATTTGCATTTTTATATGCTTTTGAACTGCAAGGTTGGCAGAAGCAGGGACAAGTAATGGGAGCTTGCTCCGTTACATTGTGCTGGGATTTGAACCACTGAACTGCCAACTTTTCTGATCGACAAGCTCAGCATCTTAGACACTGAGCCACTGCAACCAATAATAATTACTATTATCAAACATCAATAATAATAATTGCATCCAAACCCCAGATTTTCTAATTGAAACAACCTAGACAGGAATTATAGCTGGAAAAACAGAGCAAAATAAAATTCAAGCAATATTGTTCCTTCCCTTTCCTCTCTGTAACTACATTGAACTTTTCTAGAGATAAGGTGTTTTTTTTTTTAAAAAAATGCAGATGTATGTCCTGTAGTCCTGGAAGCAGGAATGGGATGTGGGAAGAAACAGCCCACAGATGTACTGAGAATAATTTTTAGGATTCTTCCAAATGTGTCTGAGGAATGGCAATCATTTATCTGATAGAATAGAAATATAAATTAAATATGGCAGTGACCATATTATGTGTCTTTAATTTCATGTTAATTAATTTTAGTGACATTTAAGTTAAACAAAATCATATTTAATTTGTCTGTTACTCCTGCAGCCTTTAAAAAAAACAGCATTTCATACACCCACCAAGATTAAATAAGACTCACATTGCCATAAAAAAGATCTTGGGCTAGGTAGTGTAAGGTAGGTCTATAGAGGAAAGTGGTTTTGGCTAAGAATCAGATGGAGGTGTCTCCATCAGCTTCTTTCCATGTGTGGTTTTCATAATGCAGACTTCTTTATTATAATTCACTAAATTCAATTCTTACCAAAATTATTCCACAAACTCTACTGCATTGATAGGTAGTGTAGTGTCATTTATACATTCAGCTGTTTGCTTGGAGTCTTTAACATAATTTTCAATTTTCACTTGCAATTTTTTCTGGTCCTCTGTCATTTCATTATAGACTTTTCTTTATTTATCCAGTTAGCATATTTAGGCAGGATCTACCTTTGTTTCACTACAGAACATTCTGTTCAAAGCAGTTTTCATTTACTTTTAGAATCATTCTCCATTTAGTCCACAGAGTTTTAATCAACTACTTTTTGTTATTAAGTATTATGTGAATGCTTTATTGCTAGAAAGAATCTCTAAGGGTTTGCCAGTCTTTTTGTTTAAAATTCTTTCCTGTTCCATTCCCCCTGGCATTTTCTGATGGGAATAAAGGACTTGTGAGATGGAACTAAAAGTCTCATATGCACTGTGACTATCCAGAGCACACATGACAGAAAATTATAAATAACTGGCAAGAACAAATATATTAGGATATTTTACATATGCATTTCTTTTAAAATGAGATGCAAATGTGATTTGAAGTCTCATCTCTTGGGATTTCAATCAATAATTCTAATAAAATATTCAGCAGTTAAAAGAGAAACATTTGAAGGCTAAATTTTTCTAATCTTTGCTATTGGGAAGAAGAATCTTGAATAAATATTGTAAAATATAGTTTGAAGTAAAGGTTGAGATTATATTTATAGATGTAAATGAAGAGAGCAATAACAAAATGCATTAATTTCATTTGTATTAAATTTTATAATAGTATGACTCATCCAACACCATTGTCATATGTAATCTATAGGCTGCAAATTATAAGAACTTCACAATGAAACTGGCATTAAATTTTTTTAACAAAGATTAGGACAAAACTGGAACCACGAAGTGAAGAAATAATGTACATTTTCTTCAGAGAGAGAACAGGAAGGCACATAATTAATATTATTGAAGATTTGTTACTTTTTATAAAACTTGTGTTCAGAATAGATAATCAGAACTATAGTGAAATGTAATGTGATTTGGGTACAATTTTATTTAACATGGTACTGGAGTTAGATGTTTGTTTCTGTGATGGCTCTTTGGTGAGCATTTGAGAATGTCTTGGAGGCCAGGAAAGAATCAGCTAATTTTCAGACTTGTTCTGGATCAGGGATAAGTGGAGTCCAGAAGTTTTAGGGACCAGCATGGAGTGAAGCTTTGAAATAGCTGACTATATGGGTGGAGGACTCTGTCTTGCAGCTCAGGACAGACAACAGACAAGGACATTAATTTTTAACAGGATGTGGAAGCTGCCATCATGCTATGGTTATTTGGTGGCACATGGCCTGGGAAAATTAGTGGCAGAAGAGGTAGATGATTCACTTATGAAGCTGGACTCTCCATGTCTGTAAAACGACAACAATGGCAATGTGGCAGCTGCCTCCAGCAAGTGTTTTGGCTTTTCCTTCAATTTGTTAATGGAGGCCAACATATATGGGATTTTGACTGTGAGATTTGGGGTGAGATAGGGCTTTCCTATATTGTAATGTTGTTTTTAAGACATATTAACTTTCTACGTTTTTGGATTGTGATGTAGGAAGTTAGCACCCACCCCTCTCTTAGAAAAATGAAATATCTTAGGAAATATTAAAAAGGCAGAATATTTCTCCTAAAAAGAGTAGAAACTCAGAAGCAGCAACTCACCTCAGAAGCAGAAACTCACCCCCACCTTTGTTAATGGGTGGGCCATTAAGGCCTGAATATTTTACATAAGATCTCCAGGTAAAGCTATAGCAATTGTCCAAAGCCCTTTTTATTACATCATCATCCAGCAAGGATCAACTAAGCCTGGAACTCAGGACAGCCTAAAGAGTTGCCCCTGCATGGTCCCATGGGAGTCTGACAACCAATCAGAATACAAGCTCAAATTCAAATCTGAACAGAGGGTTATAAAACCAGGCACTCTCAGCATCTCAGCCCTTCCTTCTCTTTTCCTTCACCTTGAAGCATGTGATCATCCTTTTCACTTTGGAGCTCCAAGCCATGTGGTCTTGCCCACCATAAAGCCATCTTTCCAAACAGCCTCCATGTTTCCAGTGTCTTTTTCCCCACTTGGAACTGAAGCCAGAAGTATAATTCTTCCAACAGTGAGTTGACTGGAGTTACAAGGTATACATAGGTCATTATATACATTTTATAAGTAACTAGATGACCTGGGACTGATTGATCATTGTTTTGAAGAGATTTCCTGCCTAAATAGATAAATAGAATAATCATGGATAGGAAAAAAAAGTAGTGGGAGTTGAAGTGACCTCTAAATTCCTGTCAGCTTCCCAATTGAATTTTCTTGACTGGAAATACCTCCCTCCCCTTTCTTTTGTATCAATTTTATAAATAATAAGAAACAAACTAGCAAGCAGCAAACAATCACATTCTCCATCCAGATAACTTCCCAAAATGATGAAACAATCTGTTGCACCTTAAGTAGAACAAAGAAGACAGCTAAAACAATCCTAAATTGACCTTATCTATGATGATTTGCATGCTATAATATGAATGATGTAAATTGCTGTAATGATGTAATTTTGTATTCAAGGGACATTTGGGAAAGAGAGGCATTTCTCCTTCAGAGTGGTCTGTTGCGGGTTCAAGAAACTGTCACCTTGAGCCTACATGCCAGGTTCCAGGAAAACATTTGACATCAACATTTAATAAGGGAAACTGGGCAATAGCAGATTATTTACCAGCTTTCAAAAGCAGTTATAAAGTACTTATTACAGGAAGTTGGAAAAACTTTACTTATTATAAACTACCAAGAATTTAGGAATAGCTACAACAAAAAGCAATGTATGTCTTATACACACACACACATCATAGGACAGCCACGAAGATCAGGGGCTGTTTACTAATACCATCTATCATTTCCTGAAGAGATAAACGTGCAGCTGGATGAACATTGCTGGATTCTTTGGCACTTGCAACTACCATATTACCAACTCCCTTGAGCTAGAATTATAGAAAGCAATTTCAGGAAAGAAAAACATATCAGCTTTTTTTTTTTTTTTACTTTCACTAAGCTTTAGAACTTGGCACTGATGATCTTTAGAAAAATTTCATTGCATGATTTTATTGGTCTGAGCAACAAGAGGAATTGGACTCATACCATGTTCCTAACTGAACCATGGTCTTGGCTTTTGTTTCATTCATTTTGTTCTGAATAGGAATTCAGATTTCACAACCCTAAGACATTTATTTATTTATTATTATTATATATCTATACTGCCCCATCTCACCAAAGTGTATCTCAGTGGTTCACAATATCATAATAAAATAATATATAATAGATGAATAAAATCGTAAATTCAAAACAGGTTAAAACTTCCAAGTAAAGAGAATGATGGCCTTTTGATGTCATGTCAGATTTTCAAGCTTTAAGGTCCTGCAGTTTAGTTTGATTTGAGATAAAATAGTTTGGCGTACAATTTTACACCTATTATCACATTACTTAGTCCAGTGGATAGTGCAAATTCCGAAGAGAAATTGTGATGGCTGAAGCCATGATAGTTCTAATGTTAATCTAACATGAACAAACATGGATGTCATTAGCTATAAAAGTAAATGAAATACGTGCTTGTGTTTGCCTGTTTATAAAGTAAATATATTACTATTCTTACAAATGTATCTTTACAAAACACTTGAGAGCCCATGATAACTCTTCCCTAAGAACATTAGGTTCAAAGTAATGCAATGTTTTCCTCTATTTGACCAATCTCTCCTCAGGGATCACATTGGAAGACTTCAGTAGACAGAAATTGAAGACCATGGAATTAAGGAAAAACTTCCTAAGAGTGAGGACAATTAACTAGTGGAACAGCTTGCCTTCAGAAGTTGTAGATGCTTCATCACTGGATGTTTTTAAGAAGAGACTGGAAGCCACTTGTCTGAAATGGTATAGGACCTCATGCTTGAGCAGGGGATTGGATTAGAAGACCTCCAAAATCCCCCCCAGCTCAGTTCTAATTGATTGAATCTTCTCCATTTTTACTTCTGTTCCTCAAATGAAACACCTGACATAGTGAATATGGAGAAGATAAAGGCTGCAATATAAACATTCTTATTAGAGAGAAAACCTTGCAGAATAAAGTGAGGCTCACTTGCAAATAGAAATATGCATATGGTTGCTCTGGAAAGCAAAATAAGCAAATATGCTGTCCTTTAGGCTTTGTCACCCACAAGCTGTTGCAAGAAACAAACAAAAATATCTCTGGTGCTTCTACACAGATGGCCAGAACATATGTCCAGCTCCTCTCAGGCAGAAAACATACACTTTCAGGAGTGAATGAAGTCTTCATGATAATGTGGCTTCTATCTTCCAAATAATATTAAACATACTGTCTGCCAGAAGGCAACTGAATTTACATGTTTTGTTCCTAATAAATGTACTCCAAAACTGTTGGTTTGTGCAATATTTAAATATGTCTGTGACATCAAGTACACCTTATTCTTCTAGCATGCACAGCTCAGTTTGGGTTGCTGAAGGATTTTCAGCTTGGGTTGCTGAAGGATTCTCTCTATGTGAGATTCAGGAAGAGCCAGAACCAATTTCATATCTTAACAATCGCACCCATGTCCTGGAAACAGCTTTTGACTAGAAAAAAGATGACAAGGTTGCTCCCTAGAATAGCTGGGCCCTGTGCCTGAATCCTGGTAGAAAAGGGATGCAATTGCATTAAAGATTAAAGATTAAAACATATGCAGCAGTAATAGTACCCAGCATGCCAAAATAGGGAATAATGTAAAAACAGTTTAAAACTGCAATGCGGCTTTATATTTTGGGAAGAAATATCCATCTGGTTCAGTTCCAAGCAGGAAGAAAGACACTGGAAACATGGAGCCTAGTTGGAAAGATGGTTTAATGGAACAGAATCATTAAGCACATGGTTCTGGTACAGCAGACCACATGGAAGTGAGTGAGAGAGAGGTATTTATATCCTCTCTTGGGCTTTGCACTTGAACTTCCTGTTCCTGTGCAAGAATATGTATTCTATTGGTTGCTGTAGGGGTCACAGCTAACTTTGAAGGTTGTCTAAGTCCCAAGCTTGGTTGAAGCTTGCTGGGTGATGCAATGTAATGAAGAAGTCCATTCTGAAAGGGTTTGGGGCAATTCCTATTGTATCTTTGTATTGTATTGTATTATATTGTAATGGCTTTGTTCTGGTTTGGATCTTGAATGAGGGCTAATCCGATCATCCTAAAATGGAAGGTCTTTTGTCTTGTAGATAGGCTGGCCCAGTCCTGATGAGGCTATTAGGAAAGGTAGGGGCTGCTCTCCAAGAGCATATTTCTCCTTTAGGGAAATATAATATTCTGCCTTGTTAAATATTTCCTAAAATATTTCACTCTTCTAGGAGATGGGTGGGTGCTAACTCTTCCAAGAAAAGTTCAGATTAACAAGGATAGGGAATGTAACCACAGGAAGAAGAACCAAAAAAATATTCTTATTGATGGTAAAATAAAGGGTCCAAAAGACCAATTAAGTAAAAGGCTGAAACTATGCAATTAAAACCACACTCCTTTTAAATGTGTGTAGGGTAGAAAGTTAGTACCCACCCCTCTCCTAGAAGAATTAAATATTCTAATAAATATTAAAAAGACAGAATATTATATTTCCCTGGATGAAGAAATGGAGAAACATGTTTTAAAGACAAAGCAGCTTCCTGCAGCTCCCTGGCACCCCCTTCAGCTCCAGGGTGGTGAGATTAAGACATGGCCCTCAAGAAATGATAGGATTACCCATCTCACCACATGGCATCTGAGAAGATTGCATTAGCCAGCACTCAGGTGAAGCCATGTGGTCCAGACAAAGTCTACAAAGTTAGCTAAGACCCCCACCCCCACCCCCGGGAGTCTGACAGCCAATGGGATACATTTCTTACACAGGAACAGGAAACACTAAGGTGGGGCCCAACAGAGAGTGTAAAACCAAGGGATTCCCAGCATCTCTCCCACTTTTTGCTCAGGAGCTCTAAGACATGTGGTCCTGTCCACCATTAAACTTTTTTTCCAAGCAAATTCCATGAATCCAGTGTCTTTTTCCCCACTTGGAACTGAACCCAGAAGGATATTTCTTCCAACAGTAGCATGTATGATATAAAAGAAAGGACTGGGGCTTCAATGGTATAAACATAGCTCCCAGAGTGCCTTTTTTGACTTCCACTGGCACCCTTGCTCTTATTAATTCATACAATGTGCTATACACTTACTTATATACTAATGAATCTCCAGTGTAAAGCAAAGGAATACACAAATACACATGACTTTGTACTTGCGTCTTAAAAAAATAGAACATATACATATATCTTTACAATCATGGATTTTTTAAATAAAAAAAGTAATTCTAAAATGCACAAATGAGAATATGCTTTTTGAGCTGAAAACTAAAAACTGAAGGATGGTCTAAAACTAACTAAAATTAAACAAGGGCCTCTTTCATATGTTAACCTGGAAGTGATCATTTTCTATTTAAAAAGAGCAAACTAAACAAATCCCTAAGCATCCTGATTTGATGCCAAGGGAATTCTTGAAAAGGGTGTTCAACGAGGGATTTCCTATTTTTAGTTCTTGGTTAAAGGGATCAGATGGTCCTGTAAACAGATGCCATAAAGCTTCCTTTGTTCATTTTCAAAAATGCAATTTGTTGCTCTGCCAGCTGAAGTAAATGGAAGCTTTAAGCCAACTAAAAGGTTACAATTTGTCTGGAAGAAGCATTTAACTTAGATTTAATGAGCTTGTTACTGTATATTAATTAAATTTAAATCCTTCCACAAAAGCCACTTTTCAGAGGCTTTCTCACCATTTGGTTAACTTCCTTTAAATGAAAAAAGCAATAAGAACTTAACTATCTTCCTATTAATACGGTATATTTTAATTTCTAAAGCATCTGAGATTTTTAATGGGCAATTCAGAAAGAATGATGAAAGAAAGGAGATTTTATCATCTTGAAATAATTGTGGCATTAACTGCTCTTCTATGGTAAGGAGATAAAGCCTATCACTGATTTCCTCCCCTTTTTTGAACCATGGAGGAATAAAGTTTCGCTATTGTGTGTATATCATGCTATCTCTGAATGTGGGAAAATATTTTTTGCTTTTATATAGGAAATCAGAAGATTTTTTTAAAAATTCTAATTTTTCAAACATAAGAGCCTTCTTTACTTATTTCTTCTATGAATAAGAAAATACCAGGAAAGAACACAGAGAGACACATTTCTGCTGATAAAGTCAAGTGTACGAGACATTCAATAGCAGTCCCCCAATTTCAGATTGAATAATTATAAACAACAAGGTAAAAAAAAAATCAGGGTGACAGGGACAATGAATGGTTGCGTTCAAAGCCCAGTATGTCAGGGCTCCAACAAATCCACCCCCATTCAAATCAAAAGTCTCTAGCCTCATCTCAGAGAAAAGTAAATTGGTTTATTAGAAGTTGCCATGTTGGCGTGCAGTTGATGGGTGCAGCTGATACTAAATTACATCATACATTTCCCCCTTGACCCTGGTCTTTCACCCACCCCCTGGATATGACTTCTCCAATGGGACACATCCATCTCCAAGAGTCATCCATCATGCTCTCCAATAACCTTCTTATGCTCCGACAACTTTGAGCTGCTGAGGTGATTATCTAGGCATTTCAAGAATGCCTTGTTTTCTCCCACTCCCTCTTTCTGGCAGCTAAAAAGGCCAAAGGAGTATCTTTTTAGTTGACATTGTACAGGTAGTCCTTGACTTACAACCACAACTGAGCCCAAAATTTCTGTTGCTAAATAAAACATTTGTTAAGTGAGTTTTGCCCCGTTTTATGATTTTTCTTGCCATAGCTGTTAAGTGAATCACTGCAGTTGTTAAGTTAGTAACATGGGTGTTAAGCAAATCTCACTTCCAAATTGACTCTGCTTCTCAGAAAGTTATGTAGGAATTTAGCACTCACCCATGTCCTAGAAAATTGAAATATCCTGGGAAATATTAAAAAGGCAGAATATTTCCTTTAAAAAGAGTAGGAACTCAGAAGCAGAAACTCCCCTCAGAAGCAGAAACTCACCCCCACCTTTGTTAATGGGTGAGCCATTAAGGCCTGGGCCAGAATACTTCACATAACAAAGAACTCCAGGTAGAACTAAAATAGGAATTGCCAAAAGCCCTTTTCAGTGCATCATCATCCAGTAAGGCTCAACCAAGTCTGGAACTCAGAACAGCCTACAGAGTTGCCCCTCCATGACCCCATGGGAGTCTGACAACCAATTAGAATACAAGCTCCAATTCAAATCCCAACAGAGGGTATAAATCCCAGGCACTCTCAGCACCTCAGCCCTTTTGTTGATCTCTTCCTTCACCTTGAAGCATGTGATCATCCTTCCTTTTCACTCCAGGCCATGTGGTCCTGATATAAAAACTTCCAAACAACCTCCATGTTTCCAGTGTCTTTTTCCCCACTTGGAACTGAACCCAGAAAGATTTTTCTTCCAACAGCGGCAAAAGGTGATCACATGACTCCAGGACACTGCAACTGTGATAAATATGAATCAGTTGCCAAGCATCTGTATTTTGATCACGTGACTGTGTGGATGCTGCAACGGTTACAAATATGAAAAACAGTCATAAGTCCTTTTTTTCAGCACCACTGTAACTTCAAACACTTACTAAATGAACTGTTGTAAATCAAGAACTACCTGTATTACCCTCAGGAAATTAACTCTGTCAGTATGTCTGCCTGGTTTGATTGGAGTAGCATTCATGTATTAATTCAACATTTTTGCTGTTTTTTTCTCTATTCTGAAGATTACATCTTTTTCAGATTAATACTTTTTGTCTCTCTTTCATACACATCTTACATGTGCATGATTCAAAAATGACTTATAAGCACATTGGTTCCTGTGTGAGCATGGACACAATATGTTCTACTTCATTAAAGCAGCTCAATTCCTCTGAAACTTCCACACTGAGAAAAAGATATGGTTGTTTTAAATAATTTAGTCCATGTGACTCTTTAAGTAACATCTCTTTTTTTACATCCTCACAGGAAAGCCTCAGATAAATTAAGCTACTTAGATGAATAGCATTGTGCTTATGTTCATACAAGGTCCAAACTTCTTACAAATCATTCCATTTCCATCTCCATCTCCATCCAAAATTATTCCTGAAACTGAACCTGGATTTTTTTTACTCCCTCTTCCCTTCTTCTTCTCTTACTGATCATGTTCCAGCCTCTTTTCTGTATAATAGCTGAATATCTTATTCAGATAATAAGATATTATTTCTTTTTATTTATTACTCCATATATACTCATCATTTTCCTAAGGAACAGTACTGTTGTAACTAGCACTGTTGTGGCAAGAGATCCCACAAATTATATTCCAAAACACCCGGAGGCCACTAAATGTAAAAATGGACAGATTTTATCATTTCATCTTTTTCAAAGATAAGAAATTAGACTAGAAATATATGTATATGTATGTATGTATGTATGTAGATATGTACGTATGTATGTATGTAGGTATGTATTGTATGTGTGTGTGTGTGTGTGTGTGTGTGTGTGTGTGTGTATATATATATATATATATATACAAACTGGAACGAAATCTCCTACATGTCTTTAATTCTGCTCACAAATATATTGTCAGTTCGAAGGGAGGAAATACTTTTTAACATTTAGTTCATTTTGAAGAAAACATAAGCACGTCAGTTGAAGCAATCAATTTTTCACCCTGTGTTTGTGTATATCTCACTCCCACTCCAGTACATCAAGTCTTGTGCTCAGCAAGGATGTGTAAATTATCATTCATTAATTGAGTCTGGCTCTCTACTGTTGAAATGTGCAGAGAATTATTATTTCCAACCAAAAATAACAACATCCAGTTAAAGAACAAGTATGTGAGATTTTCTAGACACTTGTGAAATGTCTGATGCAATGCAAAGTTCATGATAAATATCAAAGAAGTTTGAAAAGAACAGTATTGCAATCTGAAAAAAGTGAGATGGGATAGGAAATTTCTGCCAACCTAGCAGTTTGAAAGCATGTAAAAATGCAAGTAGAAAAATAGGGACCTCTTTAGTGGTGGTATTCAAAAAAAATTATAACTGGTTCTGTGGGCATGGCTTGGTGGATGTGGCAGGGGAAGGATATTGTAAAATCTCCAGTCAGAGGTGGTATTTGCTGGTTCTCTGAACTACTCAACATTTCCACTACCATTCTCCAGAACTTCTCAGAACCTGCTGAATACCACTTCTGAACCACTTTGCTGGGAAGGTAACAGCGTTCTGTCCGCCTTCGCCGTTTAGTCATGTCGGCCACATGACCACAGAGACGTCTTCAGACTGGCTCTTCGGCTTTGTAACGGAGATGAGCACTGCCCCCTAGAGCTGGAAAAGAGTAGCACATATGTGCAAGGGGAACCTTTACCTTTACCTTAGAATACATCAGTCCCCACTCCCTTCAACAAACAACATCTAATTTAAAAACCAAAAGATATATCAACTTGATTTCCAATTATTTCAATTAATGCAGGATAAATTGTATACATAATTGGGACTGAGAAAGAGGATAAAGCAGGAACTATTCAGTGGATTTTTTTTAAAAAAATCATTTTGATCAGGTCTTGCAACCTAAGAAAAATTAATTAGAAAAGTAATACTACCACTTGATTGCTAAAATGAATACTATCACATATGGCTAAAGTCACCAATTAAACTAGAAAATCAGATTTTTTTTAAAAAAATCACAAAAACATATGCTTCTAGATCCATCTTCATTCACGTATAGGAACAAAAATTACTTTTTTTACGCTAGTTTCTAGAATATTACTGTGAAAATTAGATTTGTTAAATCTCTTGGTAATAACTCTCCAAAACTCTTTTTAAAGTGAACAGAAAGAACTGTGGGACAAACAAATAGACTGAAACTCAAAGTTCAAAGTTTTCCATGTTTTGCTACTAAAGTTTTGGTTTGAATCTCTACATATTCTGAAAAGCAGATATTGGAATCTCAGTTCTTTCTATTTCAATACACAGCAGACACTTGTAAACTGCATCATCGATATAATGTTCACTTTCAGGTGCAAAATTTCAGATGCATGAACAATTATACAAGGCAGGGAATGCTGATGATTGGGTGGTGTTACACAGAAAACTGTTGCCTGCCCAATACTAATATTTATAGGTATAGATACATCTCCAGATTTGCTGTCATTGCTTGGTCAGAATTACGATTTAGTTAGAATTACTGACTCTTCTGTTGCTTGCCATATTTTTGTAGATACTCCATCAGTTCCTCTAGCCTTCCAAATTGCTAATCAATGTCTTGATCCCATTTTATCTTCTAACATTAGAGGCCTTGCTAGTAAGAAATTGGATGTTGACATCTATACTGTATAGAATTTCAATATATATCTTCTCTGAACCAGTTATTATGGGTCCATTAGTATATTTTAGGATACACATTTGAGACAGGAAACAACTTCTGTACTTGTAAGTCTTCCCTTACTTTTCCATATCTGTTTCTGTCTTTAACATCTTTTCAGATGTTGTTTATAGTACTGCTTCTCTTCGAACAGCTCTCTGAAATTTTTCATTTAAGTTCATACTTGGACTCTTTGGGTTTCTTGGATTTTTTGGAATTTTACAAACTACATACTGTTTTTCCTCCATTAGTATATCAGTGGAACACTGGGGATAGCAACCATTGGAGAATTTTGAACTGGAACAGTAGGAAATAGCAGAAGAAATAATAAAAGAACTTCCTTTGGGTTTCTGAGGGTTGAAGAATGATCATACTTCATATGAGTGTGTGTGTGTGTGCAAGGCTCTTTGAATGTAGGAAGATGCATATGGCCTCTACAGTGGTACTTCTTCAGTTTCCCAAGGCTGCTGATCAGATGCTGAAATGTAACTTTGCACTAGCATGAGTCATATTTAAGGGGACAAGCTCTCTTGATATATGGATGTGTGGATGTCATTCCATATATGTTTGTTGTATAGTAATAGCACTTAGACTTATATACAGCTTCACAGTACTTATTGCTCCCAACAATCTAGGTTCTTATTTTGCCAATCTCAGAAGGATGGAAGGCTGAGTCAACCTTGAGACATTGAGACTCGAACAGCTGGCAGTCAGTAGAATTAGCCTGCAATACTGCATTCTTATCACTACACCACCACAGCTTTTTCTGTGTGCTGTATGTTGTGTGTGTGCAGCTCTTGGGGAATCTTAAAGGTATTCCCCCATTTTTATGTATAAGTATTATATTTGTTCCATGTTCTCAAAATGGGATCGCTAATAAAGTGATTTCTAAAATCAACATTAACTTTATTGTACCAATGTAAGTGTTCAAGAATGGTGAATGATTGGAGAAAAATTCATCTAAGGGATAGGATACACAGATAGTTGCAGGATATACATGTAGCGGATCCTTCCTCATTATTTCAGGTGAAGATAATTCTTCACTCCCTGATAACATTGCTGCTTAATGAAAGGTAAGATATTCCTCATCAATTATTTGAACATGGATAAGCAGGATGATATAGTTATTAAAGTTGGACAGCTGAGGATGTGGATTAGATCTAGGTCTGTCAAGCTTATTTTTCAAAGTGAAATCAACCCCTGTTGGCAGACTAGGATGGGAGAGTGGGGAAATTACTACAGTTCACTGAGATGCCGGGTATTGTATCAATTATACAAATTTGGACTACTCTGTATCCAATTATGACAAAATCAGCCACTGTCACTCTGATCGATATTCTCCTGAAGATATGCTACTGTTGACCAGCTAATCTTCCAGGATTAGTTCTAGGTATTGAAGGAGATGTAAAAGAGGAATTTGATTCTGATGGTCCTACTTCATCCATGGTAACATTTCTTGAGACATTAATCCAACTTTTGTTAGAATTTTGCACTGCATATCCTAGGGATCATAATTTAGTCTTAGTTTCCATAAAAGCTTACTTTGCTCACTTGATAAATACTTCTTTATTCCCTAAATTTCTGTGTTGTGGAATATTTTCAGAAGCACTATCAGAATGAAATGTATTTAGACACTTTTAAATTATATTATTATTTCTACAATGAAGAATCTGGTTCCCTGCCAATAGAAAATCTTCAACTTGGACTCTGGCACATCCTCCACCCCGCTTAATTACAATGAACTGCAGACTGAAAGAAAAAAATGCTGAATAGTTAGGTGTGATTAGGTTTTTCGTGACATGCAGCTTTTGCTTTATTTATTTACATGCAATATATTTGATTACAACTTTAATAGCTGATCAAAGAAAAAATTTCTAGGGTATTCAACTTATCCATAAAAACGTGTTATGCTGAGCATTTTTAAACATTTCAATACACACACATACCAATAATGAAGTTGCCATATTTTTTTGTCCAAAACAATGCTAGTTCATTGAGATGCATCAAAAGGGCATCATACTGAAAATAAAATTGAAACAAAGCTTTTTTTTTATTTTGGAGTGAATGGAGGAAAATAAGTAAGCTTTTTGGAGGTCTTGGGACAATGTGCCATGCTGAGTGAATGAAGAGCATGTTTTATTCTAAGAGATAAAAGTAGTCTCTTGATGTCAGGCATGGTAAGATTCTGGTCATTTGTCCTAGTAGATTGTGGCCCAGAAATATAAAATAGTAGTAAAGAATCTGATTCTTTCAACATAACAAGGAAACAGAGGCTTTTGTGAATTTATCAAGGGCAATATTAGGGACTCCTGATGCTACAGCTAACTGACACTGACAGTTAAGTGGACCTGCCCTGGTGTCACTTCCTTTCCAAGGGAGAAAGGGAAATAGAGAATAGAGTGCTACAAGTTCATCAGAAGGAATATATATATTATTTCATAATAGGTTACACAACAAAGAACTTCCAGACATCTTAAAAAACCCCAATTTTATTGTTCCACTAATCAACCTGTGATCCATTGGGTAGTCATTTCAGAAATACTGTATTACCTTACCATATTCCTTAGTGGCTTCCATATGAAAGAGCTTCTAAGCAAGGGTGGGATTCTACAGGTTTGCACCTATGCGCTAGAACCAGTTGTTAACATTCTAAGCAGTTCGGAGAACTAGTTGTTAGAAGAAATTACTGGCCTAATCCTGTAAGGAAGGCAGGAAGAAAGCAATATGTAAGCAACATTCTGGTGTTGCTTACAGAAACTGTCTCTCCATTAACCCTTATTACATTCTTGGCAGGACTACACTTCCTGTCTCAGGAACTTCTCAGGAGTTATTTTTCCTGCCTTTGCTAGTACTTTGCTTGTGTGGAGTGACCATTCAAAGTTACAATGACACTGAAAAAAAGTGACTTATGACTGTTTTTCACATTTACGACTGTTGCAGCATCTCCACAGTCATGAGAGGCCAGGCGCGGAGATGTGTGCCTCGATGTGAGTGATGTTGAGTTGGCCACACCCAGCCAATCACACGACCACCAAGCCATGCCCACCAACTAAGCCACGCCCACAGAACCGATTGTTAAAAAATTTGAATCCCACTCCTGCTTCTAAGGTACTGCCTTCACTGGAAAATTTCTTAAAAATTGAGGAAGATATTTAGTAATGTATCTATCCAGAAAGTAGCCCATGTTGAAATGCACAGCACATTCAAATATCAGTTGACCAGAGGAAATATTTTATGACATTTAGTATTATGTATTAAAATGCCTTATGATAATTTTATGTTATAAAATGCTTTATAAAATTTGCAACATTTCAATTGTGTGGGAGTCATGGCTTCTGAACTTCGGACTCATTCTATAAGTTAGCCTGTTTGAGGTACCTTAGTTGAAATTTTTTTGCCCTATTATGTACCATTTTTTCCAGTTAAAGACTATATACATGAGAGTTTTAGTAGTATATAGTTAGATAAATAAATTATTAAAAACCACAGTTCATTTCCACAGACACCTGGCATCTAGGCATCTAGTCTTGAGAAAGGAATTGTATATGTGTATGTTTTCAAGTCTGACTCCTAGCAATTGTCTGGACAAATATCTGCATGGTACACATACAAAATGGAGTTTATTTGGGTAGGAAAACAGCTGTTTCATGTTAGTGTTTTGCTAATTATTATTATTATGTATTGGCATTTCTATCTCTTGTTTCTGCTATCATTTTTTCTTTCCTTTTCTTTTCCTCCTTCCACAAAAATAAATGAGTGGGTATTCAATACTCCTTTCTCAAATCTATATGTATCTAATGAAATTAACCTCCATTCACATAAACTTAATGATTATAAATTGACAATAATTGAAATTACCCTAGTAATTACCAGGGTTTTTTGTTTTTGCTTTTGTTGTAATAGTTTAACAGAATTTCCTCTCTGGAAACTAGTTTTTAATAAAATTGTTGTATCCTGGCTCAGGTTGTGCTGTACCACCTCTAGTAAAAACAGGACTTGTCTTTATATTGATAAGAAGTTTGATCACATTTTTATTCAATATGCATTCTCTATTTTTGCTTGATTTTTCTTAATTTTTGTAAAAAGTATCTCACTATTCCCAGAAGTATAAAGGTATTCTCTGATGGATTGATTCAAAAATATTCCAGAAAGTATGATCAGCATGAAACTATGGAGAAAGCCTCAAGCCATTCTTGTAGAAATTACAAGGAAGCAACACATAAAGAATAACTCTTGGTGGTGATACCATTCCCAAGTCTCATGAGCATTCCAATAATTTGTTACAGAGATTAAATCAAAAAGAAAGGAGAGGGGAAAGGAAGGCAGGATTTTCTTAACAAACCTGGATTAAATAAACTAAATGGCAACCTGTCATCACCATTTCTGAAAATTTCTCAGTGTGGATGTGAGGGTGTTGACATGCGGACATATTTCTCTCTCTCATTAACTCAACAAATGATTATTTCAAACTATTCAGTCCAATTTTAGAAAACATGCTTCATTTTTTCTTTTTCTTTTAATACAGAAAGATGTTGAATTGGTGAATTTGATTGACAGCATGGTGCTTTTAAGAGTAATAATAAAGATGAGTTATTTCCATTATACTCCTGAAAGACAGAAGCAAATGTGCTATATCCTTTTCTATAGACAAAAGCATAACCTATGTGGTGCCTAGGATAGTGCTTTGTCATATTCATAATTTATTAGATACCTTTGTGCCATTCGCTCTTAATAAACAAGTAGGGAAAAGGATCACACCATTTGGCTTATTTTGTTTGTATACTTAGTGCTTTGAGACATGCTGTTTTAGGAAAAGACTGGAGGAAAAATGTACCACTTCTTCAATGTAGAGCTTGGTGTGTGGCCTTAAGAACATCTGAATTGGATTAGACGCAATCTACATAGACTTCTGTAAAGCCTTTGATTCAGTGGTACATGACAAACTACTCCTAAAAATAAAATCTTATGGTATCTCTGGACAACTGCATAACTGGATAGAAGCATTCCTGTCAAACAGACAACAAATGGTCAAAATTGGGAGCGTCCTATCAAATTCTGTACCTGTCAAGAGTGGTGTCCCCCAAAGCAGTTTTTTAGGACCAACTCTCTTCATACTCTACATAAATGACCTCTGTGATCATATTAAGAGCAACTGCGTTCTCTTCGCTGATGATGGAAAGCTATTCAACACCACAGACAAGACTACTACCCTCCAAAAAGACCTTGACTATGTATCAGAACGGTCAATCAAATGGCAGCTTCAAATCTCAACAAATAAATGGGAAAAAAAAATCAGAAAATAAAATACAAGCTAAGCAGTCAAGACCTTGTTGAGGATCCAAACTCTGTCAAGGACCTTGGAGTACTCATCTCTAATGATCTAAGTGCTAGAGCCCAATGTAACTACATAGCCAAAAAGGCATTAAGAGTTGTTGATCCAATCCTACGTAGCTTCTTCTCTGGTAATATCACACTACGAACTAGAGCATACAAAACATTTCCTAGACCTATACTTGAATACAGCTCATCAGTCTGGAACCCGTATCATATATCTGATATTAACACAATTGAGAAAGTCCAGAAATATTTCTCAAGAAGAGTTCTCCGCTCCTCTACTCATTGCAGAATACCTTATGCCACCAGACTTGACCTAGACAACCTAGAACTATGCCGCCTTCGGTTTGATCTAAATATAGTATATAAAATCATACATTGCAATGTCCTACGTGCAAATGAATACTTCAGCTTCAACCATAACAATACAAGAGCACACAATAGATACAAACTCAAGGTTAACTGCACCAAACTTGATTGCAGGAAATATAATTTCAGCAATAGAGTGGTCAATGTTTGGAATACTCTACCTGACTCTGTGGTTTCTTCCCCAACCGCCCAAAACTTTAACCTTAGACTGTGTACTATTGACCTCACCCCCTTTCTAAGAGGCCTGTAGGGGACGTGCATAAGCGCACCAATCGTGCCTACCATCTGTCTTATTGTTTCTTTTTAATTTTCTTATAAGTATCCATTTCATGTATTCAAAACTATGTTTATTCTTATACCTGTATCTTGTAAGTGATTGACAAATCAAATAAATAAATAAATAAAAATAAAAAATTAGTCAAAGATATTACCTAATTAGGTATTGTACTTTAGAACAGAAGGTCATTTTGTGTATGAAAGACTTATTAGGGCTGAATAAAACTAGCAATTAAAGGACAGTGAATGTTTTTGCTAAATGTATAAACTTGTACTGACATTTGAAACAAAAGAAAAATTACTGAAAAAATGTGTGATAAAATGGATCAAAACTTTGGTTGTAACATACAAATGGAACAGTGGGAAAACCTGTGGTTCAAAAAATTGAAAGATTTAGATATTCTAACTAGAAACTGGGTGGAACTATTACCATTTGCAGAGGTTGCTTATAATAATGCAGTAGATGCAGTAGATAGCAGCACAGGGTTGACTCTATTCCAAATCAACACAGGCATGGAATTTGTCCCTATGCCAGAATTACCTAGAGAACCCCCTACATCCATGTCTCTAACAGAATTGATGAACTCATTAATGCTGACAGATGTATCAATGGTACGTATCACCAGAAAAATCCTCTAGAATGTATAAAGGTACTTCACATTTATGCCTGAAATAAAATCAACAAGAAGTGACATTTTATTGTGCTTGATGGATGTGTAATAAAAGCTCAAAAATATTGGACACAATTTCATATAATAATACAGAATGTATTAAACATTAATATGCAATTGAAACCAGAGACTCTCCTTTTGGGATTGATGCAAAAACAGAAAAAAAACGACAGCTTTGTTTTTGTATATGACAACTGCAGCGAGACTATTATATGCATAAAGTTGGAAAGTTGTAATCTAATCTACAATGGAAAAATGGATTGTGAAGATGATGGAACTTGCTGAGATGGTCAAATGACTTCCTTTTTATAACCCTGGCTATAATCCCTTAATTTGGTGTGGGAGATTCATCTAGTGGGACCAAGAAGAAGGGTCTTTTCTATGGTAGCTCCCTCCCCATGGAAGATCATTCCTGCAGAAATAAGATTGGCCCCCACTTTGATATCCTTCTGCAAGGCCCTGAAGACATGCTTTTGCCAACAGGCCTGGGGAGCCCAGGGTAGGATCAAGCCCATCAAGTGACTTATTTGACTGATTGTTGTCATCAGAGAATTGGAGCGGGGGGGATGGTATCACTTTTTATTGTTTTATATGAGTTTTTAATTTTTGTAAACTGCCTGGAGTCACTGAGAGTGATTTAGACAGCCGTGTAGTGCAGTGCAGTGCAGTGCAGTGCAGTGTAATAAAAGGGAAAGAGACAGAAAGGAAAGGAAAGCAGTGCAATGCAATGCAATACAATACAAATTTTCCCCTATGGAAAATCAATAGTCTTTGCAGGGAGCAGACTAACAATATTTCTATAAAGGCATCTCCAAAATCTCCCCCAAAGGCCAACAATGAGGAAAAATTAATGTGGGAATTTCTCTAGATAAATATAGCCACAATATGGAAGCCATTGGGAAAAAGCTGGAGGTTTGAGAATAAAAATGTGATTTTGCAGTACATTGACTGCACAAGAGAGCTATTACATGCTTTTTTTTACTGTATCCTTGAAACTTTCACTAGCATCTAACAATGAATACATATTATTTAGTTTGCATGAATTTGAACTATATCCTGCTTTTCAAATAAAATGAGAAATATCAATGCCTTTGATTTTATTAAATTAAAAAGAAAGAATATTGCTCTTTGCATGATGCAATCTTAATTACTATACCATTTTGTTTTATTTATGAACAACTGTGGTATACTTTGAATAATAACATTATCACAAAAGCTAGGACAATTCTCAAAAGGACCAATGAATTGAAATAAAGATAAGAAGAAAATAAGTAAAGGAAACTCTTTAAGAAAAAAAAAATCACCCAGCAACATTAGTCCCAGCAGAGCAAAGAAAAACTATGGAAAGAATCCATGCTGCTTAACAAATCAGTATGGTTTATAATCTACATTGTGAAAAGTAGAACTATATTATGCATTGTGGGATACCTTGTCTGCAACCTGTGTATATTTGTGGTTTTTATTTGCAAGAAACCCTGGGAAACAATTCATTGAAGACCAAACCATCAGCGATACAAAAATATATCTCTTTAAATCACGTGACTCTAATTACAATTCTAAAAGCTAATATAAATTGATATGGTGAGAAGCATCCTGAGAATACTGCCTAGAATAGGAGAATTATTACCCCTTTTTCCCTTGATCCCAGTGAAAATCGCTTCACTGCAGCTGCTATTTCCCCTGAAAAGAAAGCTCTGTTGGCTCTAAAGACTCCTGAGTCCTGACTCTTCCGAGACAAATTAGGGCTGATTCGGAAGGCAAAAGGGGATTTCAGAATTCATAAGATCATTTTCAGCTCCTGAAAGCGGCCACATCGTTTCATGGGCTCATGTGACTACCATACAGAGCAGCTGGGATTCCCCCCCAATTTGCATAATGGCAGCGCACACAGAAGCTTGGTTTATCTCCCCACCCCCACCATGTGTTCACACAAGGAGTTTGCATTCAAATAAAATAAGTGCTGCACTGATCTTATAGAAATGGTAGACTTAGAATAACTTTATTATCACTTTAAATGTACACTAATTGGCATACATTAAAATGAAATTTCATTGCCTACAGTTCTAAAAGGGTCACCACCTCCATATACACCACATAAACATGAAAAAATATAAAATAAATAAATACAAAATTATGCATATACCCACAAATATTATATGATAGAGAGAAACAACAGAGTCTGGTTTGGATGTATGCATGTACATGGTGAGAAAAATGAATCTTGTGAGTTTGCCAGATGGATGGCATAGGGAACAAAGGTGTTACAGAATTGGATAGTCCTGCTAGAAGTACTTCAAAACCTCCTCCCAGAGGGGAGCAACAGAAACAGGCTATAAAGTAGGTGTGTGGGGTCTCTAACAATGCTTTGAGCTCTAAGCATATAGTGCTTATAAGCAGTATCCTGAAAAATGGCAAGTGAGATTCCTATAATCTCTGCTCTCTTTACTACTCTCTGTATGGACTTTCTATCTGAGCACTGCTACTATCAAACCAGTGATACAGTTTGTTAAAATGCTCTCAATCATGCCTCTGTAAAAAATGGTCAGGACAGAAGGAGAAAGATGCAATCTTCTCATCAGACATAGGAAATACAGATTCTGGTTTTTAATGCAGAGCATGGATTTTTATCCAGAATAAGGAAAGAAAAAAAAATGGGGTGGTAGGAACAGCTACTACTTACAATTGCAAAATAGGGGAAGATAGAGAAAACTGTTGAAACTTAAAGTAAGATGTCTAAATACAAAAGTCATGCCACATGCTGTCTGTGTCACAAAGGATGGGAGGCTAGCAGGGCCTCATTTTCACCAACATCAGAAAATAAAAACACCCATTTTGATTGTCAGTGCCTCTTGGATAATATATTATTGAAGCAAGTAAGCTCTATTTATAATGAGGATAAGGTCACTTCACTTACTTTTAGAGCTCACATATTTTAAAGAATTACATTTACAGAAATATTGAATGCAATGTCTGTATTCAACTAAGGCCAATTTGGTGCAATGGTTAAAGGATCAGGCTAGAAATGAGAAATGGTGAATTCTAGTCCTGCCTTAGGCACAAAACCACTTGGGTGATCTTGGTGCCAGTCAGTCTCTCTCAGCCTGATGAAGTAGGCAAGGGTAAACCACTTTTGAAAAAATTGCCAAGCAAATTAGTGACTAGTCCAGGCAGTCACCAGGAGTGAATAAAAACTTGAAGGCACTCCACCCCAAAATCAGCTACATTCTACACACTCTTTTTGAATGGACCCATAGCATAGTGTGTGCCATATAACCAATTATGTCACTATGTCACTGCTACCATCTTCTCAAGGTAACAGTCAGCTCTCTGCTGCAATGGACCACTTACACCTATCTCCATCTTTTGCATAACAGGCATTTAGTATTAAGGCACAGCAAGCAGGACTCACATTTTAAAACTGCTCTTGGCATATAATCAGAGTCTTTGTAACAAAGCAGGATGGTGTTGAAAAACCCTTTTGTCAGGAGTGATATGAGCAGATTGATGAATCAATTACATGTCACCTGATAGTCTTCCGGTGAAGTTTCTTTATCACATTTCTCTTATCGAGGTTCTCCACAAAGCTCAAATATAGCCAGAAATTTCAACATTCACACCAGGAAAGAAATTGGTTGGATGATATACAGCAAGAGCTGTTGCTCCTGCCATCTGCTCTCCACAATTTCACTCATCTTGCTTTATTGTTGTTGTCTTTCTTTACGTTGTTAATGCTTCTTTATTGTTATGAAATTTTGGCTTGATGGGATGGATTTGAACCAAGATACTTAACTGCAAGCAGTTTGAAAACAACCTAACTGAGTCCATCAACAGGATTTTCAGATACAGCTGTAGCATTTCCCCCTCAAAAATAATATGACTAGCAATTGCAGGAATGAGACAGAACAACAAATTTAAACACTGAGAAAAGATTGGGGGTCATTGGTGAGAATGAGAAGCTAAACACTTTTCTATTTGAAGAAATAGCTTAAAGGACCAGTACGAAGATGGAAGTATATTGGCTAATTTTCTAAAATTCAATCAGGGAATATTTTTTCAGCTAAGCTGAGTAAATATACCATTAGTAGCAGTAGTAAACATAGTTGTTAGAGTAATAATGTAAGGAAAATGATTTATCTACTGATCTTGGGGGTACAATTTCTATAGAGCACAGTATTACCTCTACCTTTCATTGTTATTTTATGTCTTGGAATATGCTGAAGAAGCTGAGCCAACTAAAAAGCAATCTCTTGGTACTCCTTCTCACATTAACAAGCTGTTTCCTCTTCTCTCTTTTGGGTAAAGCTCAGCTCAGGGGCTATTAAAACCAAATCAACTGTTTAACACAGTAGGAGCAGTTTTACTCAGTAACTCTAGCCTTTTTTCATGGGCTTCAATTTCTTCTCTAATACAGATTTATTTTTTTAAGAACAAATGTAAGGAAAAAAGTAAAGAAACTCACCAAATCCCTTGCTGTACCTTTATGACAGTGACTCCTAGGAGTCACTGAATTGCCAAGTAAATATATTTTTGTCATGCAAGCACATGCCTGCCTTGCTTTCATTAGAGCTGCATTTTAGTTTGTGCCATTGCAATTTTTTGCAGGATTCTTTTTTTTCCCAAAAACTATGTGTAGTCCATACAAAGAGCTGTGGACCAACAGTTTGGGAGCGTGGGGGAGGAGCAGTGGCATTGGATTATTGTCCCTAACAAATAACATAATTGGTTGTGGGACTGGGCATAGGTTCTACTACTGTTAAGTCATCTCTGGAGCTAGAATTGCACAACATGCTAAACTCAAGTTAATAAAGATAGTTAAGGTGGGACCATAAAATGCTGTGCTAAAACTATACTATGGTTTAACTTGATGGGCTGGTTCATACAATGGAGAGTTCCCATTACTCATTGAAAGAACAACTATCTAATCTCATTTTAGCATTGGATATATTCCAGCCACACATTTCCTCTCAAAATATGAACAGGAAGTATTAAAGCCCTAAATGCATTGTTTTGAAAACACTGTTCTTTGAATTGTGTAAATGAATGGATGCAGTAAACCACCCAGAGTTACTTTGGTGAGATGGGCCATATTGAAATTTAATAAACAAACAAATATTTATGTCAATTGTTGCTTCGACTGGGAGAAAACGATGAACCTACAAAGAGAAATGGTCAAATTTGCTTTGTCACATGAGCAGGAACTTCTCAGAAAATAACCTGTAGTTGACTTGATTTTCATTTCATGATATGAATTCTGATTTCTTCTTTTGTTTCTAGTCAGCATAAAAGCCCCAAACCAATTCACAACAGAGAACATAGAGGGCTTGATTAACTTAAATCAGCAGCTTAAGTTTCATGATGAAAGCTAGCAACTTTCCACATATTGGGAGAATAGAAATATTTCCCCTAATTGACAGTATTGGTAATTCCAAATGCTGTTATTATGAAAAGAGTAATGAGGCAAATTTATTACAGCACTTACTTTTGTTTTAATTTCTTCCCCATGATCAAATACCTTTTTCAATATGATCTATGCAGACTTTGACAAATGTTGTAAGTTCTCAGTAGAATACCAACTAAAAGAAATTCATTCCTATCACATTAATAGGTGCTGAATATTTTTTCATGTCCCTGATGCTGATTCATACTCTTAGTGAACCAGCCCTATGTTATCCTAATATTGCAATAAGAAGGGTTTCTACCCATCTTAAGGAATAAATCAATATCCTGAAGCCCACCAGATGTACAAGTTATACTAGGAATTATGGTAATACAAGGGAAGGTATCAAGTCAAAGGAAGGCTTAGCTCAGGGGTGTCAAACTCATTGTCACAGTGTTATCATGTGACTTATTGCAACTTTCCCCCGCTTTGCTAAACCAAGCATGGGCATGGGCATGGCCAGCACATGATGCATCCAGCCCACAGGCCATAAGTTTGACAGCCCTGGCTTAGTTCATTCCAAGTCAACCATTGTCTCATCCAGGGGCATATTTCCTGTCTTTGAATATGGAGATTTTAATGATTTTGATTTTTTTTTTACTATTGATAAATCTACCATGAATTGAAATTTTCTTTTAAAGCCACCTAAATAAACAGTCATTCTGCCCATCACCATAAATCAAAGCAATGCTCTTCTAGGACAATGATGTAGACAGCAAATCATTATGATGCTTGTTATACTGCTAATAGCTACTTTCTTTTGCCTACGTCTTCTTGTGACTATTCTGCCTAACTCAGAAGATCAAGACTATTGTCATCCTAAAGGCCAATAATAACTTGCTCAAAGTCTGGTCTGGTTGCCTGAACTTCATCTTTCGAAACACAGTTGAGCGAAATAATATATTTTGAGAGGTGGTGAGGCGAAAACATTGCTGTTTCTTGTCAGTCTTTGCTATATTACTTTGAAATGAGATGTTTGATCCTGGGATAATTCTTTCAGCAATACTGTCAATGTAGAATCATGTGTAGGTCCAGTATTTGTTGGAGGACAAAAGATTGCTAACTGAGTGTGCCTCTCTAATCGTGTGCCTCTGTCTTTTATAGAAAAATGAGCAAATAATAAAAGCATAGCTTCAAGGTTGCAGAATATTTCAAGAGGCAAATTTAGAAGCAGTTACATTTCAATTTTGAGAAAATGATAAGCCAGCTTCAGATATGAAAATGATTTAAAAAAATAATAACTTTTAAAGTGGTCTCATCAAGAACTTAAAGAATAGATAAAACTAGTCAAGGGCAGGAAAACAAAGCAGTGTCTAGATAATTGTCGTTGTTGACTACATTTAACAAAACAAAATAGACATTGTTATCTGCATTTAAGAAGATAAAATTGTCTGAACAATGATGGTAAAAAAGAATAGTTTACTCTTCCTCTCCAAAGCATCGAGTTGAGGAAAATCTTACTTTTGATGGGCTTCTACATCACAGATCACTGCTAAGAAGACTTTAAAGAGAAGGTGTAGAGGTGAAGTTTGCTGGGCAAAATGGTAGCTGCAAAAAGCAAGCCAGTACAGATATTCTTCTCCTGCCATCTTTTTGAACCAAGGGGGAAAAAGCTTCACTGCTTTCCTTGCTCCTTCTGGCGCACCATGGTGATTTGAATTATCAGTATTCTGACAACACCTGAGCAATGAAAGATTTAGTAGAAAAGTCTTGGAACACTGAAAAACAGTAATAGACAATGAATTGCATATGTAACATTGCAAGCAACATTTTGTTTTACTAAATATTCAGCCTCATGGTAGAGAACAATAGAAATGGGAGTGAGAATCAATCTCTTTTGGAGTTAGAGCTCTGTTTTCCATTTATCTGATTTTATGTTCATTTGGGTCTATTTCTTTGTTTAAAATGGAATTGTGTGACTCCATACATTGCTTAGGGTACTATTGTAATACTTGAAGTACATACCTTTCCGTTGTAGGGTCTGCCCTCAAGGAACACCTCTCTGTCTCAAACTAGATTAGCCCCAGTTTTGCTAGTATTTTTCAGATATGCCTTAAGACCTTTTTTTTTTCCCTTTAAGACATAGCTGGAATATGATTAATTGGTGACTCTATTTTATTTTATGTTTTTTTTATTGTATTGTTATTATATCGATGAACTGCTTATATGAGATTGACAGCCATATATATCTAGCAAAGAAATAAATACTTACAGTTTGTATAGTTTACATATTTCCTTATATATACACTAGGCAACTAATGCATACTAAAGCAAAGTATTTTTGTGCTCAATTATCTCTAGTATATATTTCTCTGCACATGAACTATACATTTTTGTACATCTTTTCCTGAATAATGAACTGCATGTAGAGACTTGCATGCTCCTTTCACATACTTTATTATCTTCCCCTAGTGAGATTAATCATATTTTGTTCTCCCTTATGTTCGGAATGAGTAAATATGGCTTGGTGCAGGTTTACAAATGGATAAATATGATATAATGTTAGATTACTAATGAGCACCCATTGTGAATTCAGATTCAACAAGCAAATATTCA
This sequence comes from Pseudonaja textilis, assembly GCF_900518735.1. Next base: position 1,700,554 of record NW_020769313.1, read on the forward strand.
TTTTCTGTTTCAGGGAGAGCCAAAACTGATACATAAGGGAAGAGAAGGAGATTATGGCATTCATGGGCTAGTGCTTGTATTAAATTATGGTTTATTAAGCAATAGATGCCACTTGTAAATAGGTTCAATTTGTCTTGCAGCTGGAAGTCTTCATATTCAGTTGGGAAACTTGGCTACTCCATTTTCTCTAATTGAAGTCAAGAGGACTTTAAAGATGTGTAACTTGAGCTGTGCTGTATAGTAAGTAAATAGCTGCTTCGATAAGAATACCGATGATGTGGCATAATCATTGAATTTCACTTTCCAAATTTGTATAAAAATATCATTTTATTTCATAAGGTTGATAGGATTACAAGCTTAGAAAATAGCATTTTCTTAGAAAAGAGATTTCTATAACACTTTACAGAATAGACATTTGTATGCAGGAAGGATTAAAATTGGAGACCTCATATATAGCTAGGCAATCCACAGACATATGCAGTCCCAAACCAATTTTTGTAGCTACCGGAGTCATAGGTGTCCATTGAAAGCCCCAATGTGTGTCATGACGTATAATATGTAAATTTCATGATGATATCATGATCACATAATTTTACTTGCCTTCCTTGGTCCTCTGCAAACACCCAGATCAGAGTCTCTTTTGACTACATCATCATTAAATTTCAAAATGGCAGTTTCCTGCCATTTTGAGGCAAAAACACATCTTACAGCAGGAGTATCTATCCCCTGGGCCACAGCCCACTACTGGACTGTGCCTTGTTCTGAACTGGGCCTCATGGGTGACTGGTCGGTGCATGGGTGCACACACAGAGCTCAACTTGCATGAGCAGTGGGCCGGCACAAGGAACTTAACCTGAGTGAGCAGCAGGATGGTGTGCAAGTGTGTGAGGAACTCAACTTGCATGGGTTGGTTCCCCTATAGCACACCCCCAAGGGCCACCAAGCAGTAAAAGTTGGGGACTGCTGCTTTACAGTAAGTTTAAAATTTGGATTACAAGAGCGGGAGGGGAATACTTTCCAATACTCCCAAAAATAAAACAGCAATTCCATGCCCATCTTAAATTTGATCCTATCCATACAGTTCCTAAAACTTTTAAAAATCCTCAACAAGGGCAAAAACGTTTGCTAATTGGAACTTGTCATTCAGTGTACTCCAACTGAAGGCTCAGATCCTCAAACCTCTGATTCTATCAATCTATTATTTTTCAAAATATTTTAGATTCGGGTTTGTGATATAAATAAATAAATAAATCCAGAATCAATTCTCCACTACACAAAGTCCAGCCACAGTTCTTTATTACACCTTCTTCCATTCCAGTGGTAGATCACCTGTCATCTATTGGCCTCAGTTGCTGCCAAGATGCAACAGGCCATAATTTTTTTTTCTTTTGTTTATCCCAATTGATTTTCAAATAATTGTTTTTCTCGTTCTTTGCATTCCTAGTAGCTGCCATAATCAAAAGCAGAGATGTTATCCTGCCTCATAAGCTGCTGCAAAACTACTTGCAGCTGTGAAATAACTTCAGTACAGATGATATTTATCAAGAGTTTGGACACTAGCTTATGTATGAGTCGGGAAGCTTCAGTAAAGATCTATTGAGCAAACAAGAATAAGAACAGCATTTAATAAAAGTTCAATCATAAAAAAAATGCTGTGGTTCAAAGTAGGAGTAATAAATCATTTCAACTTCTATTTGTGCTTCAAAATCCAGGAAATTGGAATCATGATTCTGCACAACACAAACTGCAAAGACTTTCTTCAGACTCCTCTGAACATCAGATTTGGTTTTGGAAGAGACATGCCCATTCAAGCGATGCAATGCTTGAGCGAGAACGTCCCTCAAGAAAGGACTCATAATGCCTTTGGATAAGGCATGATTTCATTATTAACCTATTTGGTCTCATGCGGTTTTATTTTGTTTTTTTATTTTGTGGAAATCTGAACCACACTTCATCATATTTTGTGTGCTCCTGGAGATAACCTAGCACACCACATGTATTAGATGAATATTAAATATAAACTTTTATACTAAACACTTTTATAATAGTAGAAAATGTCTAGAAAATGGATGCTAGAATTAACCATTTCATTGTAGTTTAATATATGGAGTTAACCCTAGCAGTTCTGTGAATCAACTTTATCTATTCGGGGGTGTGGGGGGTGAAACCGACAAAATCCTGAAAATTCTGAAGTACACCCATATAGCAGAAAATATAAATCTTTCTGTGCTGAAAATGAATTCTGTTTATTTGCTAACCAACAGTAATTTTTAAATGTTCGAGTAATATACAGGCATTTCCTGGCAACACAAAGTACAAGAAAAATTAATTTATAGCAATCAATACAAGTGGGTGGGGGGGAAACAATGAATAACAGACATTTTTTGCCATAACAGAGCTTTTTTGCCATCATGATTCTCAGAGCTAAATAGCTTAAAGAGAAATATGTAAAATGGATTTGCCTCTGATGACAGATTAAGGCTCAAAAGAGACAATTTTTCTGATTATTTGGATGGTTGCTGGTTAGAGTTGAGGTAGCAACTTGAATTCAGTAAAAACCAGAAAATTGCAAGAAACATGATCACAATTCAGTTACCTAAAGGTTGAGGCACGTCTCATTATAAAACCTGGAAAATACTGTCCTGGGTAAGCTATGGATGCAAAAAGGATGAAAAGGAAAGATATCATGTTTAGGGTTCCTTTTTGATGGACTTATATTATGGACAAACTTCACTAGGTTTGCATTACAGGTAGTCCTCAACTTATGACCACAATTGAGCCCAAAATTTCTGTTGTTAATCTAGACATTTGTTAAGTGAATTTTGCCCCATTTTATGACCTTTTTTGCCACAGTTTTTAAGTGAATCTGGCTATTCCTATTGACTTTGATGTTAGAAAGTCTTAAAAAGGTGATCAAATGACCCCGGGACATTGTAGCAGTCATAAATATGTGCCAAGCATCTGAATTTTGATCCTGTGACCATGTGGATGTTGCAACAGTTATAAGTGTCAAAAAAGGTCATAAGTCACTTTTTTCAGTGCCATTGTAACTTCAAACAGTCACTAAATTAACTGTTGTAAGTTGAGGACTACCTGTACTGATTATTGGCCGCTCTGCATGATTGTTGAGTGGTAACAATTTAGGCTAGTTAAGAGCCAAATTGAGTATTATATTTTTTAGCTGACACATTATTGTAGAATCAGGTCTGCGAATCATAAAACCAAGGGTTGTATTTCACAGAGCATTTAACTGTTAATAATGACAGAATGGATATATTTGTTTTAATATACATGTATGTGTGTGTGTGTGTGTGTGTGTGTGTGTGTATGTTATTCGGCTTTGTTCAGGTATTTTCCCACGTCATTGTAGTTGTGCTTTTAAAGTTGTAGCAACATTTCGGCAGAATCTCATCTGCCATCATCAGGCTTCTGTATTGTGTTCATCTGTGAGTCAGACTTTCACAGCCGTTTCAGTTTTAAATTTGGGGCAGCCTACTGCTGTGCCAGAATGGTTTTTTTCTTCATCCTGATTGGTTGGGAGTCTTGGTCTGTGTTTATTGGTCTTGGAGTTTACTGTGTTCTGCTTGATTGGTGTTTCTAATATCTTCTGTCTGTTTTGTGGCTCCTTTTGTGTCTTGATTGGCTGGCAACATTGTGTTCCTGCATTGGAGTCCTTTAGTGTAGCTTGGCTCCGAGTAAATGGATGGCTATCATTAGTTAGGAAGCTAGGTTTCATCTGGGTGCCTGGTTGGGGTGTGTTTGAGCTGGAGGTATCAGGGGGGATCTGTTTGTGCCCAGGTGTTTGCCTGGCTAGTGGTGTGGAGATTTTTTTGTTGGTGAGTGCAGGCTTCCAAATGATTGACAGCCTGGTGGAATCATCTCTTCTATTCATGCTTTCAGGTCTTTTTTCAATCTCTATGGCTTCTCTGATAATTCTGTGGCTGAGGTTTTCTATAGTGGCTAGGGTTTTGGTGCCATTGAAGTTGATGCTATGACCTGTGGCTTTCATGTGTTGGACTAGTGAGGAAGTATGTTCCAGCTTTTTTTACTGCATTTTTGTGTTCATCCAAGCGGGTACTAATTTTTCTATTGGTCTGTCCAATGTATGTGGCCGGGCATGATCCACAGGGGACTTCATATATACTTTGGTTTTCCAGGTCAATTTTATCTTTGGGGTTTCTAAGGATGGCTGCTATTTTTCTGTCTGTTTTGAAGGCAGTCCTGATGTGATGCCTGTGTAGTATCTTACTGATTTTGTCTGTAGTACTTCTTATATAGGGCAGGACAGCTGTTCCATAGGTCTGTTCATCTTATAGGTCTCCATTATGTCTCAGTGTGTTTTTGTGGATCAAGCCAGTGATTTTGGTTTTGTGGAAGCCGTTGGCTGTCAGTACTTTAGTCAGGGTGCATAGTTCAGTCTTTATGTGTGTCTTGTCTGCCAGGCGTTTGGTTCTGACGAACCAAACCATTCTGACAGAAGATATTAGAAACACCAATCAAGCAGAACACAGTAAACTCCAAGGCCAATAAACACAGACCAAGACTCCCAACTAATCAGGATGAAGAAAAAAACCATTCTGGCACAGCAGTAGGCTAGCTCCAAATTTAAAACTGAAACAACTATAAAAGTCTGACTCACAGACAAACACAATACAGAAGCCTGATGATGGCAGATGAGATTCTGCCGAAATGTTGCTACCACTTTAAAAGCACAGCTACAATGACGTGGGAAAATACCCGAACAAAGCTGAATAACATACATACATACATACATACATACATACATACATACATACTTATTGTTATGCGATTATTATTTTATCCATATAGTCCAGGCAGTCTAATGAATCAGGTGGGCATACCCATTTTTGGAATGTGTAATAAACAATAATTAAATAAACATTTATAGAAACTGGTTATGGATTTCTGCAATGTCCACTATATGGGTTATTTTGGCAAACCACTCTGAAGCTATCATTGGTCTCAATGCTATTGAACAGTTGATATTCATCACTCTAAGTGTGTAACAGACTTGTGTTCTGGAGATCTGGAGATGCTGTTTTTCAAAGGTGGCACTTATCTCAGGGGACTACTTCCTCCTTAAATTAGGTAAAGTACTTGTGATGGCATCTCAGAAATTGATTAAAATA
>NW_020769313.1:1705803-1748937 GCF_900518735.1 Pseudonaja textilis
CTTCTACCAAGCAGTCACTGTCAGACTGTCAGGCATATATTTTCATGTATAAGAAGCTGAATTCTCATTTTTTTATAAGGAATCCAAACAAAATTATGAATCCTGCACTACTCAGTGAAAGTGTGAATGTTGAAGTCCCAAACACATATGGAAGGCAATGTTAAATTGTGTATCATAGTAGACCACAATGTGTTTATATTTGGGAAAGCACTTTCCAAAGGATTCTCTTACATTAGTTAAACTGTTTGCACACATAGAACTTCACTGGATTTGTGATATGGGTCCCAGTAGGATCTGCATTCTCTTTTGTCTAAACAACTTTGTGCTATTCCTTCCTTTTAAAAGGAAGGCAGCTGATATATCATGTCTGGGTTGATTACAGGTATCTCCTTTCTAAATCTCTCTGACCTTTTGGAAGTCTTCAGTTCAACAGCTTGATCCTACATTAATAGCTGAATTGTGGTCTGGTTTATGGTTTCCATCCTCAATAATATCCACAATTTTCTAATCTTTCCAAAGGTCAAAACCTCTCATTAACTGCATATCTAACACCAATGCCATATTTCTTTGGTTCCCAATAACCCATTATCTTTCTGTCCCTTTCCAGATCTCCCATTATTGTATTATATTGATTTATTTCAGATTTGGATGATGATCTCAAACAGAAGAAAGTACTTTGTGCCATTTTAAATGAAATTATCTGAAAACAAGCGATAACATGGACTACAGGGGGGGGGGGGAAATGCACGGGTCTACTTTATTTAAAGGACTAATTCTGCTGACTCAATATTACTCACGAATCAATGAGAATATTATTTATTTCTTGCTGCAGTGAAGATTGCACTTTATATCCATAGTCAATCATAAAAAGATCAGTCAAGTGGACAGCAGTATTGAAAGAACAGAATGCCCTGAGACATTAACTGCAACAGAAGATAAAGCTGAGCCATACATTTATTAGTCCCTTGGCAAAACAATATGCAGGCTGGTAGCTGAGTTGAAATTGTGCTGATGCACACTCTGCTTCAGACATCCATAGGGAGATTGCCTTCTTCTCACTCACTCTGCACCTTCCTTAATTTTTCTTTCCATACGTTTGAATTTCTTGTACAGTCCAGATGTATATTTTATATACAATAATGCAGGTCTTTGCGTGTTCGGGTCTTTTCCTGTGTAAGATTGAGAGCATCTTGGCAACTTTTCGACGAGGTCCCACTTGCCATCTTCAGGCTGGTGCTTTTGGCTTTGTGCTTGTGCGAGCAAAGCATGATTGGAGCTGCCTTTGTCTCCCTGAAAATTGTTTATATTGGGCAGAGGTAGATGAGCACAAAGGGCATCTTGACAGTCTCAGCAACATTTGCAACAGGAAAAGCAGGTGGATGATTTCTTCACCCTTGACTGAAGAAAAAAGAAAATGTTCAACAATTTATCAAGGGCAGAAATTATCCACTGGAAAAGATGCCTAGTAACAACACTGCTTAAAAAGTTTAATAAGAGGAAGCATCTCCCAAAACTTCCCCCTGGATTTAGGAATATAAAAAGTCAGGGAAGTGTCAAAGCAGTGGACACATTTGCATAATAAAAGACAAATCACTCACACCCCTCCCTTATCCACACTAAGATCCCCTCTGTCTGAGAATGTTTATGAAATTACCTTTTTAAAAAATAGCTTATCATCTTTCCTCTAATTGAAAGAGAATTGACAGGAAACAAAACAAAGCAAAAACAACAAAGAAGAATTTCTTTCCCTAGTACTCTGTAAGAGAACTGCTATTAATTGTAGCTTGGCTGAATTTTTCTCTTAAAGAAAATAATGTCCCATCAATATTATATGTTGCCTCCAGGGAAAATATTTCCTTTGAATGGGTGAATAGTGCACAGTGTCTACATTATTTACAGTATCAAGATGACAGATCCAGCACTGGTCCCCGAAGAGCAATGGCCTTCTGCCTATTTCAGCTAATCGTCTTTTGTTGAAATAGAAATGTCTGGCTTTTATGCTCTGCTTTGGGATTATGCATCTAATGAGAAGCTGTTCACAGATCCATTAAATAATTAAACAATTCCTGCCTTTTCTGCCCAAAGAATGACCTAACACCTTCCCCTGTAGACAATTTCACATTCAGTAAACATGGTTACCTTTTTGCCTACCATTTCAGAAAAATAGTACAAGAAAAAGCCTATGCAATGGGTATCTTAATCTTATAATGCTAATAAAATTAGCATTAAAACAATAATAGGATAATATGCAGAACAGTAATATCTCATTATCATGAAATAATTCCACGATAGTTAAGATGCTGAGCTTGTCATCTGGAAAGCTGACAGCCTGAGTTTGAGACCTGAGCGCTGAGCAATGGGGTGACCTCCCTTTCCTTGATCCAGTTCCTGCCCACCTAGCAGTTTGAAAGCATGAAAATGCGAGTAGATTAATAGGTACCACTTTGGTAGTAAGGTTATGCTGGCCACATGATCAAGAAATGTCTTTGGATAATGTTGGTTTCCTCAGCCAATAAATGAAGATAAGAACTGTGCCCTTCAGTTGGATATGATTGGACAGGGATGCCTTTATCTTTTTATTTAACAAAGAAGATGATTTTTCACAACTCTTCAGCTATGTAATGCTATGGCTCTGAATAAGAAGAATATGACTCTGAATTAACTTTGAATGCTCTAAAGACCTGCATACTTCAACGTCTATGTCTATTAAAAGGTTGGTGATTCAGCTAGATCATATATTTATATATTCTGATACAAGTTTTAAATAATTGCTTTGCTTAGCTTTCTAAACCTGCTTTAGAAATTTCTGGTAGGAGATAAAGTATCGGACAACTGTTTTATCTATTACTTTTCTAGACTACTGAAGGCAAAACCCATTTCAGTGTAATTTGGAGATCAAATTAACAATGTACAATTCTTTCCCTTCTGGGATGGTTTTAATATCCAGAAGAAGAGAAGCATCTTCGTATAATCATATATAGACATCAACTTTGTTGTGCTCAAGCAGATGAGGTCAGGAAACAACACATCTCCTCTGATCAATTCATCTCACAAAGCTGTGATTCTGGGATGAGACAATTTACCAGATTTTACTTGGCACCATTGTGGAAACCTGTGAAGGACAGTGGAGAAAATATAGACTTCAAGTTTACAGATAGTCCTTGACTTACAACCACAACTGAGCCCCAAATTTCCTTTGCTAAGCAAGACAGTTGTTAAGTGAGTTTTCCTTATTTACAATCTTTCTTACCATTGTAGTTAAGTGAATCACTGCAGTTATTAAGTTAGTAACATGGTTCTTAAGTGAATCTGGCTTCCTCATTGACTTAGCTTATCTGAAGTTTGCAAAAGGTTATCAAATGACCCTGGGACATAGTGACCATCATAAATATAAGCCAGTTGCCAAACTGCCAAATTTTGATCACATGACCATAAGGATCCTGCAACAGTTGTAAGTGTGAATATGGTCATAAATCATATACTTAGATTGTATTGTATTATGTTAGAATAGAATATAATTATTTATTGGCAAAGTGTGATTGGACACACAAGGAATTTGTCTCTAGCGCATAAGCTCTCAGTACATACAAGCAACAATGATAATCATAATCATAAATTCCACTGTAACTTCAAACAATCACTAGAAAGAGTGCAGAGAAGAGCAACCAAGATGATTAGTGGACTGGAAGCTAAAACATATGATGAATGGTTACAGGATCTGGGCATGGCTAGTCTAGTGAAAAGAAGGACCCTGATAGCAGTGTTCCAATATTTGAGGGGCTGCCACAGAAAGGAGTGGGTCAAGTTATTTTCCAAAGCACCTGATGGCCAGACAAGGAATAATGGATAGAAACCAGACAAGGAGAGATTCAACCTGGAAATAAGGAGAAGCTTGCTGACAGTGAGAGCAATCAACCAAAGGAACAGCTTGCCTTCAGAAGTTGTGGGAGCTTCATCAATGGAAGCTTTCAAGAAGAGACTGGACTGCCATCTGTCAGAAATGGTATAGAGTCTCCTGCTTGAGTGCAGGGGGAGGGTTTGGACTGGATGACCTGCCAGGTCTCTTCCAACTCTTTTAATCTATTAAGGTCTATATTTCATAAACAAATAGTTGTAAGTTAAGGACAACCTGCACAGGTTATGTAATGGACAAAGAGTTTTTTTTAAATATCAGCTGCTGGTAGATGTTTGAAAGCACTAGAAAGAAAATTATAAGAAATCTTCTCCAAAGCTGTGACAACTTATAGCAGCTAATGGGGGTGAGTGAATGTGGATCATTCTGAACACTTCAAGTCAACGTTCTTCCAATATCCTAGTGAACCTTTTTAAAGGCCAGGCTAAAATCAATCTAAAATGAGATTTAAATCAGTATGAATTGCTCAATGCTATAGTGGTTTATAGTAAATTTAACCCAATCTTCTTTTTCAAGTTGTCACCCTTTCTTTCCATCTGCTTTGTTTGCAAGTTTTCTACTTTCTCTTTTTTCTCCAATTCAATCTTCCTCTGAAAATGAAGAGCCTGCTAAAGACTGGAATAGTATCTGTAAGTCTGGATCTCCAGGATATGAACAGGAAGCCAGGCACATCAGCATGTCAAAAAGCCACACATTTCTACATCAATGTCTGCTGCACAATTCCAAATATAAGGCAAATTCCTATTCCTACACTTGTTGTAGGAACCAAATCATTTAAAAGCAAACTTGGCTTTTCTCTGTATTTCTCAGCCCCACATCCTTATAGAAAATAATCTATTTAAAATTGAATCTTTACTGTTGTGGAAAATGGCATCTTTCTGGGTATTATTTTGTGGTGGAGAACCTGCTTTCATTTAAAGATGAGGTGAATCAATTTTTTCTTATTCTCTTTTTAAAAATAACCAACAATCAAACTTAAATCTTTTGCAGGTTGTAGGCAGCAGATAGGCATTTATTACTGTCAGAGAACAGCCATAAAACAAAACACCTGCTTATAGTTCTGACAGTTGCATTAAGCACAAAGCAAAATCTGAAATAACTTCAGTAAAAGTGGTTGATTTGGTCAGCGGTTGCTTTATTATACAACAATAATTGTGCAAAACTGGGTCACTTTTACAACTGCATCTCAATCAGAAAAAAAGAAAATCTTTTCCTTTCCCTGGCATTTTCCTTAAAATAGGCTTAATATATATGAGGCAGGAATCTCCATAAAGGGGAGAACATAAACTTACCATCACTACTTCTTCACTACCCATGGGGAAACATACTCAAGAAGGATGGTGCAATATTCTTTGTTTAAATTTAGAGAGAAGTTATTGTATTGTTATTATCTCCGGACTAAAAGAAAGCTGGAGGTCATCTTTGTTACACATTTATTTGTTAAATGTTTTTGTTCCCTTTTTATTTATATTGTTATCCCCCCTCCCTTTTTCCTTAGTTGGGATTAGTTGGCATTATAAAGTTTGGTTTTGAAATTTAATAAATATCTTATTTTTTTTTTCAAAAACAAAATGAAAACATGATACAATATCTTCTCTCCAGAAAAAAAATATTGCATTTCTCAAGTCCTTGGGTATATTTTCTTTTTTCGCAATCATGGCCAAAGAAGTGTCCTTTCAACAAAGAAATAAGATTTCTCTGCAACTAAAATAGTTCTTGACTTACAACTGTTCATTTAGTGACTGTTCAAAATTACAATGGAATTGAAAAAAGGGAGTTGTGGCCAGTTCTCACACTTAGGACCATTTCAGTATTCCCATAGTTACAGGATCAAAATTCAAATGCTTGGCAACCTGCATGTATTTCTAACTGTTTCAGTATTCCTGGGTCATGTGATCACCATTTGTGACTTTCCTAGCTGGCTCCTGACAAGAAAAGTCAATGGAGGAAGCCAAATTCACTTCACAATCACACGATTCACTTAAAAACTACAGTGATTTGCTTAACCAGTGTGGCAAAAAGGTCATAAAATGGGGCATCTCACTTAACAACCACCTTGATTAGCTACAGAAATGCTGGGCTCAATGATGGTAATAAGTTGAGGACTACCTGTATTCTACCTGTATGTAAGCTCATGGACCTCAATAATTTCTTCTGAATGTAATTGGCCACTTTTCTAAAAGCAGTGAAAACCTCTGCCTGACATTTCTGGGTAGTAAATGGTTCCATAAAGATGATATAGTGGTTGGATTTTGACATGCTGCAGTTCTGACAGAACACCCATCCTGACTGAATCATTTCAGCCTGGAAATCAGAAATCACAGATGTTAAAGATCAATGTTTATTTAAAGTTAACGAGCAGGATGTGAAGAAACTGATTTGGAGATTGATTCATCTTTTTTTCTACATTATTCTAAATGAATGCCTTAATTTAATATCATTCCAATATCTCAGGGGTTGCCACAAAGAAGACGGGGGTCAAGCTATTTTCCAAAGCATCTGAACGCAGGTAAAGAAGCCATGGATGGAAACTAATCAAGGAGAGAAGCAACCTAGAATTAAGGAAAAATTTCCTGATGGTTAGAACAATTAATCAGTAGAACAACTTGCCTCCTGAAACTGTTGATACTCCAATACTGGAAGTTTTTAAGAAGAGATTGGACAACCATTTGTCTGAAATGGTATAGGATTTCCAGCCTGAGCATGGGGTTGGACTAAGGTCCCTTCCAACTCTATTACTCCATTCTGTTCTGTTCTTAATTGTCACACTGCTTTTAATATTATCAGTTGCAATTTCAAATAACTAAAGCATATCAGATAAAGCAAGATTTTTATTCTCAAGTGATTGAGACACTATGGTGCTATATCATGGCAATTTTATCATGGTTTTACCCTAATTCAATATTTTGTGTCACATGTTGTATTCTCCACATACTGTATACATATGCATTTGTTGATGCTTTATTTAAACTTAGATTTGTGTTTGTATATGTACTTTATCAGTGCAGTAAATCAGTGATTCCATGATCACTGTAGATGCCATGCAATAAATAAAAAAACAAACACAAATAAATAAGTAACCAAAATAATTTTTGCCACAAATTTTAAATGAATCACTGCAGTTGTTAAGTTAGTAACATGGTTGTTAAGTGAATCTGGTTTCCTCATTGACTTTGTGTCATGCTCCTGTCAGAATCTGATTCTGAGGGGGAGGTTGAGCAGCTGACAGGGAGTGGGAGTGTGGCTCCAGTGGCTGTGGAAAAAACTGGGGAAGGGCATCATCTTAGAGCACGCGAGGAGGAACAGGGAAGGGAACAATGTGAGTTACATGGTTTATGGGAGAGGAAAGGGCCCTGATCCCCTTCATTAGCTGCAGCTGCGAAAACTGTTTAAAAAGGCAATCTATGCACAGCAAAGTTGCTGGAAGCAAAGCGTGCATTATCTTTGTTGAGTCTTATCTGGGTTCTGGCATCCTCCCAACTGTGTGTATTTCATTATCTTTTGGAAGTCTGCAATTCCTTATCCTGCCCTGTCTTGTTAATTGCTGCAGCATGGTTTGTGTTGGTTTTTATTTATAATCTATATTTACTTTGGGTTCGGACTGAATTTCTTCCCTTTAAAGATTGTGACTCTTGGGAGAGCTTTTTCTCCAGCCGATGATAACTGGACATTGGGGGCCAAGTTGGAGGTATTAAAGGGGACTTTACCTATTTTTGTGACTTTGTTGCTTTTGTGCCATGCCCCAGGTCATCACACTTTGCTTGTCAGGAGGTTGCAAAAGAGCCTAGGGCACTGCAACCATCTTAAATACGAGTCAGTTGCCAAGCATCCAAATGTAAATCACATGACCATAGGGATGCTGCAATAGTCATAAGTGTGAAAAATGGTCAATACTGTTATAACTTTGAATGGTTACTAAGCAAACTGTTGTAAGTCAAGGACTACCTGTAATAGCTAAAGTATCATTTTTAGAATTTTTCATCACATTTCAGTGTATGTCTTCTTAGACGTAAGAACTACTAAGGTCACCCATGGCATAGCTACAAAGATACAACCTAAATCTTTTGTATTCAAATTGTATTGGTTGCACTCAAGCATCGTCTTTTTTCTTCTTCTTGTTGGTCAGTTGTTAAGTTGTGTCCAATTCATTGCAACTCCATGGACCATAGCATGCTAGGCAGTGGTGAGGTTCAATTTTTTTTCTTACCGGTTCTGTGGGTATAGTTTGGTGGTCATAGTGTGGCTTGGTGCGCGTGGCAGGGGAAGGATACTGCAAACTCCCCATTCCCTCCCCACTCCTGGGGGAAGATTATTGCAAAACCCCATTCCCTCCCCACCCCACTAACCTGCTTTCCAGCTCCATTCTCCTGTGCAGGGCAACAAAAGAAGACCCAGCCAATCAACTGGGACTTGGGAGGCAGAGAATAGCTGGGGGTGGGGCCAGTCAGAGGTGGTATTTGCCGGTTCTCTGAACTACTCAACGTTTCCGCTACTGGTTCTCCAGAACTGGTCAGAACCTGCTGATTACTACCTCTGATGCCAGGCCGCCTGTCCTCCACTGTCTCCCACAGCTTGGCTAAATTAATGTTCATTGTGTCAATAATACAGTCTAGCAATTTTATCCTCTGTCATTTCTTTCTCCTTATGCCATCAATGCACTCAGGCATGTCTAATGCTAACCAAATATTGCCAATTGATATCACAATGTCTTCATTCATTTATAAATAATATTATATCCTTCCAATTTTAATGCACCACTTAGTGTTTTGAAAGCAACAGAGTATCTTTACAAGTGGAAATCTGTTTTGTGGCTTATGCGGCTATAAGAGTTAACATATTTTATATTTTCTAACATCAGACTTTCCTTCCACTACAGAAAGACAATATTCTCCCCCCACCTCAGGTATTTCAGTTTTTTAAATGCTTTGTTTATGCTGCAGAATTATTTTGCATATCAATTCAGCATTTCCAATGCAGCTATGAAATCTGCCACGCCTGGGTCTGCCCACACAGAGAATAAATCAAAGCATCTTTTCATTTCTAAGAGGGTGAGCTGATTCACAGTACCCTGAATGATGCATTTTACCAGTAACTGACAGAGATACTTGAAGAAGAAAAGAAAAGAAATCACGTTGCTCTTCTTGGATGATGTGGTTTCCTAATCAGTATTTGGGCTGCGTATGGATGGTTTTGTATCCTCTGCAGCTAGGAAGAATTTCACAGTTAATGAATAACAGAACAAGTCACTCTGCCGGCTAATTACCCAGATAATAATTACATTAATTTAAGGAAATCAGTAATAGCATAGTAGCCTTGTTTAATTTGTGGTTCACTTGCACAAACCAGTCTCTACACTCATCCGAGAGCCAATATTTGCATTTTGAATTCACCAGGTAAAATGATGCTAGATAGTAGCATTGTTTAATGGATGCCAATTAGACAGAAACATATCTACATTGCAAACCAATGAGAAGAAATGGGAATTCTGAGAAGGCTGGATCCATCCCCTTGCCTTTCCTGGTACATTATAGATATCCCTGTGCCTGGAAGCAGTCATGTCACAAAACATGTTTTAAATAATCTGAAAGCAAAAGACAAGCTAATAAATCATACACCAAAAAGATTTGCCTGCCTTTGGGGCAATTTTCCCATTTAGCAGTATTCACCTTCAAAAAGTCACAGATTATCCCTTTATAATTATAACCTTTGAATGTCAATGCTTTTGAGAATAGAGGTAGGACAGATTTGAATTTAATCAATTTGTTCCTAAATTAGAAGATGAAAGCTGGAGATGATAATGATAGGGTTGAGGATTCATCATTTGGTGCCTTTTATTATTTACTTCTGAAGCATTGTTCACACAAGAGTTACAACTGGGTCCTTCAAACTCTTTGGTTTACAACCCCTGCAATCATGGCTATTGGTTATGCTTGCCAGGGATTATGAAAATTGGGGAGCACTAGGTTGTCTAACTCTGATATGTGGAAAGTGATGAAAGTGAGAAAGAGAAAGAAACAGAGGGATAGCTTTAAACACAGAATGTCGCAGAACCATAATGTATGATAAGTTCTGATGGAGGAACAAGTGTGGAGTTTAATGAGGGAGAATTTGATATAAGATTTTAATGACAATATGTTTAAAATCAGGTATTTTACTTGTAAGACGAAGCAGCTGATTCAATCATATTGACTTCAAGGAAAAATACTTAGAATTCCAGAATCTTCATGAGAGGGTTTTAAGGACAAGTTGAGAGAACTTTCTTTTTCCCAATAGATGATTTAAACACAATTATTTTGGGAACTAGACCTGAGACAGATAATGTTTTGAGGT
Organism: Pseudonaja textilis; assembly: GCF_900518735.1. The sequence goes on from NW_020769313.1 coordinate 1,716,047, forward strand.
GCTTTATTTAGCTCTTTGATCTGATGATTTACTATTGTACCCATGGCTCAGAGTCTGGGTCAAATAATGCAACATCTGGGTCAAATCAATGATATTCACTCTCCTTTGCAAAATTATTCAAACCATAACTGCTGAGCCAGCTGGCTGCCAACTGCTATGTCGATATCTCATTTCTGCGGGTAGCAGGCAGAGAGAGAAAATGAGAGACAGTGTAATTGGTTAGGTGGTGAATATTTTCTTTTAAAGACTCAACTTTTTGTTTCCCACATGATCGAAGAAGTATAATAATGCCTAATACAAATGAGTTAATCAAAATAGAACAGCTGTAGATCTGCCTGGAAGCCAGATGGAACCAAACATCACTATATCTTGCATTACATAACAATACCAAGAAAATGATGGGAAATTTATTTCTAAATGTTGTTTGTTCTGTTAAGCATCTCTGATACACTACATGCATCCTGCTGTGATGTATTAAATCTTTCATTCCTAGAATATGTTAATTTATTTGTGTTTTTAACTCAAATACCATTTGGGAATGGAAGATATAAGCACTTGGGAAACTTTGTATAAAACAAATTTTAATCTTTTTACAGAAGATACTTTAATAAAACTGTTAACTACTTTAACAAGGTGTACTGTATAACCTTAACAGATCAACAGAATTGGAAGGGACCTTGTAAGTCTTCTAGTCCAACCCTCCATCCAAGGAGGAGACTCTACACCATTTCTAGTCTCTTGAAAGCTTCCAGTGGTAAAGCTCTCACAACTTCTGAAGGCAAGCTGGCTGATGGAATTTATATAAGCTTCAGGTAATTACTTGAGTTTGTTATGTTAGGGTAAAATCTTTGGAACTGAAGGAATATGCATGCCCTAGGGCTGCAAAAGTTAAAATGGAATGTGCTTATGTAAAATGAAGTAGTGATTAGTTTTCAGGCCAAATGATCCTGGACTAGTTTTATTTTTATTTTGTTATGATGTTTCATCAGCAGCTGTGGCTGGCATCTTCAGAGACAGAGTTACTTTGTGGTGTACCTCTTGCTAATACACAAACTGTTAAAATTGGATGGCTGGACTTTTCTATACTAATAATCCTCCCTCCCTCCCTCCTTATTATTCTGTAGGATAGTAAGTCCTATCTGAAGAATGAATGGCTTTCTGGAGATTTTGAAAACATTATTTCAGGGCCAATTTCAGCCCTGGCCTGACTTGCATCATTTAAACTTTGTTGAATGCTGAGGAGGGAGGAGTTCCCCTCTTGAAAATGTGCCCTTCAAATGTGCCTTTCATCTTTTTGTTAGTACTGTGATTCTGGGCAGAGATGTGGATGTGGCTGTTGTTATTTGGATCTCTGGTAGCCTTATCGGTTGATATATCCTTCTAATGAAACCACTCAAGAAAATGTATAACATTTATATAAATATAATATAAGTGATTTTCTTCCTAAAGCCTGTCAGTTCTTGAATGGAATTGTGTTCAGGGCCAGTAGAAGCAATAAGGCATGTTGATTATACAAATGCATGCTATACCTATATCTGGTTGGATTTGGAGAGGCAGTTTAAGGCTGAGAGATCTGTGGTCAAGTAAATAATATCATCTATAAAGCTAGCTTGTCCCATTTATTTTGGACTTTATGGGTGAAGAATCTCCATAGGCCTTTTTTCTTTCCATAAAAGACAAGGCTCAGAGAAGTTGTAAAGAATATCTATTCTTCAAATTCCCAGGCTAATCTATATAACTGGCAGTGACTTGCTAACATAAAAGTAGGAGTTGTTAATGATTAATTGTTTTTAATTGTTTTAATTTGTCTTAATGATTTTTCTTGTGGTGTAATTTTGGGTTATTTATTTATATCTGGGGGGGGGGCATGATTTTTTTAACTCTGTGAGTTGTGCACAGTCACAATGTGAGATAGGCCCCCTTAAAAATTGAATGAAAGAATGAATGAATAAACCCAGAGTGTCACTGTTTATTTTATTTATTTTTGTCAATTGCTTACAAGATAATAGGCTCCCAACTTCTGGGCTGTGGCCCACTACCAAACCCTGGCCCATTCAAAAACATGCAGTTTCATTTGTGCGAATGGAGGGTACATGTGGAACCATCCCCTCCCCACCCAAGTCTGCAAAGCTGGAAAGGTTGGAAAATGTTATTCTAGGCAGAACAGAATAGGTTAAGAATGTGGTGGCATCAGGAGTGGCATCAGGAAGTGTGGTTATGGTACCAGGTTTTTCTGTTTTGGTTTATTGCTCCTGGTGTTTTATTCATTGTTTTTTATTGTTACATATGTTGTTTTAGTTTTGGATTGTTTTTATTGTTGTTTTATAAAAACAATATACCAATTTATAGAGTATAAGATGTATGATTAATTAAATATATACAGCTAGTCCATTACTTACAACCACAATTGGGACTGGAATTTTGGTTGTAACTCTTTGCAGAGATATTTTGAGGCACCATGTGACTGGACTCAATTTTATGACTGTTTTTAAATGGTTATTAAGCTAGTGAGCATTTCATTAAGCAAACCAAAAGGTCGTGTGTGTCACAAAATGCAATTGCATGACTGTGAGATGCTGCAACCAGCTGTAAATCCAAGCTGGTTGCCAAGGATCCAAAATGCAGTCACATGACCGCTGGAGTAATAAAGCTGTCATAACTTTGAAGATGGATCATAAGTTATTTTCTTTAAGTTCATCATAACTTTGAATGTTGTTAAGCAGAGTTGTAAGTTGAGAACTAACTATAATTCTGGCACCCGAGCATAAAATATATTTTTCAGATGTCTAAGTAAGTTATCACATTCATTCTCTTGTTAGTCCATGTTGTAACTGGAACCACAGTATTATTTGAAGACTATATATATTAAAAGATAATTCTAAATCATCTGAAATAATTAATCAAACAGCAACAGTGACCCTCAGTGTCCATTTCAGTGTCTGCCAAATATTTATTCTGGAAGGTCCATATAACATTTTCTTTTTTTCCTGAAAAGTGGGGCTTTATTTTATCAAAACTTCAGCTGAAGTTTCACAACATTATGAAAAATAAACAAAGCCTCATTTTTCTAGCTTTCTGATTCTATATAACCTCTTAGCTAACGTGTGGCTTACATGGATTCTTTTAAGAACAAGAGCCTTGTTTATTGCTATAGAAATGCATAGAATTTGTTCCTACAGAAATGCATAAACAATTACTTTACATTTCCTATTCTTTCTCTTTACCTGAGATGGTATAAACTGTTTTTAAATGTAAGATGAATGGGAAATCATACAGAAGTGAAGAATTCTGAACTTTCTGGGATTTGATATAGGAAGTGCCAGCTTTAATATAGTATAGAAATTTTTAGGTCAGAAAATTAAAAAAACTTGGGTGTATATTCCTATTCCATATTAACAATTATTAAACATTTTAACTATTAACAGTTGATAATGATTCCCTAATAAAATGACATATCAACTTATAAGTAAACAGGAACCTTACTCTCTACCTAGCTTCACCCTTTTTTATTTTGAAAGAAAATTTAAAAGCAAATTCTTATTCATCATATTGAATGAGAAGTAGTTTTCATTCATTACCTGGGCAATGGACAGCTGGCATAAGATAAATTACATCTCACAAAGACAGAAAAGGATATATTTGGCTAAAGCATAACAAATTTGTTTCAGAAAGCTTTAATCTGAGTTCTGAGAATAGGTAGAAGGAGTGCTGGAAATCCATGTTATAATTTCAGATAAGGATTTGCACATTTTAAGAAAAAAAAGAAAGGATAACTAAAGTAGGACCTATCACACCACCTAATGAAAAACCAGAACTTTGTCTCATAAAGGTCATAACCATCTCAGAATATGGGAAATAAGCAAGATGAGTTTGAACTCCTAGTGCAGGAAAGGAAATATGATTTAATAGAAAAATAGAGACTTGATGAGATGATTCTCATGACTGGAATATACAACAGGAAGGATTCAAGTTGTGAAGAAGACAAAAGAAGAACAGGAGAAACAGAAAGAAGAAATTTTCTGAAAATGTTGACATGTGCCAAAGGAATGAACCTGGTGACACTCTTGAGACTAAGCAGAAGGAAGAAAGAAAGGAGTATCTTTGTTCATATCACCTAGCTAAGGAGAATTTGTGCATGAAAGTTTCTAAAAAACAAACTAGAGTTTGCTATTAAAACTATCCAATTCTTTTGGATATTAGTGGAGTGGTAATGATGGAAGAGATTAATGCAGCCAACCACTGTCCCCTCCCCCACCACCCCAGGAAATTATTCACCTGTGTTCCTGCCATTTTCTGTTTGGAGGGTGGAGGAAAACATAAGGGAATTGGCTTTCCTTTACTTGATTCTAACTAACAGGAAAGATTTTGAGGGCAAAGTAGAAGTAGTGGAAACTTTCTGGGGAATCATAATTTTCCACAAAGTTTCCCAATTGGATTTTTTGATACTATGGGAACTAAAGCTAAGCATAATCAAACTTATACCTTGGACCTCAAAGAAATGAAACTTATAAATAGACATAAGTGACACATGGGAATTAAAAAGGGGTTTAAAGTGTTGAATTTGGCAAATCAAGCCTATATCCTTGCAAGTTCTGAAACAGCAGGGAAGTGTTTTTAAAAAAGACATGTCAATCTGTTCATGAACCACAAAGACATTGCATGTAATAGATATATATCAGTTTTTTATGAAATATTTCTTTCTTAGTTTAAAGTCAAAAGAATGTAATTGTTTTAAAAGTCAAAACTCTCTTACAATTCCAGGGCTCAGCAAATGTGATCCATTGGTAAGGGCATCCTATATGTGTTAATCTCAAGCAATCAGAGGCATTGACTATTGCTAAGAGATGATGGGAACAGTGTTTCTATTAAAGGCCCATGGGGTTATACTTTGAACAGATGTAGTGAAGAATAATATACCCCTATAAACAGTAGTATCTATAGGGATGGGTGGGATCAAATTCTGTAAAATGGAGGGTATGGTGTGGTGATCTATGTCCCCCCCCCACTATTTTATAGGTGCTTCAACTTCACCCATACATCACTATATATGTTGAAAAGGACAGACCATCAACCACACTGCTGTTTCTGCCATCTTTCAAATTTTGGGCCTTTCCTGTGGACACTCTGACTATATAGATATCTATTGAGAATTAAAGCATACTCAGTGTGATTGTGCTTGTCCTAATTCACAATACATCTTTTCAACTTTTTCATGTTTAACAGAGTTGGTTATTTTGGAAATGAACTTGAACCTTTGTTATCTGACATACCATATATTTCTGGTACCTGTGCTAGACATATAAAAATTTCACAAAACCCTTCTTAGAAGAATTTTATATGTTTTCTATCCAGTTAATGCATATCACTAACCTGGTAGCCCAGTCCAGCTGCCTTCTTTGTAGAAAATCAAAATTTCTGCAGCATCAGGGTTTCTGCAGTGTCTCTTCCTGCATGATTACACATTAATCAGGTGTCACATTGCAGATGCTCACTACAGTCCATGGTGCAAAGAAATAGAAGCAAATGTGCCAGTGAATCCATTTTTACCCACTTTCCTCATGTGAAGGGGAAGACATGAGCAGAAACTCAAAGAGAACTTAAATCTGCTGATGGACCTTGGCAGCATTTTATATTGTGTGTGTGTGGGGAAGATTAACAGTAAGTTGTGATTAATTAGTATGCCTATCACAATGATCTTAGAACTCAAGGGATTGTGGCCAGTAATACTGCAGACCTCTTCTTACATTAGAAGTGACAGACCATCTGGTGAAATGGTATCAACAGTACTCCATTCTTTATATCTATGTACATTTCTAGATGGAGTTACAGTACTTGTTTTTCACTATAAGCAGTTGTATTTCTGAGATGCAAATGGATTGTGATCTTTTTCTGCTACTGCTGACTATTGTAATAGTTCACTTTCTCCTTTTTTCTTCTTCTCCCCTTTTCTGTCTGGGAGCTAAATGAGATGACACTCGCTTGCATTCAGAAGACATTCCAAAAAAGTTTTGTGTTGCAGGTTCCTGGGCAGTTGCCCATGAAATAATCACATCTTTGTAACTGTTTAATTTTAGTCCATAACAGAAAGCCATTAGAGAGTAGCCAACGGCTGAAACTGGCAAGTAGTGTTCTGTGTCTCTCATTTTATAGGTTTCCTCTTGAATTAATAACTGAATATGTAAAAGAGAAGGGGAAAACTATCCCAAAGGTATATTTCCATTTGGTTTGAACATTATTTTTCTTGACTATACCTGCAGCCTTGTCTTGATCTTGCTGTCCCCATGTAACCTACAAATACTTCATTGCCTGACAGTCGTAAGAGTTGATGAGTGTGCTGTGAATCACTGAATACTCTAACAAAATCTTCACTTCCTTCTATGGATTAAGGCCAAACTGTTTCTTCCTTGGTAACAATGAACAAAAGCTCCATGCTATAGAAGCCATAGCAAGGATTTACTAGGAATTTGTGCAAGGTAAACAGAGGGGGGGAAAGAGAGAAACTACTACGATCCAAACAAGAGTTTTGTAAACTGTAATTATTTATTGCCAGAAAATAATTGTGGGTTTCTTTTAGAGTTTAAAACCTGTCAAGTGGCTTCCAACAATCAATATGCAATAAACAATAGTGACATAATCATTAAAAAAGAACCAGTGATTTTACAAAACAAAGTTGAACCAGAAAAAGGTTTATATTGATTTGGAATGGATATAATTCCATCTCTGAGGGAAATGGGCAGTTTTAAAATATGAAATATAAATAAACAATTCCAACAATAGATAGACAGCATTGTGTACGATCCATTTAGCTCAATTACTAAATTAAAATTAACTTAAAATTCAGTAAATATTTTCAGCAAGAATTGCTCTGTTTAGCAACCCTGTAAAACATATATCTGCAAAAGGAAACACACATATCTTAGACTTTGGTTAATGCAGTTATATGACCTGATGTACCCCAATTGGCTACACATTCTGCCAAAATAGAATCAATTGGTCAATTAACAGTCCTATCCCCTTCATCCAGGAATAGGTAAATCACTCTACAGATAACCCTTGTTGGAGCTTCCTGTAGGAAGGCATTTTCTGATAGTGATTAATAAACATTAGGCATATAAATAATTTGAATAGGGTTCAGCTTTCGATATTTTCCCATTTTCTGTTGATAGATACTGAAATTCTTCCATAATTACTGATCCCTGAACTAACACATGAATAATTAAATGAGCAAAATAAGTTAATGAATGAGTTTGCCTAATCCACTGAGCCTAAGTCAAGCTGAGATCAATTGGTTGAACACTCTACTTGTGTCCAGATGATCCAAGAATGTTCCATAGAAGAAAACATTAAAATAGTCTAATAATAAAACAATTGACAATTAAACAAAAAGATAAAACAATGAAAGTGCACTATTAAGCTGCACCATGATTAAAATTAGTTTGTCAAAAATTAAAAATATTAACATGAAGAAGTTTGCTTGTTCTGAAGGCAGCCATTGCTCCCTAGCACAATATATAAATCTATCCTCTATGTCATAACTCACTGAGTAGGAGTCTCAAATGCAACAAAACTTTGCATAGTTGCATGTCACTGGGGGGGGCGATTAATTTAAGAAAAGAGGAAAGCAGTGATTTCCTCCCTGTATACACCCTACATCATAAATCATTTAAATGTTCCTTAACATTTGACTGAGCAAAAACCTCCAGTTTTCTTGGAAAGATTTTCAGAAGTAGTTTGCCACTGCCTCATAGGGCTGAGAGATCTGGCTCAAGATTACTCAGTTGGCTTTGTGCCTATGGAGACACTAGAATTCACAGTCTCCCAGTTGCCAGTCTAATGCCTTAACCATTACATCAAACAAGCTCTCATTTATTTCTTTATCACTGCTTATTCTCAAAATGTCTTGACAAGTGCAGATTCTTGATAATGTGTGCTGGGCAAAAAAGGATGGTGAAAAAATTGTCCTGATAATCAGTAGAAAATGTGGAAACAAGCATTAAAAAGAAAATGAAGGAAAGAATTAACCTAATGCTTACATATTATATCCATTTGATTTCTTCTAAAGAAATAGAAGTTTCAGAACACTTTTGAATATGACATATATGTTTCCACTTTTTTAAAGCAACCATTTAGACAGCCATTGGAAAGGGAAACACATGGCTAAGCTCCTCGAAGAAGAGATTACAGTGGGCTTCTATTTAATGCCATTCAATCCAACATACAGCTGAACAGAAACTTGGCTATTTGGGAAAGATTTGTAGCAGGTACCTCCATTCCCCTATCACCAGCCTCCTACCATATGGTTTCCAAGATGGCTTACTTTTCTTTCAAGCTGTTAGGGCTGTCAAGATGAGGCAAAGCAGTTCATGTAGTTGGATATATGAACAGATGCAGACAGTCACTAACCTCTTGGCTAAGGATGGCTGAATCTGTCAAGTTTGATTCAGCTCAAATTTTCATCTTTTCCCATCTTAAATCCATTCCATCCTATTTCTACGTTAGTTTGTGTATGTTCCTTGCACAAACAGCATTGGAGTGTGTGTGTGTGTGTGTGTGTGTGTGTGTATGTATGTGTGTGTGTGTACTTTCATTTCTCCTAATAAATGCATTTGCATATGCAAAAGAATATCCTTACATTGCAGGAAATTTTGATAACATAATTAGGACTTGATATATCGAGGTGCTTGCAGAAAACAAGTGTCAGCCTCACTAGCTAGACCAAACCAGGAAATCAATCACAGGAAGGCTGAAAACACTTTTACTGAGATTGTCTCCTCTCATTTCTCATGTTCCAGTACATTGAGGAGACATCTGCCTAAGCATCTTCCAAATATTATCTTCTTGTTCTGGACTTAAAAATGTTTCAGTCTCTTTTGTCAATGTAATACTTTTAATATATTACCATCAAGGCTATTTTCCTTAGCTCCCTACACAACAAATGGCAAACGTAATAAGCATACTGTGGGTTGGTTTTCTTTCAATATATTTATCACTCAACTACCTTTTCCCTCGGATAGATTTGGTCTGTTGTAGAAATGCAAAAATATAGCATATAACCATATTACCTGGTCACTTCTTGGTATTGTTGACTCTATTATCAGTTTTATAAGTTTCTGGGTAATAAATCAGCTAATTTTTCTCCAAGAAGCTCTTAGCTTGGGGCAATTAGAAGTTATAGTCATTTGTGGTTACCATAGGATGATTAATGGTAGCAATTAATACATTCAGATGTTCAAGTCACTGTTGTGCATAATGTAGCATTTATGTGCTAACTCATCCTGGTTGGTTTTAGTAATACTAGCAGCTGTGGAAGATTATGATGTGTCAAAATTGTGGAGAATAATAAAGATGTATACATTTAAAGTATATCTCATGTGATATGAATGGGGACTGCAGTAAAATCACTGTTTAAACCAGAAAAAGCTAATCTAGTGAAATTTCCAAGAACAGTTAAAGGTATGGATAATTGCAGTAGTGCTAATATCTGAAACTAATATTATTTTTCTTGAAATGTAACATGTGTCTATTGCATTAAAATTAGATTCAACATATTGTTCAACTTTAGAATAGTACAATCTGTATTAGTTTGTTTCTTTTACTGGGCTTAGAGGTCATTCTAGTCACAAATGACTCTTTAATCATGTTTATCCCAATATTTGCACACTAGATAAAAGACATACACTTTACTATAATAACAAAAGTATAATATCAACATGTGTTGCATATAAATAATAGGAACATTTCTAAGTCAAGCTAAGAAATTTCACTTTCAAGGGATCATTACTACCATCACATTCTAACTCCCAGGTTACAGTAGAATAACCACAGTTTAATGCTCTTTCTGAACCTCAACAAGCTGAGACCTATTTCATGGTGGGAATTATATTATATAGAAGGGGAAGCCTTGGAGAAACCTCACTTCTATGATATCTGAAGGTACTATTTTCTGAATGAAGGGATATGTGGGAAGCACATTGAACCAGATCTTACTGGATGAGTAGATAATGTTGGGACTATGCACTCTTGCAGGTTCTCGGCCATGATGGGCTTTAAGGATGGCAATCAGTACCATGAATTGCACCTGGAAGCCCACTGGCAATTAGTTCAGCTCTTGAAAAAGTGATGCATTCTGGACAAGCTGTAAAGGTTCTTCAAGTATAGCTCTAGTTCAGTTAAGAAGTGATTGAGGTATGAATATTCCAGGATGGGTCATGGCTGATGCACAAAAAGGAGCTGTGAAAAGACCTTCCTACCTTAGCTGCCACCTGCTCTTTAAGCAGGAGCCATAAGTCTAGGAGGTCTGGGTCTAGGTAATCACAAAGACTGGGTAATCCTGAGCCAGTCATTCTCTCTCAGTTCAACAATATAGTTGTTGAAGAAAAAAGAGGTAGGGGTATTAGGTATGTTCACAGTCTTAGGTTATATATAAAAACGTGGAATAAACTAATGAAAGCGTGCCACAAAAATTTGAAAGCAACAAAGGACCAGTTGTTGATTGATAAATTGGTTTTGAAGAATTTGGAAAAAAGATCAGATTTGTTTTTAAGTAGACTATAAAAATGCATTCAATTCTATTTCACATAGCTGGGTTGTGAAATGTCTTGGAAATTTGGAATTGGCAGAAATAGTTGGTAATTTATGGATGCTTCACCAAAGTTTTGGAGACCTCACCGATTTAAAATTATTTAGAAAAACAGGCAACAACTGTGTTTTTAAAGTTTTCTGAAAGATCAAGAGAGTCAGTGCTGTCTGTAGTTCAGGACAGGTGATAGAAGCACCATGATAAATATAGTTGCTTGCCACTCAGTTGGACAACTTGATTCAATCCTTCTGTAATTAATACTGTATTGGAAAAAATATGTTCTGCATGATACTGAACTTTGTATCATCAAATCCTATATTAATATTATTAATAACATAAATTGGGACATCTTTTACCACCCTGACCTAGAGGTGCACCCTGCAACTGTTCTGTGCTATATCAAACACTGCACAGATACTATCACTGTGGATAAACGTATTAGGATTTATCCCAATCAGAAACCCTGGATGACCAAGGAAGTCCAACGCCTCTTGCATGACAGGACCAAGGCCTTTAGGTCCGGGGATGGGGCAAGATACAGTGTTGCCAGAGCTAATCTGAAGAAAGGTATTCAGAAGGCCAAGACTGATTATAAAAGGAAGATTGAGGATAATTTTTATAGCAATAACACGAGGCAGGTGTGGTGAGGGATTCAACAAATTACAAACCATCAACCGACCAATGTCATCTCTGCTGAGGGGGATGCTTCATTGGCAGAGGAACTGAATCATTTCTTGCTTGCTTTGAAGTGGAGACATCAGGGACAGATAAAATACCACTACCAGCCAATTGTAGCCCCCACCTCATTGTGGAGGAACAGGAGGTGAGGAGCATTCTGAGGGCTGTGGACCCTAGAAAGGCTGCCAGTCCTGACAGTATCTCTGGCTGAGTGCTTAAAGACTGTGCTGATCAGTTGGCTGGAGTCTTTATCAGGATCTTCTCGTCTTTATCTCAGTCCACTGTTCCATCTTGTTTGAAGGCTTCCACCATTGTTCCTCTGCCAAAGAAGTTCCCTATCAATAACCTCAATGATTACAGACCAGTAGCACTCACTCCTATCATCATAAAGTGCTTTGAGAAATTGGTCTGCCGCCATATCATTTCTGGTCTTCCGGATACATTTGATAAAAACCAGTTTGCATACACAAAAAATAGATCTACACTCTTCACACTGCTCTGACTCATCTAGAACAGCAAGAGGGCTACGTGAGGATGCTTTTTGTGGATTTTAGTTCTGCGTTTAACACAATTCTTCCACATAGACTAGTATCTAAACTTCTGGACCTTGGGTTTTCTAATTCAATCTGCCTTTGGATTAGGGATTTCCTGTCTGGGTGCTCACATAGGGTCAGATTAGGTAATCATATTTCTTCAGTCCTTATTCTCAACACTGGTACACTACAGGGTTGCGTGTTGAGTCTCTTACTCTATACTCTTCATGTGCATGACTGCATTTCCACTCACACTAGTAATACTACTGCTAAATTTGCAGATGATACCATAGTGGTGGGATTCATCTCCAGGGGGGATGAGTCTGCCTACCAAGATGAGGTGGACCGATTGCTTTTGTGGTGTGGAGACAATGACTGGTCCTCAACACCAATAAGACCAAGGAGCTTATAGTGGATTATAGAAGGAACAGATCAGACATCCAGCCCTTGCTTATTAATGGAGACTGAGTGGAGCAAGTGGCCAGTTTTAAGTTTCTGGGTGTTACCCTAAAAGAGGACCTGACCTGGGGTGCCCACATTGTGGTCCTGGTCAAAAGGGCCCAGCAGAGATTATATTACCTGAGACTTCTCAGAAAACAACACCTGAATGAAATACTGTTGGTGACCTTCTACCGCTGCACCATAGAGAGCATTTTAACATACTGCACCTCTGTATGGTTTGCCAATTGCACAGTGGCAGATAGGAAAGCACTCCAGAAGGTTAATGTCATTGCCCAGAGGATCATTGGTTGCCCTCTCCCCTCTTTGGAAGAGCTTTATAGCTCCCGCTGCCTTAAGAAAGTTCAAAACATTCTCAAAGATCCATCTCATCCTGGGAACCTTTTTTTTTGAACTATTACCATCTGGCAGAAGGTACAGAATAATAAAAACAAGAACAAATAGGCTGAAAAAACAGCTTCTATCCCAGGGCAGTAGCTCTTTTGAATTCTGCTGTATAGTGCAGTGTTGGTATGGTGTCAGGAGTTTCCAGTTCAATGTGTGAAGGGTGAAGGATGTATGTTTGTGTTTATTTTCATGGTCATGGTCATGAAGTACATTGAAGATGGTGTTTGATTTCGTTGTATGAGGTGCAATGACAATAAAGTAAAGTAAGTAAGTAATAATTAAGTTTTTATTATAACAAAAATCAGTAATTTTTTCTTGGCATATATATTGTTATTCATAAGGGATCTTATGGTTGCAATCAGTGCAAAGAATATTTTAGACTATCTTTTAAAATTTCAAGGAATATGAAAAACTCCTATTTTCTAATTGTATTTTCTTAACAATAAAGCAGTTCCCTAAGAGGATGGATTTTTTTTAAAAAAAATCTAGACCAAAAGATCAGTACAAATTAAAGTGTTAATGAGTGTTAATATGTTTTTATATTTAAAATAAAACATTATATGACCTTTTTCATATTAATCTTCAACGAGCTAATATATTGATGCAAGCTGTTCAAGTTTATATTCGCTTAATTTTTTTTTCTCCTAAAAATGTACTCAGCATTTTAAAGAAGAAAGCAGTAGCATGAAGTCTAGGGCAGAGCATGATCGGTCAATGTTATTAAAATAAATGGAACAATTTACTTTTTTTTAAAAAAAGGTAATAGTTTATTTTACAAGTTGCTGGAAATAATGAGTAGCTGCAACACTGAGATAGCTAACATTTAGAATGTGCTCAGTGGCCAATATCTACAACTAGATGCTGCAGTGATACTATTAACTCTGGGTCACCTACTCTGTAAATATTGTCCTGAAATAGGAATTAACATCCTGTACACAATTCTGCCTTCCTCGTTCAGACTTGACTTTAGTGGTTTATCCTGGAGCTACTATACTATAGTGGTTAGCAAGTTGGACTAGGGACAGAAAAATCCAGATTCAAGTCTGCATTTGATCATATTTGACCTTAGCATATGCTTTGCATTCTTATGGGGAGAGGTTACTACACTTGGTGTAAAGTTTAGGAAGTGGGGTTTGATGCTATACTTTCTGTGTATCTTCCCTCATATTGGAGAACACATGTCTGCTTAGATAAAGAATGCCCCAAACTTCCCTGCCTTTTATAAATAGTTGAAGGTGTAGCTGTGCTGCTGCACATTCAAGATCAAAGGGAGTGCAGTCTTTTAAATGGATTGCCAAAGGTTGTTTCTTCTGCCTTTTTATTAGATTTCTTTTTCTAAGTTGCCTTGAGTTCAGGGGAAATGGGCAGTATATAAAACCATGCAATGAATAAGTAAAAGGAAGTTCACAATATGACTTTGGGCCAGGCATTATTTCTCAGCCTAACCTTGGTGCCTGGAAGGGGGAAAAATGAAAAAGAGAATTTTTGTACACAAGCTAAATTTCTCATTCTAAGAAAGCAAACTATGAATTATTAATACAGGCTTATTCTATGCTTTTATGAGTTTCTTAAATCAGAACCCTCAGAACCTTTCCAGATTAGATAATTTGTGATATTGCAAATGGTGGAACTTTGGATGATTGTATATAGCTTTTACCAATTTGTTCCCATTCAAAAAGTATTGGACAAAACTACTATTATTTTACTACTGCAGGGGCAAAGGTCATAGTGGCCAAACATTTTGGAGGGTGGAGCCCACAATATCTTCCTTTACACAGAGCATTGAATTATCTGGGTTCATAAATCAGGGTTTGGTAAATTTATGTTTCTTTCTTTACAGGAACACATTGTTGAAGAAAGCTACTAAGAGCTCTTGCTCTTGGTTTTTCTGAAAAGCCTGTGGAGATTAATAGTATGGTTTGCATCCTTCTTGTTGTAGGACAGGGATGGGGAACTATGCCCCCCGACTTATGACTTATGAACTTCATTTCCCAGCATTCCTGAGCCAGCATGGCTGGCTAAGGAATTCTGGAAGTTGAAATTCACAAATCATAAAAGGACCATAGTTCCCCATTATTATAGGCGATGGTTGCTTAGGAATTTGAGGTATGGTTATTTCTTTTAATTCTGTATGTTTTTCCATGAGAGTCAGTGAGACCTAGTTTGGGAACTGAGTGGCATATAAATTGCAGAAATCAATTACAAAAATAATTCAGATAACAGATAATCAGAGTTGGAAGGGACCTTATAGGTCATCTAGTCCAACCCTCCCCGCCGCCCAAGCGGGAGACCCTACACCATTTCTGAAAAATGGCAGTCCAATCTCTTCTTGAAAGTCTCAAGTGATGGCACTGCCGCAACTTCCCAGGGCAAGCTGTTCCATTGGTTGATTGTTCTCACGGTCAGAAAGTTTCTCCTTATTTCCAGGTTAAATCTCCCCTTGTTCAGTTTCCATTCCATTATTCCTTCTCTGGCCTACAGGTGCTTTAGAACAGTGCCCCCCAACCTTTTTTGTGCCACAGCCCGGTACCGGCATCACAAAATGATCCGCAGCCCAGTACCGGCATCAGCACTCATGACAAGGCAAGGCAAGCCGAGCGACCGGCCAGCCAGCTGTCCCCTGCTTCTCCCCGCCACCTTCAACTCTCCTTTGTACCTTTTTTGTGCTTTTTTGTGCTTTCTTAATCTCCTCCGCCACCAGGACGGCTCTTCGTTAGAAGCCGCCCCCCGCTTCGATGAAACTAAGGCACGAGGATTCCTTCAGGACCTAAAAGCCGCTTTCCAACCGGAAAAGCTCACTCGGAAGCACTTTCTCGTTGAAACAAGATGGCGGCACCCAGCAAACCGGTGGCCCAGTAGAAAATGATCCACGAACCAGTACTGGTCTGGGGCCCGGTAGTTGGGGACCCCTGCTTTAGAAAATAGCTTGACCCCTTCCTCTCTGTGGCAGCCCCTCAAATATTGAAAGACCGCTATCATGTCTCTCCTGGTCCTTTTCTTTACTAGACTAACCAAGCCTAGTTCCTGCAACTGTTCATTGTATGTTTTAGCCTCCGGTCCCCTAATCATCCTGGTTGCTCTTCTTTGTACTTTTTCTAGAGTCTCAACATCTTTTTTATAATGTGGTGGCCAAAATTGGATGCAGTACTCTAGGTGTGGTCTTACTAAGGCTTTATAGAGTGGTATTAGTACTTCCCTTGATCTTGATTGTATCCCTCTGTTAATACAACTTAGGATTGCATTAGCTTTTCTGGCTGCTGCTGCACACTGCTGGCTCATATTTAGCTGGTTGCCCACTAAGACTCCAAGATCTTTCTCACAGTTATAGCTATTGAGCCTGGTTTCACCTGCTCTATATGTGTACTTTGGTTTTTCTTGCCTAAGTGTAGGACTTTACTTTTCTCTACATTGAATTTCATTTTGTTAGATATGGCCCAGTGTTCTAGTCAAGATTCATTAAAAAAAAAACAAAATACCCTTGCAAAATGATCAAACTTAATGAGATTTTGACGACACCGCTTCCACATCTAGTGAGATTGTGGAGAGGAACAGTTATAAATTGGAGGGGATACTTTGAAACCTCATTGACAGACCCCCTTCTATGATGATCCAGTAAAAAATAATTAGGATAGATTGTTCTCAGTCAGGCTGAAGTTCCTAACACTCTCTAGCCAATTTCAAACTTTTTTCAGGGTGTGGAAGCATTTATTTATTTATTTTTAAAGAACTCCTGATAAAAAAACAAAGCTTTAGTGACAAAAGATTTACCTATGTTAGGTGCTTTTCCCCTTAGTTTCACACAGAACCCCATCTACCCAGGACCTTGAAGAATGTGGCTTCCAGTATCTTACTCAGAGGCCAGATGTAAACTCACCCTTAATAGCAAACTTTTGCTTTGCAAAAATAAAAAATAAAAATCCAAAAGTCAGATTGACAAATTTCTTCCCACAACATATTCTTTTTGGAATTTAAACGTAACAGTTCTTTTTTGCAAACCAACATGAACGGTGCTTACATTTTTGTACAGTAGTAATTTCTCATGGATGGGTAAATATACTTACTTGAATGGGTTAAATGTGCCAGTTTTAATTTACAATTAAACAACTGTGCAAGTGTTCAGTTAACAGTTTGGTCCCAGCGTAATTTTAACTTTACTGAACGAGTGTGAAGTGAGCAAACTTCTGTGTCACTTAAGACTGGGGAAAAAAAAGACTCTGTTTTTATCTTTTGCATCCCAAAGAGATGAAAGGAATATATGTTTTCTTAACTCTTAAAATGAAGGCTTACTTCATGTATGCCTTTTGGAAAGATTCCCCAAGCACAGGAGGGATAATGGGCCCTCCTTCCAGCTTTGCACCTGGATGTTTGAATCTGGAATTGTCTGGGAACTAGGCTGTGCCATGACATTTGTATAAAACATCAAAGTCAGCGTTGATCACTGCCTGAACTCTTTAAGATCAAAATGTGGCAGCTGGCCAATTGCAGCAGTGCGAGCAGGAGGGCTCTGAGTACTTATCTACTCACTAAAATAGAACAGGAGAGCTATGCAATGATAAGGGGAGGCACAGTGAGTCTTTCCACTTCCTCTAATGGGTACTCCATGACACCATCTGCATTAAAAAGAGGCTGCCTAATCAATATTCACAGCATCCAGTACATCTAAAGCCTTGTATTCCTTGTCCATCGATCAATGGAATTCTAAGAGAGACTGTCTGGTCAAATGAGTACAAATTCTAAGCATTCTGCCTACAATGCATCAGATGCTGCTTCTGCCTGAGAATGATAATTCTATATGTACTTTGGTGTTTGTTTCAATGTCAAAACATGAGGGAAATAGCTTGACGCATTGCTTTCTACTGTAGAAATTCCAAATTCAAAGCTAAGAGTTATTTTAAGATTGTATATTCAGCTGTTGTACATTTGAAAAATCTGGCCATCAGAATTTTTTTGATGGAGAAATTGAGAGGAAAAGCAACAAACTTCTGGAATGTCTGATCACTGGTCTTTCTGTTCCTATATTATTGCTTCAGCTCATGAGTTTTACAAAGTTACCAAACTATTAGTCATAAAATTTTCTATTTCATTAAAAAGTGCCAACCTAGTTTAGTATGTGCATTTCCAATACAAAGTTCAATAGCTAATTTGCAAAACACATTTGACCAGATGTCTGATCTGATTACCTTGTGGATGATTATGTGATATTTGGTCTTCCTTTTATCTTTCCTTGTCTTCTTTTATCTTTTTCCTGCCTTTACACTAAGGGCACACAGTTCACATCTTACAAAGGGCAAAATGCAAAAAATATAGTTGGATGACTGGACGTATTTATTAAATCAGATACAGTTCCATTTCCTGGAATTTCGTTGGTGGGACTTAGCTAAGGGGAGAATCAATTGCATCTCAAAATATATTGGTCGGGGTAATTGGTCTCAGCAATTACAACTGACTATGCACAATCACTCTTCTTCATGTACAAATCAAATGTGAAAGAATGATTAAATCTTAAACACTCCCAAGTTCATCACAGGTGTGGTTTACTTCAAAATACATTCCCGCCGAGAGACTTTGGTTTACATTGCTGAGATGCTGGGCTTTTGCTCCCTTGCAATGGAATTCAGAAAAAAAATCAATAACAAATATTTTTTCTGTCATTATAAATGCCTTTTTTTTACTATAAAGCAATGCAAAGTGTTATGTGCAAATAAAATATTACATTAAATAAAGCATGCTGGCTTGTTCCTTCAGTATGTATTCAGCAATGTGTGTTTTGCCAAGACACAGCCATCAAGGACACAGCCATTCCTTAAAAACCAAATAGCCAGCTTGAGTACATATATAGGTAGTCCTTGACTTATGACCACAATTGAGCCCAAAATTTATGTTGCTAAATATTGCTAAACTTAACATTTCTTAAGTGAGTTTTAGCCTCATTTTACAACTTTTTTTTGCTGCAGTTGTTAAGTGATTATGTTAATTAGTAAGTTAGTAACACAGTTGTTAAGTGAATCTGGCTTCCCCATTGACTTTGCTTGACCCCCAGACACAACAGCTGTCATAAATATGAGTCAGTTGCCAAGCGCCTGATTTTTGATCATGTGACCATGGCGATGCTGCAATGTAAGTGTGAAAAACAATCATAAGTCACATTTTTCAATGCCATTGTAACTTTGAACAGTTACTCATTGTAAGTTGAGGACCACGTTAGTGGTGGGATTCAAATTTTTTTACTACCAGTTCTGTGAGTGTGGCTTGGTGGGCATGGCTTGGCGTGGCAGGGGAAAAATACTACAAAATCCCCATTCCCTCCCCACCCCACTAACTTGCATTCCAGCTCCATTCTCCTGTGTAGGGCAACAAAAGAAGACCTAGCCAATCAGCTGGGACTCGGGAGGCAGAAAAGAGATGGGACCAGGGCCTCTGGGTGGTACATGCTAGTTTTCTGAACTACTCAAAATTTCCACTACCGGTTCTCCAGAACTGGTCAGAACCTGCTGAATACCACCTCTGGACCACCTGCATAAAGTGAGATATAAATTTAATAAAGATTGTGGAATTGCAAATGACTTCAGATATTTTGTGTAAGAGCTTGAACTAATGTTCCCCAAAAGCACCTTCGACATTTATATTCTTCATTTTTATTTAGTCCAGATTTATAGTAGGAAATCCCAAAGTACCTGGAGAAAGTAGTAGTGAAATAGAAGCTCTTTTGCAAAAGAGAAAAGCTGCTGCAAAACTGGAGGCGGTTTCTGACACAATATTTATTAGAACCTTTTTTTGTTATTGGTGTGATTTTTCTGTTAGGGACATTCACTGACATTGCAGGAACTTATTAAAAAAAATGCCCCTTTTATATGCTGCTGGGGAAAAAACAGAGACTTGGAGTATTGATATGTTGAATATCAATTTTTCTATGGGTTTTCTTTTTTAATCCTCCGTGAAGAACACAAAGTTTAATTGATCTTGGCAAAATGAAGAAGACCTAAAATGCCAAAGGAAAGAGATAGAAGCTATGCATTTTTTTTCTATTTTCACTTTTCATTCTCAATTGTATTTGCAATCTATTTTTCTGATTTGCTTCAGAGTATTTGTTGCTGAAACAAGAAGCATCATTTTTCATATTATGAGCCTAGTGGCACTGAGCCGGAAGATGTGACTGTCAAATGAAAATCACACACCAAGTATAATAGAGGTGACGGGGGAGGGGAAATATCATCTTAGCGTGAGGAGGAAAATGCCTTACACGTCCTGGAGATGTTACATTTGAACACCGTGTTCTTAGATTGTTATAAGCATTGAAAATAAGAATGTGAAAAGGAATTAAACTTCTTTTTCAAAGAAATAGCAATTTCCAAATATCTATTGACATGTAATTCATGTCTGGTGTTAAATATGCATGTTAAATATTCACTGTGCATTAAGTTAGGCAAAGAAAATGAACAGTATTAATTTCTGCAAGACATGGAGAAATAGCCACATGCAGAGAAATGTAAAAATAAAAAGAGGAAGCAGAGAACGATCAAGTCCCTATTTGTTGATTAATAAATTAAATAATTGATTATATCATCATAAAAATAAGTAAATATGGACAATTGTTTTCTGCTTCCACCTCTTCACTTACCTTGGACTGATTTTTGCTTTTGCCCATTATTTGGTCATGCATTTACCATCACTTATTTATCTATCTGCTTTTATTGTTACTGATGACTATATAAATTTTTAGCTTTCCTGAATCTAGGTTTGCTGACATTTATTTAGAGCTTTCTAGCTAATATTGATTTAGAACATGCAAATATCTTTTGTTTTTGTTTTTTTTAAAAAAATTTCACTCCTATTGCAGGCAGCTTTTGTCTTTGCCTTCTAGACAGGAGTGCTTCAGACAGGAGTGGGTTGTCTGTGGGAAGAAGAATGGAATAACAGCAAAAACAACATGCGTGCAATGTTTGCCAATTCTCACAAACTACAGCACCCTTGGAAAAAATGGGAGCAACAAATTATACAAAAATTACAACACTCACTTGGCACAGCCATTCTCCCATTAGGCAGAACGAGGCAGCAGCTGGACAGAAGAAATGCTGGGGAACAGCAGTAGTAATGTTTTTGTTGTGAGTATCCTGATCCCCCAAATTTGCTAACCCTTATTCAAGTGGGTTTTCTCTGGCATCCTAGTCAGTGTTTATACATAGAATTAAGAAGGGGTGCACAATAACATTTGAAAGAGCAGCAAAATGGGCCAGTGTTCATCTTTCCATCATCATCTTTGACATGGGAAACTGTGGCTATCCTAAAAAAGGATTTCAAAAAGAATAGTCACAAGTTGGGATTGAAATCTCAACAAACTTCCAAATAGGAAGAAAGAGCCCAGAAAACTGTTTATATTTGCTCCACAAAAGTATACACTCTTTGTAGAAAGCTTATTTGAGGTGTGAAACAAAACAGAGCATGCTAACAAGGTATTTATTCTCCATCTGGCTCTCAGACTTACATATCCATATGATGGCAGAAGCAAATGTAATGCAATAACCTTTTGGAGACATAGCTTTAGAAGGGTCTTAGTAGTAGACAAAAAAAAGATGATAGATAGATAGATAGATAGATGATAGATAGATAGATAGATAGATAGATAGATAGATAGATAGATGATAGATAGATAGATAGATGACAACTAGATAGCTGGATTGCTTGCTAGATGATAGATAGATATTGTAGATGGATAGACAGACAGATAATAGACAGACAGACAGACAGATAATAGACAGACAGACAAACAGACAGACAGACAGACAGACAGATGACAGATCATGCATACCTATATGCATACATATACATACACCAAAGCCACAGACTTAAAACACCAGAGGGCAATCTTCTCTTGTGTTATGAATAAGAAGACAGAAATAAAGGCCTAAAAATTCATACTGCATAAAAGTGCATCTATTTTTCCACATCCCCTGTTTTTGAAACATACAGTCATACAGCAGTTTGCCACCATACTGCATCAGCTTGAATGCTATGAAGCTCTGCATGATTTATAGCAACTAGTTGGCCCAAAGTATTCTTGTTATCACTATTACATTTTATGGTAAATCATAGCTGCACTGTCAGCAGATGCACAATATTGTATGGATAAAACTGAAAATCTCCAGTGTATGCCTCCTCAAGAAAACATGCCATTATAAAATAAGACTTGCCAGCCTTTCTACCACATATTTTATTTTTTATTTTTACTTTAGAATGCAGAAGATTTGTAAATCCTAGATAGGTGTTAAAAGAACACCATGGCAACATATTCCACTGCAAATAGAGTTTTCATGTATGTGAATAACAGAAAACCGTTGCAGCCTATTATTGGATAATATGTGATGAAGAAAGCAATATCCTATCTGTTTTATAAATGAGATATAATTATCTTATTCATCTACTAAACTCACATAAATTAGTTTTATTTGCTCCAGTTCCTTAGCTGGTATTTTTTATTTCTCATTGAAGGATAGGGGGAAAAACACTGCCCTGCACTGCTGTTTTCCTTCCTGAAAGTTTAGTAAAGGGGCAGGAGCCAACACATGCTCAGTTTGCATTTATTCATTCTCTCATATAACAAAAAAGAGGAGGAAAAAAAAGGACCGGCTGTAGTAGTCCATATGAGTAGATCAACATAATTTGTATCATGGACTTGAACTTCAGTAAAACATCATCAAAAATTAACTTTGCTATATATTTACAACAAGTTTCACTTTAAAGTACATTTAGATTTTGACTTATGACCAGTTGCTTGTTGATAATTCAAACTTACAATGGACTTCAAAAAAGTGACTTGTCCTGGAAGGTACAACTTTCTGGGGTCACATCAGGGGTGGGATTCAAAATTTTAACAACCGGTTCTGTGGGCATGGCTTAGGTGTTGGGCATGGCTTGGTAGTCATGTGACTGGGTGGACATGGCTTGGTGGTCATGTTATTGTCTGGGTGTGGCCAACTCAATATCACTCACACAGAGGCACGTATCTCATCACCTGGCCTCTCATGACTATGGGGATGCTGCAATAATCGTAAGTGTGAAAAATGGTCATAAGTCACTTTATTCAGTGCCATTGTAACTTTGAATGGTTACTCCACACAAGCAAAGTACCAGCAAAGGAGGGGAAAAAAAAAAACTCCAGAGAAGTTCCTGAGACAGGAAGTCTAGTCCTGCCAAGAATGTAATAAGGGTTAATGGAGAGGCAGTTTCTGTAAGCAACACCAGAATGTTTCCTTCCTGCCTTCCTTACAGGATTAGGCCAGTAATTTCTTCTAACAACCGGTTTTCTGAACTGCTTAGAACGTTAACAGCCGGTTCTAGCGAATAGGTGCAAACTGGTAGAATCCCACCCCTGGGTCACCTGATCTTATTTAGAGTGCTTGGAGATGGAGTCATGTTTATGACCAGTTGCAGCATTGTGCAAAATCACAAATTTACAACTTTTTTGCCATTTTCTGAGAGAAAACAGCAAGAAATGCCCATTAGATATGCTGGATCCACTTAATGGCCATGTAATTTGCTTAATGACATGATTAATCTGTTAATCTTCTCATCACTTCTTATCACCCATCCCCTCCCACTTGTGACTGTATGACTGTAACTTTGTTGCTTGTATCCTTACGTTCTATATTGACTGTTTCCTAGTATGATTTGATTGCTTATTGTACCCTATGACTATTATTAGGTGTTGTAACTTATAATTCTTGACTCTTGACGAATGTAACTTTTCTTTTATATACACTGAGAGCATTTGCACTGAAGACAAATTCCTTGTGTGTCCAATAACACTTGGCCAATAAAGAATTCTACTTCTACTTCTTAATGACCATTGTAAAAGTGTTCCCAAAATCAGGACAGGTCACATGGTGAGTCGCCTAATGACCACAATAACATATGACCACAATTCCAGGCTCAGTTGTGGTTGTAAGTTAAGGATTACCCGCAAAGCAGGAAACATATAGCTATCTGTAAGAAGGGGCTTGGGAGAAGCTGCATTTACAGACTGTGATTCTAATTTGTACCCGAAGTATTCACCACAAGATCACATCTGTCCATTTATTCTGTCTGTATTAGCTTGGACAGTTTTTGGCAAAAATACTTTTTTTTCATAAATCACATTTCTAGAAGAGAAACTTGGGAAGCTGTCTTATAGTGAATGAGACTCACTTAGTTCATTACAGACTAGACAAACCAGAGCAACTCTTAGACATCTCTATCTGGAACAGAAGGGATTAAATTTGTATGCAAAGCAGAAGGGCCCTGCTCCTGAACTACTATTCTTTTCTTCATCTTGCACATCTTGAAGGGAGTTCAAAAGAAGTCTGGGTAAATAGAAAAATGTGGGAAAGATAGTACCGCCCCCAGGTGGATTTGCAGTTGGCTGATCAACCACACTGAGCGGTTAGTCCTCAACAGAACTATATCTACATGAAGAGAAGCATGCAATGGTGTGCCTCAAGGTTCTGTCTTGGATCCAGTGCTCTTCGACATTTTCACAAATAACCTAGATGAAGAGACTTAAGGGTCACTCATCAAATTAGTGGATGACCCTAAACTGGAGCAAATTGCTAATACTTTGGAAGACAGATTCAAAGGGATCATGACAGACTTGAGCATTGGGCCCTATCCGACAAGATGCAGTTCAGCAGTGAGAAAAGTAAGGTCCTGCACTAGGCAGGAAAATCAGAAGCAGGATAGTCAGTATCAGGCTCAACAATAGTGCCTGTAAGAGGGTATCTAAGTGTCCTGGTAGACCACCACTTAAATATGAGTAAGCAGTGTTTGGCTACTGCCAAAAATGTGGTTTCAAGACTGATTTAAAGATGCTTGCCACTATTCATAGCTGTCACTTCATACCTACATTGCAAAGAAGTTGATAAATAAGTAAAGGTTGCAGCGGGCTGTAAACGTCCCAATGCAAACACCTCCCAAATCCCAACTTCATGTTGTGTGGAGGTGTGCATCTTGCATGCTGAATGGTTCTGACTTCCTGCTGGGAGGCAAGGGAAGGCAAGGCCTATTCAAGTGGGAAATGTTATGTATTGTAGATAATTGTTAGCTGAGGCAATGGTGGGATTCAAATGTTTTACTACTGGTTCCGTGGGTGTAGCTTGGTGGGTGTGGCAGGGGAAGGATACTGTAAAATCTACAGTCAGAGGTGGTATTTGCAGGTTCTCTAAACTATTCAAAATTTCTGCTACCGGTTCTCCACAACTGGTCAGAACCTGTTGAATACCACCTCTGAGCTGAAGGGTTTATCTTGATAAGCTGTGGGAGTGGAAAATGCTCTGTCTTGATTGGCTGTTGGCTGATTAGTTCCCATAAAAAGAGCTATGGCAGCCAAGGAATTTTAAGTTGCCTCACAGGCAGTATTTGATTAAAGAGCTGTAGAATTTTACTCTGGCCTCATGTCCATTCTTTGCCCAAAACTTAACACAAAATATTAAACATTTGCTGACCAAAAAAAGAACACATATGCCTGAATGCAGCCACGTATGTTTTGTGCAGTGCATCAAAAATCTACTCAAACTTTCAGGCTGTATCAACAGAGAGATCGCATCAAGATTACAGGAAGTGGTAGTACTGCTCTATGCTATACCAATGAGGCCACATTTGGAACACTGCATCCGCTCACAGTCACCATAATATAAAAAAGATGCTGAGGCCCTAGCAAGAGTGCAGAGAAGAGTAACAAAGATGATACAAGGTTTGGAGGCTAAGCTATACGATGAATAGCTAAGAGAACTAAGTATTCTTAGGCTTAGGGAAGATCTGATGGAAGTCTTCCAATACTTAAAGGTCTTTTTATTTTTCAAAGTACCTGAAGGCAGGATATAAAGCAATGAGTGAAAGCTTAACAGTGGAAGACAGAGGGACCTAGAAATAAGGAGGAATTCCTGACAATGACAATGATTAATCAGTGGAAGAGCTTGGAGGTGCAGATGTTCCATTTCTGGAGGTTTTCCAAAAAGCATTGGATAGTCATTTGTTCAGGATGGCATAAGGACTCTTGCCTTGGGCAGAGGATTAGATTATAAGACCTACTAACCCTCTGATTCTATGAGATGGGAAGCCTGCCTTTGGTAGTAGGAGCAATGAGGAAAAATACATACAGTCGTATGGCTCAGTTGGTGCTTTCATACTGCAATCTACTCTCCTTCTCATCAACTAACAACACAATTGTTATTTGAATTACATACTATAAAAATGTGCTTGAAATTCCATATTTGCTATTGGAATATCAGATTTGTGTCTACTATCATATTTACTGGGAAAACACAAAGGCCTAATAATAATAGAGAATAATAATAAATAATAACAATCATAATAGAGAAAAGGCCTAGCATATCTGACACTTCCCATAACTGAGCAGCCTGTGCACAGATCTATGAAGAAAATAGGCTGGCTTTGAACAATTACACTGATTCATATGATATTTTTTCACTTGTTTCTTCAAGGCTGAAACTTATTAAATCCTTATTCAATAATAGCCATGATTATTATGAAACTGATGGGTAATCAAGATAGCAATAGCAATAGCACTTAGACTTATATACTGCTTTATAGTGCTCTACAGCAGAGGTGGTATTCAGCAGGTTCTGACCAGTTCTGGAGAACTGGTAGCGGAAATTTTGAGTAGTTTGAAGAACCGGTAGTGGAAATTTTGAGTAGTTTGGAATACCACCTCTGACTGGCCCCACCCTCATCTCTTCTCTGCCTCTCAAGTCCCAGCTGGTCAGCTGGGTCTTCTTTTGTTGCCCTGCACAGGAGAATGGAGCTGGAAAGCAGGTTATTGAGGTGGGGAGGGAGGATTTTGCAGTAATCTTCCCCCTGGAGTGGAGAGGGAATGGGTTTTTTTCAGTATTTTTCCTCTGCCATGCCCACCAAACCACACCCACCAAGCCAAGCCACACCCACCAAGCCACACCCACAGAACCAGTAGTAAAAATATTTGAATCCCACCACTGCTCTACAGCCCTCTCTAAGGTGGGCTTTACAGAGTCAGCCTATTGCCCCCAACAATCTGGGTTCTCATTTTACCCACCTTGAAAGGATGGAAGGCTGAGTCAACCTTGAGCTTGGTGGGATTTGAACTGCCAAATTGTAGGCAGCTGGCTGCAGATGTAGCTTGCAGTACTGCAATCTAACCATTGTGCCACAGAGGCTCCACAAGATGACACAGAGATGCTTCTAGCCAATTAGATCAAGATATTATTAATCACATTAGCAGTCATTTTGGAGCAAAAGACAGGATATAAATCTAATAATATATAAATATTTTCCTAGCTTCATCCTATGATATAATGCTATCTTATCTAGCTCATGCCAGGTGACATACAAGACGTTGGGTACATTCACAGATTATTTCTCTAAACATTCAGACACTCTCCTTTTCATAGATGGAACAATAAATAAAAATGACATTCTTCATATACATATGAAGTCTATAGTCCTTGACTTACAACCATTTATTTACTGATTGCTCAAATTTATGGCACCGAAAAAAGTGACTTATGACTGTTTTTCACATGATCATTGGAGCATCCCCATGGTCACGTGATTCCCTTTTATGACCTTCTCACAAGCAAAGTCAATGGAGAAGTCAGTCACTTAACAACTATGTTAGTAACTTAACAACTGCAATGATTCACTTAACAGTTGTGGCAAGCAAGGTCATAAAATGGGCAAACTCACGTAAGAACTGTCTCACAAAGATTTTGGTCTCAATTGGGGTCGTAAGTTGAAGATTATCTGTACATACTTTGGAACAGCAACTACCAGAGCTTAGAAGTGTTATACTAACATTCTTAGTCGTATGCCATCTGGGAATTTTGAGAGTTGTATTTCAACATATTGGGAAGGTATGAGGTTGGGGTAGGCTACCATAGTTGATGCTGAAAACTACAATTACCAGTATTCATTAACAGAGTAGAATAGAACAGAACAGAATAGAATTTTTTATTGGCCAAGTGTGGTTGGACACACAAGGAATTTGTCTTGGTGCAAATGCTCTCAGTATACATAAAAGAAAAGATACATTCGTCAAGAGTCAAGAATCATCATTAACAAAAGTAATGTCTATGTACCAGAGTAGAAACATTATGTTTACCCAAAGATAACTTTCAGATAATGGACACTTTCCCCAAAAAACTTTAAAAAGAAAGATCAGAAGTACATATCCAATTCTGCATCAAGCCAGAGTTGGTCCATCCTTACCTTGAATACGCTCTTCTATTTTAAACATTAATTAGTGATGAGAGAACCCCCTGGGCTCAGTTCATAATTAGATGTAGCTAATTGAGCAATTTTCTTCAACTCTGGAAAAAAACGTACATTTTTAAGCCTAATTACATATCAGCTTGAACTCCCTTGGGCTCATGAGGACAATGAGTTCTATTCCCCAACTCTTTCCTTCAAATTCTGTTACCTTCTGAGTTGTTGCTCCAGAACTGGTATAAAAAGAAAGCAAGAAAGCAAGAAAGTCTGTTGTATTTGCAACACCTGTACCTCTTGTATCAGGTGCCAGAGCAAACATCCAGAGTCTAGGGTTCCTGATGGGACACTCATTAAATAACGTGACACAAACAAAGAATACATGAAAGACAATATGATAATATTCTTCTAGACAGTATCAGATAAACCCCTAAGAATAGTGTACATAATGTAACGAGTGTGGGGAATTACTTTTATTTGGGTCAGGTTAACATATAGGCAAGTTTTATATTGATTGTCATCAGTCAGACAATTCATTCCCTTTCTTGATCAAAGAACTGCAAAATGCAAAAAATCCCCAGATTTATATTGGATGCCTTGTATATTTGTATTAATAATTCTCTGTCATCAACTGAAGGAAGAATAATATATTTCAGAAGAAGTAATACAGCAAGTATATCGCCTTAGTGAACATAATAATTAATTAATAGATCAAACTTTTTTCTATATCTGGAAATTCCAGTAATTACACCAATCTAAATTCTATAGACAAGTGTAAAGTCTGTCTTTATCTTTTTACTTATATGTAGAAAAAAAGATCCACGAAAATTTTATATCTTTTATGAACTAAGAAGAATTAGTTTACATATATGCATATGTGTTAATATGCAGATAAATTAAAATCTAGCAGTTTATTTAATAGTTGATAAGCATAGGAAATGAAGCATGTAAACTAGGAGTGTGCAGTTCCAAAAAGATGCTCAAAACTATATGAGTAAAAATGCAGTCTTTGTTTGCCACTTAAAGAAGTTCTGTCTTTTCCTGGATCATCTGGCAGGTGCATCCACACAGTCCTGAGAAAAGACACGGTTGCTTTGAAGATAATTGCTAAGCTCCAAAACATAGTTTTGGGAATCAAGTCTGGGGAGCTACACAATCCTGATATAAGCTAAAAGTTAAGCACATTTTAATTGTTCTCTAAAGAAACTCCCAGAAGTAAAATATTTATTCAACTATGGAAGTGATGAGTTATTCAGATGGTTGTGTCATTATGGTAATTGCATTCCAAGTATCAGGGTAGCAAGAAGTTGGGGAAGGCTGACAAAAATGTATGTCCTTCCAACTCTGTAACAATAAAGCATCCAATGTCCACTTTCATATCTTTATTGATGTGTGAAAAAAGAGAGGATTCCATTTATTCCTGTATGAAATCTTCACACAACAAGAAATAAATTATTTCATCACTTTGAAGTATTCACTAGCAGAATCCAAAAGTTAGGGGATGCAGAGAATTGCAGTACTATTATCCAGGCCAGAGTAAGGGCAAAAGGGTATTATTAAAGGAAAAGAGAAAACCACCCAAGAAAATCTATTCTAGGCAATTGAAATAAAAAAAATGGGTAACATCCATTGACCACATTTGAACAGCTTGGAAAATGGTAATAATGAAGTTGCTGAAGTTCATTTACATGAAGCATTCAATGAACTTCTGTACTGAAATAATCAGATAAATACTCTTCCTTTACTGAGTATCTCTCTCTTCAATACTATGATAATACATTATGTTTATTTATTATGCCTCAAAAAGAGGCACTTGGAACCAGTAAACAAGTGATTTTTTTTTTCATTTATGTAGTGAGACAAATATTTTTGGGGCCCAGTTCAAAGGCTACAATCTTAATCCTTTTTTAAAATAATTGGAGAATAAATCAAAGGCCCGTCAAGAATGAAGGAAAATACAGGAAAGTTGGGTGTGTCTATAATTGTTTTTTTCTTGCACTGATATGCCTGGTTCCAGTTTTGCAGGAATTATTTGAACATCTACATTTTATATTCCTCCTCTCCAACTGCCTGTAGACAAGTATAAAGTATGTTTGTGGTGTTGTCAGAGGTGTATTGGTTGGAGATGTGCATATTACTGTGTATTTATAGCACATTCAGGAAAAAATGAGTCATCTTATGATAGAAACCTTTGACCCTGGGCATGAAAAAATAAATGTTCAAAATATTGTTGAAGGGAAACAGATGAACATTTTTTTTTGTTTCAAATAAGCTATTAGCTTTCTCCCCATTAAACCTATATTTCCTTAGAAAGATGATCAAAGGCAATAGGGAAGGCTGACCTGAATGGATTGATGAATGAAGGAAAAAATAGGATAGTATTTTTTTTTCATTCCTGTTCCCCAGTGGCTGATAATCAGACATCTCAGATAATAAAGAATATATATGACTATCAAGATTAGTAGCCACTGATAACCATATCTTCCGCAAATTTATCAAATCTCCTGTTAAAGCCATCAAGTGGGTCACCATAATTCAACTGGGAGCAAATTTTACAACTAGGTACTGAAAATAAGTGCTTTCATCTCTACTGAATTTCCCACAATTGTGTTCACTGAATGACCTCAGGTATGATGAGAGAAAGATAAATTATTATGAGAAAAGGATACGGACAAGAATATCAGCTCTTCAAATCTCCTCAGAGGCATTGTACTCAAAGATACTTTCATCCTTTTCTTGATGGCGGTTGTCAAATCCTCATTTTCTTTCTTTCATCCATCCATGCTGTATATTACTTTACTTGCATTTACTGGTTCTCCTCTTTGAAATTTTGAATAGCTTCTCCACTTTAAACATTTGAGGGATACCTTGAGCTGAATATTTCACAATTATTATCACTACTGAGGAAATACAAAAACAGCCAATGTATATCTCATCCTGTAATGGAAAAGCAATTCTCTGCTGTCTAAAAACCCAGCTGATCACAAAAATCTCTAAGTTACTTATCTGAAAGAAACAATCAGAGATACCAATACTTTTATGAGCATTAAAACTTTTCCTCCACCCTTCCCCACTCCAAAACAAAGCAGTATATGTGGCTTTGGATCTGGTTGTAGTTAGTTGTAGTTGACTGGGAGATCACTGGGAAAAAACACAGCATAGGCAAGATTGGGAAGTTGAAAACCCATTATAAAAACAAGTGATGGCATACCACTTCCATGTCCTTCTCTTAAATGCTGCTGTAATCATTATTGACTGATGACAGCTGTCAAGAAAATTAAATGACTATTTCCATCAGTCAGCTCAAGATAATTTTTCCTAATGCAAATTCTGACGCTTCCCTTTTCTCAAATAGCTTCCACTCCATGCTAGAAAAGAAGTTCAAGCAAAGAATTTAAAAATCCACTTTCAATTCTCAGCAGATCACCTTGGCATTTCTTTTGCTGTTGCTTCAAAATTCTTTTTTTTTTCTTTTTGCAATAAGCAAGAAATTGAACCACATACAAAGAAGGAAAATTGCCCATCCTGTCCCCTTGCAACTTCCATCAGTTCATTTTAAGTGCACTTTGCTATCTGGATCATAACCTTTTCAGGCAGTTGAAATGTACGGGCATAATAGTGGTTTTAAAAAATAGAGAGTGATCAAAGATTGGGCAAAGCGCATAGAAAACACTTTATTTTCTGAATTGCACACTTTACAGAAAACATATAATTGGATCGAGTAAAGGAGAAAAGAAGTAAGCAAACAATGTTTGAAGTGTTTTGGTATAAATGGTTTGTCTTTGGGGGGAATAGTAATAATGAACATATAATTGATTTTTTTTAGTTCCCATTTAAAGGCCTGTTGGATAAATAGTCTGACAGAAAAGGAATATTGTAATGAATAGAGCCTCCAGGTTGTAAGGAATACAAAATCTTTGCCTTTATTTTGGCTCTTCAGTCAGCCACAGATCTGAGATAGATAGATGGATTTATAGATGGAGTCTTTCAACAAGGTTTGTATCAAACAACTATTTCACAATCATTAGAACATCAGAATGTTCAGATAATCAATAAGTGTAAACCTTTACAAAATAACATTACAAAGATTAAAGAAACATTACTGAAACTGAAACTAAAAATAACATTACAAAGATTACAGAAACATTACTGGACATAACTGAAACTGAACAGAATAACAATGAATAACAGCAAAGCAACCTGAAATCACCCACAAAGCAAAATCATTAAAAAATGGATTGCCGTTATGAAGATTCTCAAAAGTGTAGGAATTAAAAGAGTGTTTTCGTTTTAAACATGAGTGACAGGAGTGGTTTCTTTCATTTATTCAAGTGTTGGGTCCTTGATAACTGCAGCACTGTAGACATGTCAGAGGATTCTGGCTCCTTTAAATGTGGGGAATGTCCTCTTAAAAATATGGCTCCCTCCGTCTCCTTCCCTCATGACAGCAATAGTTTGAAGGTGTGTGTTTCATGTCAGCAAGATATTGCTCATCAGAGGGAGAATTTACATTAGATTCTCTTATTCCTGAGCAATAGCACAGGACCTGACAGTCCTGAAATGAAAATATGTCATTAATAAATAAATATTTGACAGATAGGCCTATTTATGATTCTCAGGGGGAAGAATGCCCCTGAAAGGCTAAGAGTGACCTTGTCTTTCTTGCAACTTGGTAATATGTCAAGAATTCACCCCATTCCTTTTCAAATGTTGAAATGGCCCATAAATCTCACAGCCCATAAAATTGTCCTTTCTCCAACTAACATGCATGAAGTGAGAACATTTTTTTTTCATTTAAATTATAATACTAAAAACAGGCATTTCTTAATATGAAAGAAAAATAATATGATTTTTGAAAGATCTTAGGGTGACCCAGCTCTACATCATATCCCTGATCCAGGAATAAGTTTAGACTGTTTTTGACTGAGACATTATTAGGGTTTTTTTTCTTGTAGAAAGGCTTTGTTATCACTTCAAGGGAAAAAAAAAACCCCTAAACAATAAATCATGCAATGTAAATAGTGCAT
>NW_020769313.1:1748947-1824146 GCF_900518735.1 Pseudonaja textilis
CCCTCCCTAGAAATAGAATTTAAGTACTATGATTATTAGCCATTTTAACTCCTTCCTGCTAAAGAACATTTTTTCCCCTTCAGTTCAATCAACCCTTGCAGTTTTCTTGGCAAGGTTTTTCAAAAGTAGTTTGCCATCGCCTCCTGTCCAGGACTGAGAGAAAGTGTCACAGTCATTCTGCTGGCTTCATGCCCAAGATGGGCCCAAGACTAGAACTCACAGCCTCCTGGTTTGTACCCTGATTCCCTAACCAATACACCTATCTGGAACCATTTAAGGAACCATTTATCCTGTTGAACTATGGCTATCTTCACATCCTATAAGAATTTTATAGTTTAATTGTTTAGACATTAAACCATGAATTAAGCATAATAAGACTGGATGGTGTTTCAGATTGGACCTCCAAAAGATGCTTCTGATGCTAGATTTATCATTTAAAAGCTTAACTGCTGTCCTATAGCCCCTGAAATGCATTTGTTACTATTGTTCTGACCTAGGATTCCCAAAAGCATGAACTGACTCCTCGTCCTGATAAAACCCCTTTTATTTAGTTTAAAGTGAAATCCTGCAATCCAGCAAAATCCTGGCCAACAGTCTTTAAAGAGATTTCACAATTACAGAACTTATCAGGCTTGGAGGGCTCCCAGGCCAATATCTTCCAAAAGCCACTCTGTAGCAGACAATACTTGACAAGAAGTCAGGAACAGATCTTCACCCTAATGAATTGAACTAATTGTCTCCTGCAAACAGCACTCCCCTTTTGCTCCTTTTTATTCCCGGGGGCGGGGGGGGCATTCACCATCCACCTGTGGTCTTACTCCCCTTGTTCCTTAGCTGTTCCCTTCTCCTGGCAGCTCTGTACATGTGCACACTGGGAACAGGCTCCAGCTGTTTTTCTGTCCCACTGATGTCCGACTCCGAAGGCAGCTGATAACTGTCAGACCCAACTCTGCCTCCAATGCAGAGCATCGTCAGTGTTCTGGCTTCCTAGACTGTAACTACACACATGCTTATTTTAAAAACAAGACTTATTTTATTGCTATCCTGGGAATTGTTTTCATTCCAAGCCAGAATTAATCCCAAACAGTCCCTCGAGATAAGAACCCACCTTTTTTTTTTCTGTGAAGTGCTGCCAATAACAGAAGTATCAAATGAACTAGAAAAAAAAACCAACCGAAATATTATTTATTTATTTCATTTATTTGTCAAAAGCTTACAATATAACAGAAACAAGAATAAACATAAGTTTAAATACAAGAAATAGGAACTAATAATTGGGGACAATAGGACAGGGACGGTAGGCATGATTGTGCACTTATGCATGCCCCTTACAGACCTCTTAGGAATGGGGTGATGTCAATAGAGGTTAATTTGAAGGTAAAGGAGTGGAGATTTAAGCAGGTGACAACAGAATCAGGTAGTGAGTTCCAGACATTGACCACTCTGTTGCTGAAATCATACTTCCTGCAATTGAGTTTGGAGTGGTTTACATTTAGTTTACATCTGTTGTGTGCTTTTGTGTTGTTGTTGTTAAAGCTGAAATATTCATTAACTGGTAAGACATTGTAACGTATGATTTTATGTATTATGCTTAAGTCCAATCTTAATCGGCATAGTTCAAGGTTGTCTAAGCCTAGAATCTCAAGTCTGGTGCTTTTAGGTCATTCAATATGAGTACAAAGAGCTTCAAGAATTAATCTAAACAAAACAAACTACTTTGCTTCCTGCAAAGGTTTCGTCATCTTTGCTGGTCCTTTATACTGGATGGAAGGGGCAATCACCTCCCAGCCTTACTCCCAAGTTGCTCCTTTTGTTTCAGCTGCTCTCACCTTTTAGCAGCTCTGCTCAGCCACCCACTGGGAACAGGCTCCCCTGGGTCCTCTGCCTCACTGCTGCCAGACTCCGGAGGCTCCAGAGGCAGCACCCCATGCCCAGATGGCCCCATTTCTGCATCAGATGCAGGGTCCTCGTATGAGTCCTCTCCAGAGTCCCTGACTGGTCCCTATTCTTCCCCACTGTCCAATTCTGCTGCTGGCTGCGCTGGCTGCCGGCAAACAACAACAATCAGAGCCTTCCCCAGATTCCAAGACTGGCCCATGTTCCTCCCCAACCTCCTCACTGTCCGAATCTGCTACCAGCTCCACTGGCCACTGCTGGGCCACAACAACCATGAAGGATTCTCAGTTTATTTTTTTGTTTGTTTGTTTATTAAATTTATTGACTGGTGAAGGAGCACGGTGGCTAAGTTGGAGATTAGCAAGCCCACATTCAAGACCCAAATGTTGTTATGGGGTGGGGTGAACTCCTGTCCTTT
Organism: Pseudonaja textilis; assembly: GCF_900518735.1. The sequence continues at coordinate 1,751,262 of NW_020769313.1, forward strand.
GCTCTAGCTCTTGCCAGGGACATGAAAGGAACTCCCAGCTGGATGCCCCCCCCCAGGCAATGGTGATGTCACCACTTAATCATTTCAATTGGTGCTTTTTGACATGAATGTGACATGGGTAACTGACAATGTTAAAAAGATGAAACTATACAAATAAAATACTACAAAAATACAATACACAACCCTAGCTGCAAGATGAGGATGGAAGAAGTAGGATGAGCACCGGGGTGGTGGTGGTGGAGGAGGAGAGGGAGATAGATCTGTTATTAATTTATCAACCACCCCCAAGGTAAAGCCCAAGCTAAGTGGCAGAGGCAGGTCTTTAAGCTCTAGTGGAAGGTCAGGGAGGTTGGAACCAGCCTTAATTCAGGAAGCTAGATGTTTCATAAGGCAAGCACAATGCCAGAGAAGGCTTTCCTCCTGGACCCCACCAGCCAGAATACTCTAGCCAATGGAGCCTGCAGTGTGCTTCCTCTGCTGGCACAAATGGGGCGGGCCAATCCCAGTGACACTGTCCCTCAAGTAGCTTGCATTGTAGCTGTCATCTAGAGAAAAAACTGAGAGACTACCCATGTCATCTAGAGAGAAAACTGAGACTACCCATGAAGTTGGTTTAAATTAATTTCCTTCTATTGCAAACATCTCCATCTACCTAAGTGGTTTCTGAACCCTAAATTCATTAGATTGCTTATCAACTGAACTGAGCAAGGAATGAACAATAACCAACTTTCTCGGGTTTTTTTTTTTTTAAAAAATTCCATTGTCCTTTTAAAAACTGTTTTTGAGTGCAGAGTGAAGAAGATCTATTTATCTTTGGCATTGTTTTTTACTGCATTTTGGTGGATGAATCAGGGGATCTTGAGATGTGGATTGGGGGCATATATAGTTCAAAGGACTTACGGGTTGCCTCTTGTTCTGCTTTGTTAGTATAATTTTTACATACTGTAACTCAGAACAAGTGGCTGTCTGATTTTTCCTTACCATGTTGCTCTTTGGACCACTTTATAATTAGCTCCCCATAATACAAAGCCACTTCTTGCTTTTCTCTCATAGTCACTTACTATTTTAACTTTCCAAAAGTTTAAATGAGAAAGTTAGAGTTGCTGAAAAAGCAATGAATCACTCAAGCTGAACTTTAACACCCTTTCAACATCTAATTAGTTGAATTAGAGTCACTTTGCAGGAGAGTCAATCAATTCTTTAGCTTTCGCTGCCCCAATGGTTTCGGAATTTGATGATGTTATCATTACTTCAGAGGTGATACTCACTTAGCATTTTAATAAGTACATTTTCTAGCCCTTTTCTGTTGAAATAGACAATAGCATAGCCTGAAATATTGCCTTTACAATTGCATTCTTCATTGGGCAATCCTGAATTCTCATCAGAAGATATCAACGAAACATTCTTATTTCTTTTTCATGGAACAAGAAAATTACTGTCAACTAGTCTTACTATATGATTTATAGGTTCAAAATGTAATTAGCAGGTCAGAATTTGAATGGAAAGAATAAATTTTAACTGCAAAAACACAGTGCTTAATTTAACTACACATATAAATGATTGTAAGATGAGGGTCCCACCATAGGCTGGAAATCAGACTTTCATTTATAATGTTAATCATGATGAATCAGCCTCTTGCAATCTTTGTCAAATTTAAGCCAATCCACTTAACATTTAAATTGAATGCTCTTGCTCTGGAGTTGGCATTTCAATCTTGAAATGCTAAAGGGAGCAGAGTATTATGAAGCTACTCAGAACTGGTAAACAATATGGTTTCTTTCTTGGACTGAAAGCATCTGAAATAACATAGGCTACCAGGCTTCAATCCAGAGGGCACAATAATGTGTTTTTCCTCCCACAATATCTTGTAGTTCTGATGATTCATTCTGAGTCCTCAGGGTAAGTCATTCTGCTATTAGGACAGACACATCCAGCTTCATGCCTCACTCTTAGGAATTACCAGAGCAAGTCACTGGACAGGAATGTTCTCCAGAGAGAAATCAAGTGTAGACCTGGTCTTATTTCAGCACAGGGGCTCTCTGCACATTAGGAATATCTGAATGAGAGGTGGTATTCAGCAGGTTCTGACCAGTTCTGGAGAACCAGTAGGGGAAATTTTGAGTAGTTTGGAGAACCGGCAGGGGTGGGATTCAACCGGTGTTACTACCAGTTTGGTGACTACATTTTGTGCACACATGCGTGGTTCACGCGCATGCATGCCTGATGCACACTACACGCACATATAAAAAAAATCAGCTGTGCTGTGTGGACAGCTGAAAAGCGCTGCACGCAGGTGTGCAGTGTTTGAAAAGCCTCTTTTTTCAACCTCAGCTGTGCTGCGCAAAGCAGCTGAAGTTGGAAAAGCACGAAATAAAGGACAGGTAAGAGCCCGGGCAGGCAGGTGATGCCAAACAGCAGCAAACACAGAACCGATTCAGTGTCTGATGCTCTTCAGAGCTACCGGTTCTATAGAGCTGGGCAGAACTGATAACATCCCACCCCTGAGAACTGGCAAATACCATCTCTGACTGGAGATTTTACACTATCCTTCCCCTTCCATGCCCACCAAGCCACACCCATAGAACCAGTAGTAAAAAAATTTGAATTCCACCACTGATCTGAATAGTATTTTTTTCCCTTTTAGTACATATCTTAATATACTGTAGGTATGCAATAAACTATTTTAAAGTTAAGAAGTTTGTTTTTATAGAAGAATTACTTTTGATGGATACAGAAAGGATTCATATACCAGGAGACACAACATCAATGCATGAAAAGCAGAATCTATTCTTCAACTGAAAGGTACAACATGTTAATGACATTTTTTGCAGTGGCATATATATTTAGCAGAATCTGTGTGAAAATTACTATCACAACATCCGTGAACAAATATAGATAGTCCTTGATTTACAACAGTTTGTTTAGTCACCATTTGAAGGTACTAAAAAAGGATGAGTTATGACCGGTTTTCACACTTACAGCCATTATAACATCCCCATGGTCACATGATCAAAATTCAGATGCTTGGCAACTGGCATGTATTTATGACAGTTGCACTGCCTCGCGATCCCCTTTTGCAACCTTCTGACAAGTAAAGTCAACGAGGAAGCCAGATTCACTTTACAACTGTGTTACTAACTTAACTGCAGTGATTCACTTAACGACTATGGCAGGAAAGATAATACAATGGGGCAAAACTCAACGACTGTCTCACTTGGCAACAGAAATTTGAGTTTCAATTGTGGGTATAAGTTAGGACTACCTGTATATGAGGGTGGGATGCTCTCGGTTCTGCCCGGCTTTATAGAACCAGTAGCTCTGAAGAGCAGTAAACACAGAATCAGTTCTGTGTTTGCTGCTGTTTGGCCCACCTGCCTGCCCGGGTTCTTACCTGACCTTTATTTCCTACTTTTTCAACCTCAGCTGCTTTGCGCGGCACAGCTGAGGTTGAGAAAGCAGGAAAAAAGAGGCTTTTCAAAAGCTGCGCATCTGTGCGCTGTGCTTTTCAGCTCTCCGGGTGACACTACTTAAGGTTTGTTTACACCTGTGCATAGTGCACGTCTGGCAAAATGTAGTCACCGAACCAGTAGTAACACCAGTTGAATCCCACCCCTGGCTTCAAACATCTATGCCATTTTCAAGAGGAAGTTAGTCCTATAGCAACTTTATTCTATTGGGAAGTAAGTATGACTACGCAGGATCTGGTGAACATGAGCACTTCTGCCCATATGATAGTACCCATGGTAATGTTTCCAAGCAGTATATTCCTTTTCCAAGCCCCATTATTCCTTTTCCGAGGACCATTTTCATGTATTAAGACAGAGGTGAGATTATTAAAAAAAAATCCAACAAATGAACTATTTCTCACCTACAATCAATCTACAAACACATTAGGGTGAAGTCTTTTTATGTTTTCTTTTTTTTTATTGCCCCTCTGTGAACCAGCAAACTTACAAGACTGATAAAGGAACTTGAAGGGACTTGTTTTTATCATTATTTCCTGAATCCTTATCAGTCTGGAGAGTGATCCTTACATGCTGTTTGTTGAGCTTCTCTCAAAGGCAGCCCAGACAGAATACACTACAGGGGCCTAATCTGCAAGGAGCATATCTCTTATTCCCAGGTGCACAAATAGGAAAATAGGAATTATAACCGCATGCCAGCGGTGCCTCCAGTGCCGAAAATTGTGTGTGCACTTGCGTGTGTGTGCGTGCTTGCATGCCAGCACCCAGAAGGCAATACGGGGGGGACACGCCCCCTGTGCATATGCATGCACCCCCCCACTTGCTGCACATTTCTGTGCATGCACATGCAATCCCCCCATGTGCCATGGATTTTTGTGCATGTGTGTGCATCTCCTGCACACACCCCCCCCCATACATGTGCGCCAGATACCCAACAATCAGCTGTTGAGCCAGCGGCCTCTTACTTCTGGCACATGTGCCATAGGTTTGCCATCATGGCCATATGCCATTAAGACATGAAATCAGTAAAGACCTAGCTATCACAACCTTAGCCTTAGCTTTATTTGATGGCATCGATATTCTGCTGTTGTTTGACTTCTCTACAGTATATTCATCTATGGGAAGCCATATTTAGGAGTGGAACTGTTCATTGGGACTTATAGATGTGAACCAGAAAAGTAGTTGGTAGGAGAATCTGTGAAAGATTTAGTGAGATTGATAAGGAAGGTAAATTCTTTGTCCCTGTACTCAAAGAGTAGCCATTTGTGAGTCATTGAAAAGAAGCATACCCCACGAATACAATGTTCACTAATGAGACAGAAAGTAGGTCTAACTGCTAAACAGATGCAAATTGATGGTACTCGTGAAAGGAGGCACTTGTGGCCTGGGTATATTGCAGCAGTAACAGGCAGAGTCACTACTTTCTTCCTGTTAGGAAGAAAGGGTTTTGGGATTTTGGTCAGTGAGATTAATGGAATCAGATGACCTGCTGCATTAAAACCTCCCAAAAGCAAAAAATAGTAGAAAAAGATGACTCATTTCTGGAAAGCCAAAACATTCCCTGGAGCTTCATGTGATTCAACTCTTTCAAGCCAAATTACACAGTGAAGCTGATGCTTTGCTTCTCTTCAGCAGAGTAAATAGTCTCCACCATGTAAAATGAAGCACATTTTGTACACCCCTAGTGGCTCTCTCTTGGAGTTTTAAATATGTTCCGTCTATGCTCATCTTGTGCATTTGAAAACACACCTGATGAGTAAATTTGCATTGACATTTGTTTCCAAAGGAAGCCTAAATAGGGTAAATCCTATGCTGCTGAAGATTCTGACTATTTTACAAAGTGGTAGTAATCCTATTTAGCCACTATGCTGTTTCTGAAACAATAAAATATATTCTTTGTGTTTTGAAATATCTGCATATTGTAGCTGTCCAATGCTTCAGATATGATGCTTAAGAATGGGCAAGAGCACGAAAGATATTTGTCTGAAGCTCTTCATACAGTGGTATTTTCTCTCGGATCTCATAGCTGCCTTGTAATCTTGGGAAAAGATGTGGCTGTTTTAAAGAGTTGCATTAAGGACTACATATATATGTAGTTCCCATGCACCCAGAAACACCTTGAAACCAAATATGAAGCACTATATACTGTATATACCTTAGGTTGAACATTTTAATTAATACAAGATACTTGCCTATTCTCATGTCATTATAGATAATAGGGATAGTACAATATGGGATGCACAAGAGAGGGAGTGTTCTGTTTGGGGCAAAGATGTGCCCATTATAATGTTTAAAAAAACCCATCTTTTCTCTTGTCCTCTCTCCTCCTCTCCTCTCTACTCTTCTCCTCTGAACAATTTCAAATAAATGTGTATTATGTTGATACTGGAAAACACTATTGTTATGGAAGCTAGTTCTGAAATAATGAAACCTAAAAAAAATGTAACCATAAAGCATGGAAATATATGATGCATGTCTGATCCTTCCATAACCAGGATGTTGCAACTGAATATCAAATGACTGGTGAAAATGGAGTATTAAAGGAATGTCCCCATCTCCAAAATATTATTTAAGCTCAAAATTTTTATGGGAAAAGTGTACTTTAATCACTGCCCTTTTAAATAACGTTTTCTATTATTGCAAATAATAAGCATACCTAGTTAATATCAAAATTCAAAAGAGGTACAAGAACTCCAGTCAACACAATATTCAATTTAAAAAGCATTTATCTGAGTTATGTATATGATAAAATTTAAGTCAATGCAGATTTTCTCCTCGTCTATCTCATGTCCTTCAGATGCAATAACTATAATTTATGCCTTTTTATTTCCACCTTTGTATTACTTTAAAGTTAAGGAGAACTCCATTGTCACATAAAAGAGAATTAGATGCAATCTGGGGAAAAAGGCCTAATTTTAACCTAAGAAAATATTTCTAATCAGGATGGCTAAAAATTGATGATTCTTCTATCAGAAAAGAGCAGAATTAAAGTCAATAAAGAAGGTGACAAAATTTTTATTAAGTGCCTTTATCATTTTGATACTTTGAGGAAGGCCTTGTCATCAGAATAAAACAGTCTACTTTCCTTTACTGATTCAGGTTCCCTCTAGCTGTCAGGAACAATAACCTTTTTGTTTGGAGATAGGAAAGTATGACCCATCCATTAGTTTATCCATCATTTCCAGTAACTTAAGATTCATTTCTTGTTTATTGTCAGCATAGGCTCCATCAGATATTGACCTGTTGTGTTTTCAGAGCGAATGCAACATTTTAGGATGCCTGTGAAGCCTTCTCTTAAAATTTTACTCCTACAAACTGTTTGCAGACTGCTTAATTTTCTCTTCATCTGGTTTGGTACCATTGCTCAGAACTCACCACAATATTGCCTTTTTCTAGGGAATAACAATTCAAATTAATTAGGTGTTGAGTTGGAAGTGTAATAATCTCCCAATAGCATTTTGCTAATTAAATTTCAACAATGTAATGAGATTAATGCAGAGTAAGGGAATAGTGTCTCCTCCTCCTCCCCCTTCCCTCCCTCCTCCTCCTCCCTCCCTCCCTCCCTTCCTTCCTGGACAATTGTTTATAACTAGTGTAAACTTTTAATAAATCACTTTTTCTTCACTTAAGCTACTAGTGATTACTACATTGCTAGTTATTTTTCTGTAATTTTGTATGATGATCTATAATTTGGGGGGAGGTATTAATAATGCTATATTTTAACATTCAGATATCTACACTGTGACAAACTCTCTTTTTTTATTGAGTCAAGACAATTATATCCTTTCCATCAGCAGAGAAAGTATTCAACATTTGTCTTTCTTTTGTAAGTTTAAGGAGTAGGGCTCAACACACAATCTCAAAATAAATTCAAGATTTATCAATATAGAAATATATTCTGATGTCTAATAAGTTTGTTATTATATATGTTGACAGCAGCAAGACTATTGTATGCACAAAAATGGAAGGACACTTCGATTTCTACTATGGACAAACGGTTGCAGAAGTTGGTGGAGTTGGCTGAAATGACGAAATTGACCACTTTGATTAAAGAAAAGACTATAAGTACTTTTGTTCCCACATGGAGACTACTTCTGAATTACGTGCTTGATGTGGAGAAGAATGAAACTCTGACTTTGGGTTTTACTGCTCGATAGATCTTTATAGAAATGGCTTGTTCATATTATTATGAAAAGCAAAACGCTGTGATTTGATGTTAATAGAGTCGGAAGTCAATGCTTCTTTTTCTTTTTCTTTCTTATCTTTCCTCACTTCTCTTTCCCCTCCCCCCACCCACTTGCTTTTCCATTTACTTTGTGTTTTGTATTTTGTAATACTTTATAACTCAATAAAAATGTTAATGGAAAAAGAAGAATGAGAAAAAAAAGAAATATATTCTGATATATGGAAAAATATATCGTATTGTCTTATTCTTATTGCAAGTGGAAGAGAAAATTACCCTCACTCTGAATTGTTTTGATTATTATATGATGTTACAATGAGATGGGGAGCTACTGGTTTGTAATCAAAGAGGGTTAGAAGAGCCTAGCTTCTTCTACATTTTGGGTCCCATTCCAACATTTTAAGTTACTCTAAAAAAACCAGTAAGACTTTCTTTTATTTGGAGAATACCTTACTGAAGCTTTAGGCTGGGTAGAGGTTTGGATGTACATATTTATTTAAACATTTAAATATATTGGCTGCCCAACTCCAGGTCTTTGGGCAGCACACAATACTAGGAAATACTGTACATGAAATCAGCTAAAAACAGTCCTGACTAAAATAATCTAATCTGCAATTTGGCAGTTTACATCTCACCAGACTCAAGGTTGACTCAGTCTTCCATCTTTCCGAGGTGGGTAAAATGAGGACCCAGACTGTTGGGGGAAATATGCTGACTCTGTAAACTGCTTAGAGAGGGCTGTAAAGCATTGTAAAGGGGTATACAAGTCTAAGTGCTATTGCTATTGCTATATAGCCTAGACAACAATAATCTAATAGACAGCAAAATATTCAGGGACTTGCAAGGGTATAAAGAGCAATGAAGATTTTTTTCACTCATACCATCAATGTTAGACCAATGACCAGATAGGAGAAGCTAAGAGATAAGCGAAAAAGAAGTTATGACTCTGGAAAGAATGCAGAAAAGAGCAACAAGGATGATTAGAGGATTGAAGGCTAAAACATATGAAGAATGGTTGCAGGAATTGATTATGTCTAGTTTAATGAAAAGAAGGACTGAGGTGATATGATAGCAGTGTTCCAATATTTGAGGGGCTCCCACAAAGAAGAGGGGCTCCCACAAAGAAGATTCTCCAAATCACCCGCAGGCAGGACAAAAAGCAATGCATGGAAACTATTCAAGGAGAGAACCAACCTAGAATTAAGGAGAAGGAAAACAGTTAATCAGTGGAATGACTGTCTCTAGAAGTTGTGGATACTTCAACACTGGGGGATTTTTAGAAGACACTGGTCAACCATTTATTTCAAATGGTATAGACTTTCCTGCTTGAGCATGGGTTTGGACTAGAAGACTGTTAAGTCTGGTAGATCGGTTCTGGGTAGATCGGGTCACATTGAGAGGCGAGACTCAAAGTGCACATTCAGCTCTTTATTGAATTTACAGAACAGTTCAAGACCTGCGAGCCACTTGGCTTTATTCAGCCGGCCGGCAGCTCGGCGGCCAATGGCAGCGCTTTGAATCTCCCGCGATCGGCTTGGCCAATCGCGGTAGACTCTTAGCGCACCAATCACAGGAGTTTAGTTAGCCAATCAAGTTGCGGTCCATGTGGACCAATCAGAACTCGGGGTTTCAAGAATGTTAATATAGAACAAAGACCTTCTGTTATTTTGAAATAGTTCCATTAAACTCTTAGATATCTTCCCTTGAAAAGTCTTTTTTAGATACAGAAATTAACATGAAACTTTCACATCTGCTTTATTATTATTTTTTAAATGCTTATTTCCAAAAAATGAAAATTGTCACTCCCTTCCTTTTTTTTTTTTGAATCTGTGCCAACTTTCCACCTCATATTGTGTAGACAATGTGGGTTAGGAAGCATTGTATATATAAAGGCTTTTCTCCAGTCTCTTTTGAGGAGATAAGAGTTTCTTTTCCAGCAAATAAAATGTCATCCTGCTTTAAGATGATATTTCCCTGTAGTGTCAAAGCATGTGACAATAACATAGGTCCTACAATATTACTATGTACTTACAGCTGCCAGAATCCTCTCTGATGAGATATAAATAAAAATATTGCAACAAGCAAAATAAAGAAACAAATTGCAACAATGATTAACAAATCAAGAACTTGAACAGTTCTTAGAGGGTTCCTTTTAACAATAACACAAAGTTAATACATTGTTTTTGGTTATTGTCTCCACAAACAATGAGAAGTTCAAGGACAGTGCCACTCCATTGGAATTATTTTTTCTTTTACCATCATTTGTCCACACTTAAATAACATTCTTATGAAGTTGGCTATCATAAAATGCTGTGTAATCTTATATTAATGATATTCTGATTTGTGTGAGAAGATTGTAGCTAGTGCAATTTATCACAAAGCTTTGAGTATGTCATGAGATCAAAGCCATTCCAGACATTGTTTTTAACATTTTTAAATTTCTCAACAATCTCAAACCAGAGATTGTTCCAACTAGAAGCTATTCCTAGAGTTTCTTCTTGCCTCATCATGTCCATAGTCTTTTTTGAAATCTTTATTGAGTTTCTGCAAGTACAATGTTAATGTAGACCAGAGTTTTTCAAACAGTTTATTCTCATTTTACATTCTTAAAAAATAATTGTGACCCTAAAGAGCTTTGTGGTTACTGCATTAGAAATTAAAACCAAGAAATGTTGGCATATTCATTCCCTTATTTTTTTATTGGATTTGCAGACCTCCTAAAGCAGTCTCAGGGACTTCCAGCACTTTGAGAATTGATGAAGTAGATCATGTGAGAGGCTGTCCTTTTTACCTCCTGTGGAAGATCTGTCCTTGTAATCTCCTACATTTAAGAAAATAATAAAATTTAAGATGGGGAAACAAGAAGACAGAAATGGGGGAAAAAAGTAGAGAGGATACCATCCAGAAATATAAAAGTTAAAATGCAACAGAATTTTGAATAATTCTAATTTAATTAAGTTTCTATTCATAAGTGTTTTTATCAACCCAATGCCCCCTACCTTATGGGCAAACTACACTACTGGTGACATATTTGTCTTTAATATTTTGAGCTGGGTCCAGATGTATTGATTCAAGTCCATTCTCAGCCATGGAAACTGTTAGATCGCGGGAAAAAGAGACTTGAGACCAGTGTGACTTTCCAGCTCTTTATTCAATGTATAGATCCGTACAACACCAGCCACATGGAACAATTATCACATTCAATTCAAAATTGTTTTGCGGTTGTGATTAAAAATAGAAGGAGAAAGTGCTAAGTACGATGTTCTGAGCTTCTAGATTTGAGATGGCGAACCCATGCCATGTGTGCCAAAAGTGGCATGCAGAGCCCTTTCAGTGGGCATGCATGCTGTCACCAACTGCTCTTCTGGTTTCTGGCGCTAGCCAGCTGGTCTTCAGAGGCACCAGAGCACCAGAAAATGCCCTCCAAATCTGCCCCCAAACAGGCTCTTTCCCAGGCCGTTTCTGGGCCATTATCAGGGTGGTTTTTTTGGGCCGTTTCAGGCCTTTTTCAGGGCCATTTTTGTCCCTGAAAATGGCCCCAAAATGGCCAAAATGGCCACAAAACAGGCACGTGTGCACCAGCCAGCTGGTCTTTGGTTTTCTAGTGCTCCAGCATGTGCACATGCACACGCAGGCACGTGTGTTCCAGTTTGGGCACTTGGTGTCGAAAAGGTTCACCATCATTGTTCTAGATGGAAGGTGGGATATAAATTTAACACATATTTAACTAAATACCTAGTATCTCCAGAGATGGTTAGAAACAGAACCCTACCAGAAAATGTAAAGAGCAGCAGATTTCAAATTAGTGTAGTCTCGACTACCTAGATAGACCAACCATCTGAACATATTAAATTCTTTTTATTTAAACCATGGAAGACAACTCATTGCTTTTCACATGTTTAGGCCTGTGACTCTCAAAATCATTTCCAATTGGCCATGTTTATTGAGGCTAATATGAGTTGAAATCTGAAATATCAGGGGAGAATTGAGCTGTCAATCCTGTAGAATCTGCTGTAGAATCTTCACAAATAGAATATTTATAGCTATTGTGCTGTTTTATTTAAATGCTATAGAAATGAATGAACCAAATGCACCATTAAAGTCCCCCCCCCCCATGCAAATCATGTTTCACCAAATCAAATATATTCTGGTATTTGACCTCTGTTGCTTGACACCTCTTTTGTTCGGATATCTCACCCGAGCAGTAAAATTAGAATGTTTATTGAAATTCTGACAATAATGGGAATTGGGAGTAATAATTCCCATTATTAATGGGAATGAGTAGAAATGGGAATGGGTGGAAATTTAGAATTTTTTAAAATGACAAGTACTCATAAAGAAAAATATTGAAATGGAAATAGCCAAACTGTCCAATTTCTCCATCCAAAAAGTATAGATAAGGCTACCAATCCCTTGTAGAAGATGACAAGGTTGATCAAAGGCATCCTCAGTCATGAGTTCCTAAGCATCCACAAGAAATCTAAGTCCAGGCCACCTTGAATGCCTTCTTAATTCCTGCTCATTTCCCTTGACTGCCTGTTGGTCAGATTCTTGTAGAGAGTTTACACTTGTAATAAATCTTCTCGCTCATTTGAACTGCCTGAATCTCCTGATTTCCCCGGTGCTTGACCCCACTCTCCCTGATTTCTTGTGTTTTGTAAACAAAGGGGCATGTAAATATAAAATGGCCTTCTCCAAACAGATGCAGCTAATGCATTAAAACACTCAGATGGGAGTGGAAAGGAAAGCATATTAAACAATCTGCAAATCATTTATCTCTTGAAGGTTGCCTTTGATTTGGGGTGGTTATTTAAGTGTGCAGACTTGCCTCTAGGCACATCAATAGAAAATATCAAATGATTGTAATGATAAAGCACCATGGCTTTAACAGGCTTATAAATGACTTATATCCATTTCTCTCTCTCTCTCCCCTCTCTCTTTCTCTTTTTTTTTCTGTCTCTGTGTCTCTGTCTCTCTGTCTCTCTTTCACACACACACATCCTATCTAGCCTATAGCCTGGATTTCCTCTGTAGGACTATTTGTTTTCAAGTACAGTCAAGCCTACTTAGGGGTGCTGCTTGCTAAGACCTTCCATGGAAACTTGATTTAAAACAAATAAACCAGCAAACCCTATCTTTTTCTTTTTATCTCTTCAGCCCTGTTGATAGATGTCTATTAAAACACCATAACTATATTAGGCATAAATAGCTTAATTTCCTGTACATTGAGATCACATAGGAAAATCTTCTCCATGTGGAAGGGACATTTTTATTGTATATTAACAACCCCCCTCCCCCATTCACCCCAAGACACCAACACCAACATTGCATTCTTTTATCTTCCAGTATAAAATATTTTAGTTTACCTGAGCTCTTCAATTTGTTTATAGCATGATGTGAACAAATCAAATTCTGGTTTTGTTGTTTAGAATAGTTTGATTAGTAGGGTGATTTCAGGTACCGCTGTTGCTTATTTTATTTGTGTACATCACTTTGCAATCCATTATTGTGATAGTGGAGTGAGAAGGAAGGACTATTTAGCAATCTAAAAACAAAGTCAAATAAGCACAAATAAATCAAGAGAAATGATGTGTTTTTCAAACAGTTTCAGAAACAAGCTGGGAAAATGAGATAGTTATTTTGTTATCTTAAAGTACTATGTTTGTTTTACAGAAGATACTTAAAGTGTTCTGAAGTAGCAATTTGACCGGTCCGCATATATTGCAAAAGGAAGCAGCTGTTTCCCAGAGATAGAGGGTGCTAATGTGTTTAATCTCCATGATGATAAGAAGAAGGTGCAGGAGATGCTGGTTCCCCCCAAAAGTTGAATCAATAATCCCTACTATATGAAGCAAAAGCAATATGGAATTTGCATTCAGTCATGGAAAGCCATTCAAAGCATTGCATTGAAAATCAACTTTTTTTTTGTTCAGTTGTACTTACACTATGCTGTTTTTCAACAACACATTGCAGTTCAAATCTCATCAGCTCAAGGTTGACTCATGCTTTCATCCTTCCGGGGTCAATAAAATGAAGACCCATATTGTTGGGGGCAATATGCTGACACTGTAAACTGCTTAGAGAGGATGTGATGGCCCAGGGTGTGGCACAGAGGCAACATAGTTAGATAATCAATAAGAGTCCCTTTATTAGCTCCAACTTTGCCTCCAATGTCCTGGTTACCTTCTGGCTGGGGAAAAACTCTCCCAGGAAGAACTTCTATTTCCTTCTTTTAATATTAACAGTAGCATGCAAGTTATATTTTTTCTGACGCTACCTATTTTTTTTTTCTTGGAATGTGGCATAGCAGTTGGGAGCAGGAGCCTTCACAACTTGACTTCTATCCTCTAAGGACCTGAAAACAATTTCATACAGAAAGTACATTGCTAACATCTAGTCTCTTTTCAAGGATTTATAACTTAGCTCATGTTGTAACACAGAATGAGTTCCTGAGTTCAAATGCTGATTTCTCCATAGAATCACCAAAGGAAGATCTCAGAGTGGGGACAGGAAATGATATGGTTAAAAAAAATTAAGATGGTGGGTCAAAAGTATACAATCAAAGCCCCAGCCCAAGGATACAAAAGAGTTATGCAATCACGACTACCACTTTAACTCTTTTGACCCTTACCTGGAGATATCCCAATTTTACCTTCTTCTTTCTCTGTTCTGCTTTACCACTTCCAAAAATGGGATCTTTTACATAATTTTGGGAAAACTCTGCCTGTTCCCAAAACTATCTTCTTTCCTTCCATTCTATCTTTCCCAGACAAAAATTGGCCTACTCATGAGCTAAAATCATAAGTAGGCCAACTTAAACTATAATCCTGGATAACCAGAAGATCTAGTTGAAATTCTTTTATTAGTCTCAGATTTTGTTTACCGTACATTTTCTGAGGATCCCATTTCCTCTGCCTTCTGCAGTTTTCACTTAATAGCCTTTCTTGACTTGTACCAACTTGACTGCAGCTACCTGAGTTGCAAGGATGGGAGGATGGGATCAGTATAAAGTTCCTGTGACAGCTAATTTGCAAGTTCTAAAGGAGATTCCAAAGGAGTCTCTAGTGCACAGATGGTGACCCTGAATGAAATCAGGCAACATCTGTCTTTATAAAGTCTTTTAATAACTACTAAACTCCACTGATATTTGAAAAGGACAACAAACCATATGTACTTTCTTCACCTTATATTTGGGGAAAATCTCTAAATCTGGGAGACTTTTGACCGTTAAAGTTATTGGTAATATTGTAAAACTCTACAAAATCAGAAATTAAAGGCAGTTGCCTATAATTATTCTCTATCTTAGGAAAAGTTATGAAGTTGGGATTCTAGAAGCTGTGCTTCATCTTTATTGGAAGATAAACATGTGCTTATTTAGGCAATACTTTAAATAGGCAATGGATTTAAGAATTAGCACATGCTTTCTACAATTGTGCCTGCAAATGATATAATGCATCAGTGTAAAAAAGTCATTTGCAAGACATTTGTGTCTGTTGTTTTCATTTCCACCGTGTGAATGGCTTTGCTTTGAGCACAATACGAATAATGGGAATGGAAAAAGTACATCTCCTATCATTTAGTGGCACAGTTTCAACTAGCCTGAGTGTTGTGCAAGATCCCATTTTCTGTTTATAGTCCTCCCACAAATATGTAGAAAAATGTTCTCTTTGTTCTTTTCCATTATTTCCAACTGCCATCTTCACCAAAGAATGCAGCAAAACAAAAACAAGTCTGAATAAACCCAAACATATATTTATCACTTGTTAGATGATTATTTGTAGGCAAGGTATGCAAGTAGAGATAGGGACAGAAATAGGGATACACAGTAACTTCCTCCAGGCATTCCAAAATAAAATTACAAAGATATGCAAGATTGCAAAGTAAGAATGAGGCACCAGTGCTGCCCTCTCCCATCCCTATTTTTGTTATCAGATCTGTATCCAAGCATCTAAAACAGGAGCCTTTATGTCCATGGATGATCTCTGTATGATAGAGAATTATGATGTGTTTCAGGTTCCGTTATAGGAGCAACATGGATCAAAGATATTCTCAGTTTTAGAGTTTTTTCCCCCTGAATAAAAGGTTGGTAAACGAATAGATCCAAGGCAGGATGGAGCTTGTGGTTTGCCATCCTCCATGCCTGTTACTGGAAGTTAAGTTTTAGAATGCATTTTAGAATCAGCAATGTAAGCTGAAAGTCTGGAGATCAACAACAGTAAAATAACTTCAGTATGAAAGGGAATCACATATTTTAAGCATTCATACCCCACTTTTCTAGTTGAAAGATTCCCAGAGTAGCTTACATGATAATAATCCAGATTCCTTGGCTTACAGTTGAAAAGGAAGGATGATACAGAAGGAAAAAGAGACGAGGAGAAGAAAGGGAGCACCAAACAAGACAAAACCCCTTTCTTTGTGTTCCAATGTGACCAGTTGGTAAATTACAAGGATTGCTTAGTGAGGCTCAAATTACATCAGAGCTGGTAGTTCTGTTTTCTGTTCTTTCTTCTAAGAAGAAAAGCCACCCCTATTAAGGGGTTCGTAGCAAGAAGGAGACACCATTTCTTGTCTTTCATTTCTTCTTACAGATTATATTCCTACTTCCTCTCTCTTCTTCAACCATATACAGTTGTCCGAGATCCCAATTTTTCAATGTGGAGTGTGTGTGTGTGTGTGTGTGTTTGTGTGTGAATTAGCACAATTTAAAATGTAATTTAACAGAAATATATCTGTGTCTTTGCATTACTTGCTTATAAATCAGATCATAGTTGCTATGAGAGCCAGTTTTTGGTATAAGCTGGACCAGGAGCAGGGAGGTTGTAACTCTGGTTCTTCCTTAGTAACAAAAGCTAACTGGGTGACTTTGGCCAATCACTTTTATTAGCTGTAGATTGGAAGATTTGAATACATTTTGGAAGAAGGTCCCAGGAAAACCACTTTTGCCAATGTAGATGAGAAAACTCTATAGTTCCAAGATTGATTTGAAGGACAATTATAAGATACAGGCCATAATGTGAAATGTTCTAAATTTCAATAAATCAAATATTTTTTCCCTTTTTGGACCTCAATTTTAAAACAAGATGGACTCTGAAGTGTTACACTTCTGTTTCTATTTTCAGTGCCTTAATGAGGGTCATGCAATGACATTGATCACATTCTGCTATTTCTGACTCAGCAGACAAAAATATATGGGTAAAATATTCTAAACAGATTAACATAAAAGACTAGAAAATGTGGCAAATGAGGCAAATAAATGAGAAACATCAAAGTTCTACAGAACTTCCAAGCATCTATTTTAGAATTTCACATGACTTATAGACAGATGGAGAAAATGTCAAGCAAACTATATTACACGTGAACGAAATCTTTAAAAAAACAACCAAATACAGTAGCTGAACCAGTTTAATAAGATATGAAGGTTTGCTTGTATATCATGAAAAAATAATCATTCTTCCTCTCTTTTCCATAATCCTTAGCAGACAAAAACCATGTCATTTACAATAGACTTCCTTATTTTTCTTTATTTCTTACCCTAATCCAGATTCTCCCTACCAGAAGAAGGGAGAAAAGTTGTTTTTTATTATATTTATGTGCTGCTCATCTCAGGATGTGAGGTGAGATGTTATGGTCAAGTAAGGATGTCCTTCTTTAGTATTTTCAGAAATATTTTAAAGTATTTATTTATGATATCTTTGAGAGCTTATGCTAATACACAATGGAGTTGCAACCCACTTGATCTTCATAACTGTGAGCTAAATTGGAGTAAGGGATAGCTGATGTTTTGAAGGGAACTTGGGTCTCCTCAGTTTCATTCAAAGAAGCTTAGTCTAATGAAATTATTTTTAAAGATGAGATCCTGATTTCCATTCCATGAAGAAACTCAGTATCTCTTTAGAAATTAATTCAGAAAAAAGAAAATGATGTTTTAAATGTTGATTGCAGTGTAGGACTTTGCAACTTAGAAATCAACCCAGCCAAAAAGATATTTTGCTAAACAAAATGTTCCTGATGGCATAATCCAACATTCTCTTTTGTAAAATAATAGTTGCAAGCATGATATGAATCCAGAGTATCCAACCTTTTGGCTTGCCTGGGCCACACTGAGTGAAGAGGAGTTGACTTGGACCTCATATAACTATATATAATATAGTTTTATAATATAAAATTGCAAAATAATGTTGAAAATTTACTATCTTGTGGGGCTGCATGTGCGCCCATGGGCCATGGGTTGGACATTCCTGCTCTAAATATCCTCATGAAAAGGTATGAAGAGAAAATAATTTTAAAAAAAATTAGAATGTGTAGAAAGGAAGAAGGAAGATGTAGAATATTTTGAAATATGGGATTCGCTTTATCAATGGTTAACTAACAGAAACAGAAGCTAGAACATTTAAAATTATAAGAGAAGAATTATTTTTACTATGAGGGCTTATTATGATTTTTATTAATAATATGAATTAATATTAATAATTAATAAATATTAATATTATGTTGAGAAAATACTGTTATTATAAGACTACTACTAATGAACATCATTACTATTATGAAGATGACCATTGCTCAAATTAACTGTAACCAGACAACACACTGTTTACATAGACAATGAAACTCTTGGTCTTTCTTTATATAGCAAAATTTTTAAAAAATCAAATAAATAAATACATATCACCATGGGTGATTCTTTCTCTAACAAAGTTTCTGCCTGTACTTAATATGGAATTAAATTGTTCAGGTGTTGTGGCTAGACCTCAGAGAACAGATTAGCGAAATGGTCTATATAATTTTATTGGCATTGGAATACTCCCCAATGTTTTGAAGCCTGTATGAAGACAAGAGGCCGGAGATGGAATTTAAATGGATTGCTGCTCAGTGGTGAATGGCCAAAAAGATTTGCTTTAAGTTATGCAAAACAGGATCATTAATCTCTATCACAGGCTCCAGCATGCTCCTCAAAAACATTGCACATTTTAACTTGCTGGGATTACACAGAGAAAGGAAAATATTGAAATGATATATACTGTAAACTAGTATTTGCTATGAATTCTGGCACATCCTGTGAAGCTCCCAATCTTTTTTTTTTTTAAAGAGTAGTATTTCATCATTGGTGCTGCTTGATGGTTTCTTTTCTTTTTAAGAAGGAATGCAATCATGGCAGAAGATGAGCCTGAGAGATAGAAAAACTTCATCTTGCTGTCACATGAAAGTAATGGTACTTTAGAACTGAACCTGAATACCTTTATGGAAAAATTCAGGTGTCATTATTTAAGACTTTGATGCTAGTTTTATGAGCATTCATAAGGTTCAAAGGACATAAATTGTCTCTATTTCCTCATATCCCCTTTTCCTCATTTGGGTGGTAATATGATTTTTGTTTTTTCAAATAATCCTCCCTCCCAATCACTTTGCTTTTTAGGAAAGAAATAGAATCGTGGCTTCAAAAGATGGAAGATTGAGTTTTAAATATTGCAGAGCCGTACTTCAGTTATGGATTTATTTCCAAATCAAGCAGATAGTCTTTATGAGATTTCTCCCTTAAGGCTGAAGCAACTTTGAAGAAAGGAGAGGGTATTATGGGAAATTATGATTATAGAGCAAAGAAAAAAAATACCAGTCTACATGTGCCACAATCTTAACACAGATCGCATATCTTCTTCCTTCCCTTAGGATTCATACAAGAAGCTATAAATAACATGGTCTGCAAAATATTCATTCATTCATTCAATCAATCAATCAATTCGTGCATAATTATCTTGTTGGACTTTATTGAGATAGACAATGTGTGCACCTCTAGGTAATTCTTATTAAATTTTGAATTTATCTTGGATTGTATGGTAATGTAGAGTCCCAGCTCATATTTCTTTGTTTATTTATTTACTCGTTCCTCATTTTGTTTATTTATTTATTCCTTCCTCATTGTGGGGGGACTCTAGGCAGTTGTCAATCTCCTAGAATTTCTTGCCAATGTGCTGAATTCTGGACTTGCACTTCCACACATCTTGAAGATACCACACTGGGTAGCCTAATGTAAATAATAGCAGGGTTCTGATTTCTATATACTCTGATCTGAAGGGGATCATCTAACTATCTAAGATGCAATTCAATAAATTAAATGGCTAACTTAAAAGAAAAAGAAATAAAACTTGTATACAATAAAGGAGAATATTTGTAGCTCAGGGTTGAAATGCGGGGTCCTAATTGCTATAACAGAATAAAAAAGTTGGAAAAGTCCTTGGAGATCTTCTAATCCAGCCCCCTGCTCAAACAGGAAACTCTATACCATAAGAGCCATGATGGCTCACTGGTTAGAAGGCAGTGCTGCAGGCTAACTCACTGCTCTCTCCAGGAATTTGATTCTGAATGGCTCAAGGTTGACTCAGCCTTCCATTCTTCTGAGGTCAGTAAAATGAAGACCCAGATTGTTGGAGGCAATATGCTAACTCTGTAAATCACTTAGAGAAGACTGTAAAGCACTCTGAAGTGGTATTTAAGCCTAAGTGCTATTGCTATTTCAGACAGATGGTTGTTCAATCTCTTCTTAAAAAACCTCCACTGTTGGAGCATCCACAACTTCTCAAGGCAAATCATTCTACCGATTAATTGTTATGTCAGAAAAATTCTCCTTAGTTCTAGATTGGTTCTATCCTTGATTAGTGTTCATCCATTGTTTCTTGTCCTGCCTTCAGGTGCTTTGGAAAATAGATAGACCTTCTTTCAATATTTGTGACAGCCCCTCAAATATTAAAAATATGTTGGAACACTGCTATCATCTCATCCTTAATCAGTGCAGCGATGGTGTTCATTTGGGTGATGAAATGTCTACATGAAAACAGGCAATATCAGGGAACACTAAGGACCCCTCAAAACTTGTACAAAACCTAATTCCATTGCTCTTCCTACAGTCGATCTTCTTTAGCCTAGTGTGACATTTACTAATCTCTAACAATGAATATCATTCATTAGTGCTACTATGATGATTCTACAATAAAATATAATCATTTCTAGACAGATAATGCAATTAATTGTCAATATTTGTTTTCTTGATTGTTTTCTGAAGGCAGGGAAATACCTGTAGCTGAGTTTACACCAAAAAAATTAGTAATACTCTCAATTAAAAAGTTTCAGATAATTCAGTGGCAATGTAACCAATGCTCTGTGACAGATTTATCTTTCTTGCTCTTGTACTAATTTTTCATCCTATAAAAGGTATTTCTTTTCTCTGTTTCAGTTTTTTTTCTCTTTTCTTAATGTGGAAAGTTTTCACTTCCTCTTAGCATTGTTGCACTCAATTTCCAGACCAGACTAGGAGACAAATGACCTTAACCCTAATCCTTAAATATCCAGAGAGTTTTGTACACATTTGTGCCAAATGTAAACAAATGTAACTGTGTACATGAATTCCATTCAATCACAACATCTATATTGCAACTTAGCAGAATAGAATGGTTCACACAATCTTCCAAGACAATAGTTAGGTTCTCAAGGAATTCTGAACCACAAACTGTCCACCCACGTTTCATATCTTTGAAATCTTAACAAATTTGAATACCCTTGATAGTTATTTAAATAAGATTCATATGACCCCATCACAAATTGAAAGCATGGCTCAGCTGATTGGAAGGTTGCATTAACCAATCACTCTGCATTATGCTGCAATATACTCAGAAGAATCTTGGGCCAATAATGTTTTCCTCCACTTGGAAGGATACCTCTGGAACCACAAAGAACCACATCATAAAGTAGATGAATGGCTGGTGGTGTGTGTGTGCCTGACTGTGTCCCTGCATATGGCTATAGCTGGTTCACATCTTAGAAGTTCATTTGTGTATATTTCCAGGGGATGAGGATGTTCCTATCACTCCCATCAATATTAAGCCACTGTACAAACTGGGAGCATGGATGGCTTGTGCCAAGTGGCTAGATGCTTGTACTGACTTGATTCTAGGCTGCCTGAAGTGACAAAGCATTCAGTCCAGATGCAGGTTCTCATATCCACCCATTGGACTATTTGCCTACCCCATGTCCTCTTACACTTTTCTTCTCTTTTAATCTGGAAGTTGTGGGTGGAATCCTTCTATGTAAGGTAATTGGAAAATCAATAACATGGGAAATGTCTGAACTTTTAGTTTTAAAGTTCAGGAGGCAATTGCTACTGAAGAAAACATGTTTTAAAATCTGTAGGGTTTTTAATTAACAATTTTCTCTAGAGTCACCCAAGTTCTTAATCACTGTGCTATAGTAGCAGAGTTGATAGACAGGCATAGAAGTTATTGCAGGGCACAATTGACTCTGTTGAAGGTATGGTCCTTCAATTGCAATTCCAATCAGCTGCTGGGGTTACCTTGCAACAAATTGTAGTGCTTTAGATAGACAGGAACACTGGAGAAATAACATAACCAGGAGCTGAGGTGGATTTGAAAGCACTGGGGAGATCATCATCATCCCTTTCTGCTCTTCAGAAGTAGTTTCTTGTCCCTTCTGCAGGACGAACTATGCAATGCAGATAAACCGAATGTTAGCTAAATTGGACAAGACAGACAATAGCCTGACTACTCTTTCATAATAGCAATAGCACTTAGACCTATATACTGCTTCACAATGGTTTACAGACTCAGCATATTGGTTCCCAACAATCTGGGTCCTCATTTTACCGACCTCAGAAGGATGGAAGGCTGAGTCAGTCTTGAGCCTGGTGAGATTCGAACTGCCCAATTTCAGGCAGCCAGCAGGCAGCAGAAGTAGCCTGCAGTATTGCATTCTAACCACTGCACCATCACAGCTCTTAATACTTAATAAAGTATTTAATATTTAAATACATCATTTTGGGATCTAATGTGCTGTGCAAAAGTAATTTATGAGTTGGGGCAATTAACTCCAAAAGATTCCTAAGATTAATCCTTTCCCCGGCTGCTGGAAAATGAATAAGAGCTGAGAATGACTCTGCAAAACCAAGTCTTTTCTTGGTGATCTATCTCTGTGTTCTTTGGGGTCCCCCCCATTCGCTGCCTTGCTGCAGGCATACATAGAGATGAAAAAAGGGCCAAAAATATCTTAAAAGTTGTTTCTTTGCCCAGTCTTAGGCCTTCAGCTATTTTGATGAATACCTGAGCAGCACCATAAATGCTAAAACTTTCTCCATTCCCCCCCGCCCCCAATCCATAAGCACTTGTTCAAGCTCTGTTACATTTCTTAGACCTGGGGCTCTGAATAATGGCCCATTGCCAAGCTTGATAGATATCTGTGATAACTTTTTTTTTTTAACGGGGTGGGGAGGTATTGATGGCCTCACATCTGTGAGCTTTTTCTTACAAACACATTTTATGGAATTTAAAAAATAAATGCTGGACTTTCAAAACTTCCTTACGTCATTCAGTTTTCCATTCTTTTAATGTTTATCTGGTTTGGCTGTTTTAGTTGCCTTTTTAACATTTTAGTCTTTATTTTCTTTTGAATATTTTAAGAATTATTTCTGTTTATTGAGCCACCCAAAGTAGATTTATTCTGAAAGACATTTTAAAACTGTAAAAATAACTGTAATAAACACACAAGAAAATGTTAAGAAAGTAGCATAACTTTGGCTCTGTGAGAGGTTTATAATAACTATTTTCCTATCAATTTTGCCACCCACTTTATAAATAAATGAGTAAACATTTTTTAAAATTATTCTGAATAGATTAACAAAACTATGCTTCTAAACACCCGTATGTTGCTTTTTTGAGATTCTCTGAAATAAATTTCCCAAACCCAGACACAGAACACGAAGCGTGTGAAGTTGGGGATCCATACTTTGCTTGGTGTTGATGATGAAAGCTACAGCTTCAAAGCCAAAGCTAAACAGGAAGTGGGTATGGAACAAATACAAGCATTTTTAATTTAAGTTATAATAGATTTAATTCATTTAAATGTTACTGACTAAATGAACTAGATTGATCTGAACTAGATTGATCAACAATTCTCATGCATATCATTATTCTTCCCATCTGTTAAATTAAAATTTTCAGTTGGGCAGAAAACTTTAGAAAAGTTCTAAACACCATATCCAAGATTTTAGTGGATAATTTCATAGATCTGGCATTATCTGGGCTACAAAAATCCAAATTATTGTTTTGCATATCTCTTTGCTGTTATCTCTGGTGGCCATTTGGATCTCCTCTTCCCCCTTCCCCTCCCTTCCCCTCCCCTTTCCTTCCCCTCTCATTCCATTCCACAGGATAGATCTAATAGTCCTATATCCAATTACCTTTGGAACAGGGGTGGGATTCAATTTTTTTAACAACCGGTTCTGTGGGCATGGCTAAGTTGGTGGGCATGGCTTGGTGGTCATGTTATTGGCTGGGCGTGGCCAACTCAATATCACTCACATTGAGGCACGCATCTCCTCACCTGGCCTCTGATGACTGTGGGGATGCTGCAACAGTCGTAAGTGTGAAAAATGGTCATAAATCACTTTTTTTCAGTGCCATTGTAACTTTGAATGGTCACTCCACACAAGCAAAGTACCAGCAAAGGAGGGGAAAAAAACCTCCAGAGAAGTTCCTGAGACAGGAAGTCTAGTCCTGCCAAGAATGTAATAAGGGTTAACGGAGAGGCAGTTTCTGTAAGCAACACCAGAATGCTTCCTTTCTGCCTTCCTTACAGGATTAGGCCAGTAATTTCTTCTAAGAACCAGTTCTCTGAACTGCTTAGAATGTTAACAACTGGTTCTAGCGAATAGGTGCAAACTGGTAGAATCCCACCCCTGCTTTGAAACAGATTAGAAAAAGTGGAAAGTTTTAAGCTGTTGGAACAGAAGATTATCACTTGCTCTGCATTAGTACATGCAGAATATGAGAGCTTTCTTTTCAGTGCTTCAATGCTACAGTGACAACTGTATGATTTCATTTACATAAAAAATATTTCCACTTTTTCTAAAACTTATCTTTCCCTATGTGCATGTGAAGTAGGAACCAATACACCAATGCTAAAAATGGATAATCTTTGGCAGGGAGTGGGAGAGAAAGAGATTTGAACAAAGGTTCTGCTAGTTCTATGCTCAAAATAATCCTCCTACTGCCTTGGCTACTTTAGTTTTTCAAAAACTAATCTAATCTAGGTGGAATAACTGACCCTTATAGTACTAGAACGTATAGGAAGGATCAATTAATAATAATACAAATTTACTTTGGCAACATATTTGATGTTAAAATAAATAGGCAAGAATTATAAAGCTGCAAGACTGTGATAAGATGACTGAAGCAAAGGCATGCTGATTGCTATAGCTCATCTTCAATTTCATAAGCGATTAGGTACACCTTTCAAAAGCAGTGAAATGCTTTCTGTGATTCACATGAAGCTGAATAGATAGGGAAAACAAGGTATTCATTTAATCCAAATGCATAAGTTTATCACTTTCTCAGAAAACAGAGCACACACTTGAAAGTAATTAACACTTTTGTTGTCCAATAAATTATTGAGTAATAATTTTATCAGCTAGTATCCAAGCTTGTTACTCTTTTCTGGTACATTAAGAAAGAGAAATCTATTTAATAGTGCAGCAATTGTTATTTTTTCCACAGGAGGCTAAGTGAATAAACTGTACATGTATATTTAACTTCAAGTCCTACTCTTGGATCTTTGAGGTTTTATTAATACTAGTTTTTGTAAAATATTTAATACCTTGCTCAAAAATGTGTGATTAAATCAATTTTACCTATAGTATTGTCAAGATATTTTTCTGAAGTAATATGCAGACTGAGAATAATAGCTGATTAAGTAAATGCATTGTTAAATAATATTAATAATATATTTTCAAATGGTCAAGTCACACAATTTATTTTCTGTTCTCAATTTCTATTTAAATATAGTTTACATATCTCATCATTTTTATTCTTTTACCTACATTCAGAACAAAATGGCATCATCTTTCCATTGGTGATGAAAAGAATGTGAACAACAACCATAAGAGCCACAAAAAATTAGGAAAAATGTCTTGAAGCAATTGTGAACCTAAAATAGTAACACAATTATAGAAACAGTGACACAATAACCATAGAATGTTGGCTGACTACAACACTAGGGCAGGGAAAGAAAGATAAAATGGAGTGGCTGAAGTCCCTTAAAGAGAGAGAGACACACACATCTTTTGACATAATCAATCCAATTTGATGGCAGTGATTAACTGATTGACTGATGTACACTTATAGCCCACTCCAATCAGAGGATGGGTAAGGAACAACAAAGTCAAGATTTTAAAAAATATTAAAATTCATATACAAATAATAAAAATAATCCATGAACTCATCCAGTTTACCATTCTATGAAGCTAACCTAAGGGCCTGATATCTGTTAGAATAATACTGTTCTGACTAGTCTTCAAAATGCTGTTAGAGTAAGACCCATCTGTATCTCTTGAGGAGAGGATGTTCCATGGATGTATGATTTCTCAGAATTTCTCCAGAGCAAGTAGAAAATCTGCAGTGATTTCTCAAGCAGGGGACTTCCCACTGAGTGATAATATTCAATAGCTCTGCTACTGTAAAAATACCACAGGAGGAAAAAGCCATATAACCCCTTCAGATTTATTTGAAGGCTGAAAAGATATGGCACTGAATATCTGGGAAAACTGACTTTGAAGACACTCTTAAACCACTCCGTCAATAAATAAGTGAAAGGATTCCCTAATCCACCCAGGAGAAATTATCCTTTGCAAGAATTTGTAAAACAAATTCTCTTTCAAGTGGAATGAGATGAGCTTAAAAAAAAGATGGCACAATTTCTTTGCCTAATATTGTCCTCAGATCTCTGTAATCTCCTGTCTGGCCCATGTGTTGTCCGCTTGAGCTGGATTAGCCTTGAAATGATCAACGATAATTTTGTTTTGTTTCTCCTTGGGAACAACAACAACAAAAAAAAAGCAGGAAATTCAGCTTTCTTCTCTAGTCACATTAATACAACAGGATTTAGGTAGTTGTTGGTTTTCTTCTATGGAAGCTCTTTTCCCAACAGAAGACTGCTCATCATTTCATCCAACTTTTCTTTTGTTTTATTTAATGGAGCTTGCAAAGAGAATGTCCTAATGTATTTTCAGTTAGAATAATGTCAACTTCAAAAAGAAGGAAAATATGTACGTGGTACCAAGGTTCAAATTATTTTTCATTGTATTTCATGCACAATCTTTCATCTCTCCTCTGTGTAATGCTATTGACTCAATACTCTAACCTCTAAAAATGAATGTTTCTTCTCACTGAAAATCTATTTATTTCCTTCAGTGAGTCTTGAGAGGGGGAAAATGCTCCATGATGAGGAAATTCAGTGAATACTAAACAAGCTGTTAGAGGGAAAATATTTTACTGAAATTTATTAATAATAGATAAGGTAGTTGCATTTATGAATCGAAAGTGTCAAGGGGATTTTTTTTTCACTTTTTGAAACAAATTGTCGTTAATTAGCTAAATGAATTAAATAAAGATTATATTGAGAAAGGTTTTGCTGGTATGAGGCACCAATTAATCTACTAACATGCATTTTAAAAATAAAGATTATATAATGAGAAAAGTTTCACTGGTTTGAGGCATCTAAATACCTCTTTGGTTTTTTTTTACAATTTTAATGTTCCTTCTGGATCTTGATGAATATTATCAGCTATTAAAAATTATCTGTACTCTCTATTCTGATAGTGTTCTACATATATGAAGCATACAGTGACCAGTCCAATATTTATTGATTCAACTGAATTAATTATATGAAGTGCAAATAGCAATTCTGGGTATTGATATAGGATTAATATTGTATTAATATTTTAATATTAATATTAGTATTGATATAGTGACATCTACCCATTAGAGCGAGGAGGCAGGAAATGCTGCGGGTCCCACCCCTGAGGGAGATACACCTGCTGGGACCTAGAAGAAGGGCCTTTCTGTGGTGGCTCCATCTCTCTGGAACATCATTCCCCCAGGGATTAGAATGGCCCCCTCAATAATACTATTCTGAAAGACACTGAAGACCTGGTTTTGCCAGCGGGCTTGGGAACCCATCAAATGGCTAGTGTGACCCGCTGTCATTGGGGTGGGAGGGTGGGAGTTGGTTTTTGTTTTATTTTGTTTTGTTTTCCCAAATTTTGTTCTATTGTACTTTACTAATTTATTTGATTCTTTTTGTTAGTTCTTATTGTTTTTATTTTTATTTTTTGTTTTAAATATGATTTTACATTGTGTAAGCCGTCTTGAGTCACCATGGGTGAATAGGCAGCAATATAAATAAATAAATAAATAAATAATTAAACAAACAAACAGATAAAGTAACCATCAAACCAAAAAAAAACATCCAGCATAATGCAACACAACTGGATCAATTTGTAAACACTTTCAAAAACCCCAAACTATTACAGAATGGGCTCATTCAACCTACTGCTCCAATTATAGGTAGTCTTTGACTTGTGATAGCAATTGGAACCAAAATTTCCATGTCTAAACTATGTGGTCATAAAGTGCAACTACATTGGTCATTGCAATCCCTGCAGTCCCTGTTGCCATTGTTAACCAAATCCCATGACTGTTAGGTGAGGCAACTTTCTGCTGGCATCCCATAAATGCCTAGCCAGCAGACATATTTAGTGACTGCTGCTGGATGAGAAAGGAAGTGTGGAATTGTGCAAGGATGCTGGGGAAGTTTAGGGAGGAGCTGCAAGAGGCTGATGGGGTATGTGAGAGATGCAGCATGGGTTAGAGATGGGTGAGTGCATACTATACATAAGAGGCACAGTGTAGTCAAGGAAGCTGGCCTACAAGAGTGCAAGATTGTGTGAGAGATATAGAATAGGTTGAGACAAGGCCATGAGACTATGAAGGAGTGTGTGAGAAGCAAAGTGCAGATCAGGAACAGTGTGTGGGTGTAGTATGTGTCAGGGAGTCCATAGGTGTGCATGAGTGGCTAATGAGCATAAGTACAAAGGCTGGGGAATGTACATGTTTGAGGAAGATTTATCTTTCTGACTTGCAATCTTCCCTTCTGGCTTCCCCATTGACTTTCTAGGATAGTCAGCAGGCAAGGTTGTAAATGAAATCTATATCATTGTGAAGGGATGCACCCAGTGATAAGTGCAAACTAGTTGACTAGCGCCCAGAACTTTATCATATAACTGCAGGGATGCTGACATGGCCAGAATTCTAAAGTTGAATACCACTTGTTCAGCACTGTCATAGCTTCAGACAGTCTCTTAATGAATGGTTGACTATCATAATGGGGGAAAAACCTCCAGGCTTTCAAGGCCATATAGAAGGCCAAAGGAATTGGGTAGGGCAATCTGAAAGTTGGAAGGTAACTTGTTTTGGAGGGTTGGCACTGAAAAAGAGAAGCCAGGCTTCCTGAGTCCTACTAGGTTTCCTTGATCCAAAGAAGGGATCTGAAGTA
This sequence comes from Pseudonaja textilis, assembly GCF_900518735.1. The sequence goes on from NW_020769313.1 coordinate 1,780,296, forward strand.
TGCTTACTCTGCAGGATCTTGTGGGATGGAGACAAGAGATATGGATATGCAGATAACCTTTTCCAGGAAGGGCTTTAAAAGTAGAATGAACACTTTGGATTGCACCCAGAATCCTACAAGGAGTCCTTGCAGCTCACAAAATGGAGGTATTACATGTAGGAATGAATGTTATGTGGTACATCCGTAACTAACCACACCATCACATGCTGGACCAAATGTAGCTTTCAAATGATCTTTGGGGCATCCCCACACATTGTGCATTACAGAGATCCAAACAGCAAATGATCAAAGTAAAACAGATTCTAACATATTTATTAGCCCCACTTATACCCATCCCCTCCACACATTTGCTTGTGGTGGCTTTACAGAAAAAGAAGAATACTATCCAGCCTGGATGGTATTCCAATATAGGAAAACACATGGGAAAAAACAACAACTTATATCTTGGTTTCATTGGAGGAGTCCTACTGTGATCTCCCAAATGTCAGGATGTTCATTTCAAAATTCACCAAAAATCAAAAATCATTTTCTCCAGAAAACATAGATTTCATATTAATTCAATCTTTATTTTTAATATTTTCTCCCTGAGGCTGTTGTTTTTAATAATGCTTTCATTAAAATTTTTAACGTCATTAATAAAAGATAATTCAAGTTAAAATAAAAAATAGAGGGAAAATAGAATAAGAAGAGAGAGTTTTGTGGTTATGAGTTGGCTCCTTTCCTAATTATTGTTTAAATAACAACAATTATTGTTTCTGGGTCCATGTGGCGGAGGAGAAAACTTTGTACCAATACTGTATAATTGAATCTTTTCAATAATCAAGTATCTGTAGAGGCATGGTCCAAAAGAACTTTCTGTCCATCTGGATAACTGAACCCAAGTCTTCTGGTCAAAGTGTAGCATAGCATCTTGTTGTATAGGGGTGGGAAATAAATGATAAAACCCAGCAAAAACAAAAAAAACAAAACCCACCGTCACCACCGCATTAGTCAGAAGTGTACAGAGATACAGTATGTCACATGAACAAGAAAACCACTTTACCGGATGCATTTTCCTAAGAGATCATACAAAATAATTCCAGTTTATTCCTGAAAAAAAATTGTGCTGATTTGTGGGAGATCCAAGACCTCTGGCTCCCCAGCACTCCCATGTGCCTATTTAATATTCTTTAAAAATAATAACAAAAATAAGCAAAAGGGGTATAGTTCTCATGGATAGTTTCAGCCCAGTTTGGTTACAAAATTAGCAATATTTTGAATGTTTATTTTTTAATAGACTGCAGCTATAAAAACCACCAGAGAAGGGGAGTAAAATACTTATATGGTAAACTATGTAGATTTCATGGCTTAGAAAGATGTATTTCAGAATTATTTGTAGATGCTTTCTGAATTCAATAAATGATATTTTTTTCTCCCTATGGTTATGTTCACATAAGCAAGTGAATCACATTATTCACATAAAATTCTTCCAAAATATGGCTTTCTTCTATCTATTTTCGGAATTTCAATGGTACAGGTTATTTCCAAATAATCAGGTAAATAGTACCACATACATGCTTCTAACATGTCCATTTTTATAGACCTCTATAAATTTTATGCTGGGTTGTAAATTAAGGTTTCAATTGCTGTTATTTGCTGCTTCTTTTGCCCAAGGTATTCTTTAATGATAAGATCTCGTTTCCAAAGCTGAGAATATATAAACATCATTGGCACACTGTTTGTTTATTCCTTTATTAATGCAGATATTTCCCTACTTATCATGAAGATTTCCCATTTGTTTACAAATAAAATTATCATAATGCTGTAGGAGTACATTGCCTACATATTCATTCCCATTAAATTTAACTTCATTTCGTCTTGTATCTGACAAGTACAGGCTTTAATTCTCCAACTTCATCTTATTTTTATTTCTAATAAGGGAGGTATAGAACATTCTGTGAATAAAAGTCCATCACTGGGTATTCACCTATCTACCTTAATTTTTTTCCAGCTAAATCTTGGGTAACATAAACTGTATCTAGGCAACAGAGCCAGTAAAGTATTTGTTTTAAATAAACAAATATATATGCAGAAGATCCAATTATTAGACTTCTAATGTGGATAATTCTATCAATTTTAATTAGCTTTTGGGGGAAAAGCAGCATGCAGTGGTCGGGGTGTTTGGGTTTTTTTTAGAAATTCCTGACACAAAAGTAGACATTTCAGATAATTGTTGCTATGAGTGCAAAATCATCACCCAAAATTATATTGGTGAAATTTTATTATTTTATGCATGAAGCTAAAACTTGTTATAGTTTTGATTTTTGTCCTTGCATATTATCCAGGCATCATCTTTTAGCTGTCTACAATTTGTCCAAATAATTTTTAACTAGTATTTTTTTATTCTAAAGGGCTGAAACAGTCCATAAGAGTAGAAGCAGAAGGACTTCCAGTTTGCAAGGCTTCGGCGGCGGCAGAAATCCGCGTTCGTGTGCGGTTTCTGCTGTGCTTACCACTGGAGTGCCCCCGATCCAGCCAGATTTGGGGGCTAATAGTTACCCCGTAGAGGTAACTGAAGACAGGGGAGATCCAGCAGGGGTCCGGAGGAACCGCAACCCCCCTCCTCAGCTGGCTTAACTCCCTTTTCTGAAGGTTGTGGAGCGGCGGTCAGCAATGGCCGCCACAAAGAAGCTTTCAGCCAGATAAGAATGTGCAGGAGGAAGCTGAGAAAGTGAAAGTTCTGGCTGACTGGGATAATAAGTAGCATTTAAATACCCTGGAATTTTAATTTCATCAAAGATGCATTGTTCCCAAAGAAAATCGAGAAAAATTGGGCAGTGGATGAAAGTTAAAAGGGAAAGTTTGTTTTTTCTCACTCTCTTTCCTTACGGTGATAGCAGATGGAAATCCGAAAAACCCATTTTGGCACCAGCAGGTAATTAAATTTGAAAGTTAAAGCCAAGGGGACATTAAAGATTTCTGAACATTGGGAAAAAAAATTATTATTTTTGCTATAAGTGGGAAAGGAGAGGAAAAGAATTAACATTAAGATTTTGCTGGAGGAGGCTGCTTGGAACATATAAGACTAGAGTTAAATTGTAACAAGACTTCTAAAAGATACATTTTGGAACTTTGCAATTGAACTGTACCCCAGGAAGAGAAAGTATAAAAAAGAAGAAAGTGCTAAATGAAACAGTTTGTGTATATTTGGATTGCTTGGTGACTTTGGGACCTTTGGAAATTATTATTTGAAAGACTAAAAACATTTGGGTTGTTTAAAAAACTTTTTCACAATGGCATTTCTTGTTGATGAACTGAAAATGGAATTTAAAAAGCTAAAAGAAGAGGAACAAGAAGGGAAGGGCTCTTCTGGATCTGTTTTTCATTTTTTAGAAATGGCGATTTCTACCTACCAGAAATTACAAGAACAAGAAGGTTGGGATGATGAAGAAGAAGCCATCTTTAATGAACAAACAACTTTAGTTGGGGAAGAAAAGGGAAAGAGGGGAAAGAGAATGGGGAATTTAAGACTTAAAAAAACAACCAAAAAAGGGAAAAATAAGGTGAAAAATCGACACAATGTCAGAAAGCAACATAAAAGAGGAATACAGAAGAGGGTGGAGATTAAGAGGGTGGAGATCAAGAGACGGGGGGGTAAAAAGGCTAGATTGGAGAAGAAAGAAGGGGAAAAAGGGAAGGGAAGTTACAAAGGTTTGAAACAAGATGTAAAGAAACAGGATTTATTCAGAGATAATGGGTAAAAATATAATTAAAAAAGAAATTCTGCAAAAATACATAAGACTATTGTATTTGTATTTGAAATAATGTTAGAAAACTGAAACATTATATGATTATAAAATGGGATAAAATATTAAAAGGAATGTGTAAAATGCTTAAGATTTAATGATAGAGTTTAATTTGCTATGGATTGTTGTTTTAATTATATTATAAACTTATTATTTTCCTATTTTAAAATATAGTACGTAGCTTTAGAATGTACTAAGCAGAATAAGAATGAAAATTATATATTATTTTAAGTGTTAAATTTAGGGGAAAGATATAAAGGCGTCATACTTCAATCAATGATTACAGGAGAAATTTTGTGTTAAGAAAAAAAGATAATAGATAATTGAAATAGAACATACAAATGATACAAGCATAATGATTTAAATTGAGATGAAATAAATAAGATAGAATTAAGAGAGTGAAAAGAGGGGAGAAGCTATATAGAAAATGTAGGATGGTAAATAAGATATGAAATGGTATATAAAGTGAGCATGAATTTGATTTATGTCTATATAAAAAGATGTAACCTGGGACTAAGCCGCTTTCCAAAAAGAAGTTTTATGTTTTCATGTTTTGTGCTTTGTTTGTATATGTTTGTTTACTGAAAATTAATAAAAAAATTATTTAAAAAAAGAGTAGAAGCAGAAGAATCTTAATGAGGGATCTATGTAGCCCAATATTCTTATAAAGAGGCAAATCAAGTGCATTTGGAAGGTATAGAAGTATGAGCAGGAGGGATAGTTCATTTCTGTTGTTGCTTTTCAGGAATTGATAATTAAAACATGATGACATAATTCACAAGACATTCTAATGCTTCCTGTGACATCTTGTTACTGCTGTTGCCGTGCAGGGAGCATGACAAAGACAGAATTACAGTGGAAACGCTGAATGTAAGAAACATGAATAGTGAAAAATAGTGAAAAGTGAAATAAATCAGCCACATCAGCAAATTGAAATGGACCAGAATTGGATATTTTCAGCCAGAAGATCATATTTTCATGGTAAAGACATGAAAAATAAAAAGGGAATGTTATTGTTTCCATGGCGAGAAGGATATAACAAAGACAATACTTGGATATACTTCAGTCTATGACCAGTTAATATTAATCGGACTTCATGGACAGCTCTTTGATATGACAACATTCGCATTTATGTTCTGATGCAAAAGAAGGGGAGGTTGATATATTTGATGTTCATTCAGAAATCAACAGAACTTGCAATATCTTTGTTGTTAACATATTCTTCAAACAACCATAGACCCTTATATGTAGACATTATCAGATGGAATACATAGAAATCAGTTTGGCTATAATATTACTACAGATGATATTATTACTACAGACAGATTGCTCAGTTACTAGAGCAAAAACATGGTCAGGGATTGACTGTAACAGATCAGAAACTGTTCACATGCAAGTTCCAAGTCATGTCAAGCTAAAGTAGAAGAACAAAGGCAATGAGTTAACATAATATAATCTTGAACATACACCCACAATTTTTAGGAAGATCAAGACTTTCTCTGAAGTCCTAATCTTGGCAGTGGAAATTGCCAAGAGAAGTCAAAGCCAGGAAAGACAAAGATCTCAGGAAGGAGCTTAAGAAAGAATTTAAGAGAGCTGTTAAAAGAAAAAAAGAAACAGTATTACAAAGTCATTGAAGATGGAAAGAAAGAAAAAGTAAGAAAATCAACACCCAAAATCCCTTAGAAGATATTTACAAGAAGTTCCAGTATAAGAAGACTAAGACAAATTGAAATCATTATCAAATTAGAAGAAATAAAGAAATTGATTGGATATCTATAGAAATATAAAAAGCAATAGAAGAATCAGGAAAATTTCTAACCAAACTATTCCAGGAAATCTGGAGAAAGATATTGGCCTATTTCCATAGATCGGAAGAGTCCAATTTATATGAGAGTACCAAAGAACTCAACAGAATGTGCAAACTATTGTATAATATTCTGAATTTTACATAGCATCTAAACAATTTTTAAGATCTTCCAATATACAGTACATTTACTCCTACATGGAAAGAAAGATGCCATGTGTTCAAGCTAATTATAGAAAAGTTTGAGGAACAAGACATTAGTTACTGCAGATACATGCTGAACATTTGAGAAAGTGAAAAAAATAAGTTGATATATGTTTAATTGATCATAGAAAGGCCTATCCTATGTCAATCTGTGGAATATAAATCCCAGAAAATCTATTGTCTGCATACAAAACATATGTACACGTCAGGAAGACACAATCCAGATGGAAAAAACAGATAAATTACAGGTGAAATGAGATTGTCTAATTTCTCCTTAATAATTTAGCCAATATGTTGAATATAGAGTGAGGGAAGCTAGATTAAAAGATGACCATGGTTTTAAAACTGAAAGAAGAAACTTCAATAACCTGGGCTATGCTGACACAATTCTAGTAGTTGAGAATAAATGATCTGGAATCTTTTAAAATAAAAGTAAAGAAGGCCAAACTAATCACAACAAGTACAATAATCAGTCATAGAACTGACAATGAAGATATTGAATTGGTGGACAGCTTCTGCCCTATCAACTATCAATGGTAGTGGATGCTGAAGTCAAAAGTAGGTTGGAGATTAGTATTTGGAGAAATAACAAAGGCTTTGGAAAAATTATTCAGTTTCCAGGATATATCTATATGTAGAAAAATCAAATCATGCAGGCAATAGTTTGCTCTGTAACTGACTGTTGAAGTAAAAGTTGGATTTGGAAAAAGCAGCATATTGATACTTTTGAATGTTGATGTTGGAGAAGAATCTCCAGAATACTACTGAAAGCCTAGAAAAGCAACCAGAGAATAAATCAACCTTGAATTCTGACCCAAGGCTTACCTTATCAAATTTTGAACCACAATATGCAAAAACCTAGCTCAGAGAAAGTTGTAATAATTAATAACTAATGTAGTAACTAGTGTAGCAGAAAAAAGATGCCAGCAACCGCAACATAAATATATTTGATTATAACAATAATGGGTGCACTATTGGAAGACCTGAAGGACAAGGCTGGGAAAAGACCTTCCAGGAAAAAAAATCTAAAAAAAATATTGGTCTTTATATATCAGCTCCAGCTTTATGACACATAATAAGTCAAACAATCAAGTCTTCAGGTTTACCCATTAAAAAGCACAAGGAAAAGAAGGAAGAAAACATAATGCTTAGTAGATTATAAGATTATCCATCTCCTGTCATATAAACCCCTCCCCCCAAAAAATATGCAATTTAACCTTTTACTCTCTATCCATAAATTCAAAATTTATCTGCTTTTCTCTAGGACACCTGCCTTTTTCAAGGCAAGATTAAATTTCAGAAATCTCCCTACTGGAAGTTAAGAGAAGGTGGGGTCATTGCTTATAGCTGGATGGTGATACCATAGATCTACCCATGCAAACTTCAGCTTTCATGCCAGGTATCACCTCAGGACAGTAATGTTTAAAAAAACACCTCCACAGTGAATCATGATAGTGATGATGATGAATCTTGTTTTTTTCCCATGCTTTCAGTTGGTTAATTATTTCAATAAAGTTTTTTGAATTTTGAATTTTTCATGCTGCTATCTGGGTACCATTGGGCCTTTTCTATCCTGATTCAATCACATGAATGATTCCTACAAATTAATGGAAAGAAGATGATGCTTGATTATCCAAGGATATAAAGAACTAAGAGCAAATAATAAGAATCGTGAGGGAAGGGTCAGTCACAAGGGTCATTCCAGTCCAGTAGATTTTTAGCAGGGTTTCAAAGTATTATTATGCCAAGCAATATTTGTTATTTGTTCTTGTCACCAAGGAGACATAAAGGAATTTGAAATTACTCAGAAACTATAATGAGTGCAGAATGGAGTAGCAGTCTGATGTAAAAACAGCATGTAGAGACCATATAACAAAAGAAAGGTACTTGTATTTTTAGTCTGAGCTCCATGTGCCTGGCTATTCAGCTCTGGCAAGAACACTACTATAACTTTTATCTGCCTTTTTTGAAAGTGGTGTTGAAAAGATAGCTTTTTACTGCATTACAGATAATTTATAATAATTGCTGTCTAGTGTAATGGAACTGCCTGGAAAGACAGAAGTTGCTTCCAATCATCTGTCTGTCTCTCTCTGTCTCTGTCTCTGTCTCTGTCTCTCTCTCTCTCTGGATTTATTAGCCTCTCAACTCCTAATTCTAATATTAAAAACAGAGGAATAATCATAGATAATCTTGAAAAAGGCATTTCTTATAATATGAGAGTATTTCTGGCCAGAAAATCCAAAAGTAAAGATTCAAAGCTCAGGAGATTTTAGGAACTGCATATAATCTGTGTCTTAAAGATAAAGAAAACTGATATAGGTGAAAAAATATTGAGGTTCTCCTACTTTAAACAAATTTATTATGAAATAAAAATAGAAACAAGAAATTCTGACCTAGGTTTAGGAAGACAAAATAGTCAACCATCATTTCATTTTTGTCTTAGTACATAGTATGATTGAATAACCATACAATCATTTTAGAATAATATTTAAACATCTGATCTAGCCAATAGTAGAATGACAAGCAAATAAGAGAAAGCTTGCTTGAAAGCGATATCCATTTAAGAAGGAAGGAAGGAAGGATTGCTATAGTTTATTATATTTGTATCAATTCCCTTTGTAAAATGTATGTGATTTACATATTACATATCTATTTGTACAAACAGTTTTAAAGGAACATGATGTTTGTGTGTGTGTGTGTATATATTTATGTGTTCATGAAGGATCCAAATTGCCTATTTGACAAGGAAACAGAACAGAACACAGAAACAGAGACCAGTCTAAAGCTACTTAATTATTTCATTCTCTTTCTCCCAAGAAATGAGAGTATCAGTAAGAATATCATTGGACCAATCCAGTGAGTGTCAAGAATATCAAGAGCACGCTCAGGAACTTTTACTAATATTTGCATTTATGTTCTTACCAGCACAAATATGTACCTGCAATGATTTAAAGTCTTTAAGCATTTCTTAGTCTAGTTTCTTACAAGCACTCTTTGATGTTCCATGCTGTGCTTCAATTGCTTTAATCCTTCTTGAAGCTAGTATGATTCCACTGGAGGCAAGAATCTGCATTTGCTGACTCTCCTCTTAGCTTCAATGCCTGCTTTCTGGCTTAAACATTGGCCCCATTAATTATCCTGGATGATGTTTCATCAAGATACAATACCTTGATATATATGCACAATCAAAATTTATCATTTTTTAAACAATATTCCAATTTTCATGATGGACAGGTGGTCTATTTTTTTACTTACAAATTTGTAGCATATGTGATCAAAAATTCCTATCTACAGAAATTGTCATCTGCAGACATTAGGTGCCTTATTCATGGTGTGACTGCCTTATGATATTTCTTTATTCATTTATCCTACTGTATTTATCCTACTTTAAAAATAATCTTATCCTTTATATTGTTTTACCCTATTTTATTCAATGTTTCCCTGACTCTGATTAAGCCTAAAGTTTTTTGATTTCCTATGACTGTTACACTGACTTGGTAGTATTTAGTCATTGGTTCTGAATTTTTCCTTTCTTACCTTGCTGGTCATAAACTGTACTTGCATACATTTTGAATTTGAATGCTCTCATTATCTTTGAGATTATTTTATTCCCATTTGTGTGCATATCAGAAAGCAGCAGAAAATTATACTAAATATGAAGGATTTGAGGAAACCAGTTGGTTAGTTTCACACCCCAGCCCCAGTATCATTACGAAAAAAGATTGAATATACTGTATTATTGGACTGGATTAGCTACCAAAATAAGAAATTTTACAGATAGTTTTAATGCAGCTGATTAAAATTGGAGAACAATGAGATGAAGGTGAGAAAGAGGCAAAGAGTTATCTGTTCAACAATCCCAAAATATGCTTAATGCTATTGCTATTGTATGCCTGGTGGATAGACAGCTAAGATCCCACATACTATTCTAATTGTGACTACTTTTTGATTTTCCTTCAGAATTTGCAAAGCTGTCCATATCTATTTCCTCCCTTAATAGATAATTTGTTCATTTAAAGGGGCAAGATTCCCTATCTATGAATAATACTGGTCCCCACTCTGACTTTCCACTCCTATACATACATATTAATTGGATTGAATGAATGTAAGACTAAATTGTAAAAAATAATGGTAAATATCCCTGGGATTATTTTGAAAATATTTACAGACCCCTCACATCCCGGACATAAACTGTTTCAATTCCTACCCTCAAAATGATGCTATAGAGCACTGCACACCAGAACAACTAGACAGTATTTTCCTGAACACAATCACTCTGCTAAACAAATAATTCCCTCAACACTGTCCAATTATTTACAAAGTCTGCACTACTACCGCAGTTTCTTTGAGTGCTCAGTCCAAACAGAAGTAAAAACAATTGAAAATCATGCTGTTGTCCTGAGTCTCATTCCCGCGACTTAACAGTATGTATTTAAAATCTTGCTGTAACACCGTTTAGTACATGAGTATAGCATGATACTATATAGTACTGATCAATTAATCAACCAACCAGCCAACCAACCAATAATAGATCCCAAGCATATTCATAAAAGCAACAGTTGATTCTTCATCAAATATAGCAATGAAGATTCATTTATTTCTGTATTACAAAGATAAGTCATTCAAACACAGAATTAGTGTGATGTAGTGATTAAGGTGTTGGATATAGGAGCAGGAATATTTGGTTTGCAGCCACACTTAACTATGGAGTGTCACACCTTATCTCTACTACTTACTTTGCAGGGTTGAAAAGAATTGAAAAGTTCTGAGCTCCTGAAGGAAATATGGGATATATCTCTAACAAAGAGGATGTCCAGTTAAAGGATGTGACTTGCCACCGACAAATTATGAATTAGTGCCAAATTGTGCGTATAGTCAGTGGGAAGTTTCAATGGGCAGCTATTACTGGCAAAGTTCTCTCTTGATGTAATTACATAAGGCAGCATCCAATTAGTGGTTTTCATCATTGAGAGAGGAAAGAACAGATTTGTAGCTCTTTGGGAGCCATCAGAAACTCATAAAGGAAATTGGAGACAACACGGGATTTACAGAAAAAGGAGGAAAAAAGTCCTGTTGCTCAAATGAAGCTCATCTGTGGGGTGTTGTTTTCTGCTCATTCTTTTAAAGACAACTGTAACACAGAGCCTTTTAGAAGAAGCAAAGAAAGCTTTTAAGCAGTTATGTGATATAGTATAGACATTTACAAATCAGATCTGAGGTTAGCTTAAGAGGCTGAAGACAGAAAAGGAAATTGACAATTGAGGTCGAAAATCATTCCGTAAAATATTGAGAGAGTTGTTTTTTTCCTGAGGGGTGATTTAGTTTCTAAGGGAACTAAAGTGGGCCTAATAAGAAAAGGATGTTAGAAAGGCCTACTGAATTCAGGTTATAGGAGGACCATATTATTTGAATTTTTTTTTTTAAAAAAAATTGCAACTCTTCAGAAGCAACAAAAACTTTTCCATTATTTTTTTAAAAAAACTTTTAATAATTATTTGCCTGTTTGAGACTACTATAAGCTACTATAATACTCGTTCAAGTTGGACTCTCCATACAGTTTTTGTTTTGGAAATAGTATGAAGCTGATTTATGACTGCTTTCTGATTTTTTAAAAAAACTTCCCAGTCTAGCTACTAGCCAGTTGATTTCCTGTTGATCTCTGATTCAACTATTAAATAGGTGCTTCCAAAATAAGACATGTATATCTATCTATCTATCTATCTATCTATCTATCTATCTATCTATCTATCTATCTATCTATCTATCTATCTCTCATCAATGTCCATATGAGACTCTGGACAGCTCATAAACAATTAAAAATGGGGTAAAAACATCAAACCAATGCAATAAATAAAAATGTTAAAAATATATTATAAAGCCACATAAAATAAAAGACCAATTTGGCTGAAAGAAGGTAATCTTCATACTTAACAATCAACATAGCCAGCTCTACCATAAATCCCCATTCTCATAGGCATAAACCATTTTTTCCAAGCATGGCAACTTTAAGATCTGTAGATCTCAGCTTACAGAATACATGCTGTCTGGGAAATTTTGGGATTTGAAGTCCACACATTTTAATGTTACCAAGTTTGAAAAATGCTATCTTAAACATTCAACCATGTATATGTATATGTATTCAACCACATTCATGTATATATTTGTCTAAGAATCATACAAATAGGACCAACATATGGAGAACGGAGATTGAGAATGTATTCAAAGTTTGGGGCAAACCAGCATCCGTACTAAAAGTAACTAAAACTATTAATAATATTAACAACAATAAGAAAAGAATAAGTAAAACTATTAACAATTATTAACAACAATAACAAAAACATTTTTAAATCCCTTATTTCACGAGTTTTGACAGAATTTTGCATGCTGGATAAACTATCATTCTTGATTGTGTCAATAAGAATTAAATATTTTCCTGCAGTAAAACATTGGAAGGGGAAAATGGATGCTAAATTCCAGAGTAATTGGAAATAGGCTATTAATATCTCCTGCACAAACAATGGATGGCCATTACAAATCTCTATGTTTGAGATAGATAATCATGTAAATAGTGACTGTAAACTGAATTGAGCACTATGCCTGTGCAGCACTTGTGGGAAGGAAATGAAGTTGCCCTACCAGATAGAAAAACTTGAAGATTTTATATACAATAAAAATATATTTCTTTTTCTATTATGTAAGCATGTCTGTGGATTTAGAATCAAGGAAACTGGATGGAAAATAATTTTTTTCCCAGCTTGTTACAAGAGGCAAAATAAGTACAAGATTTCAACAGAGTTGGGATTCAGCTGAGACCCCAAACTCTTGCAAAAGTGGACTTCGGTCTACCCTACTTCTTATTATGTCTTTTAACATGCCATGTCATGACCCTTTAGTGAAGAGAATTTACATGCTCCCTCTTTAGATTGCGAAGGATATATTTTCCAAATTCCACTTAAATTCTATAGCTGTCTCCTTTCCCAGCCATGAAATTCTTCCACCCAAATCTCATTAGCTATTTGTCAAAGCTGACAAATTATGTGGGATGGGGTGATACTTTATTATAGTCACAATGCAATACTGTAATTGTTAACTTTTATTTCAATTAGGCAGAAAGCCAGATGAAACTGAGGTTATGACAAACACATTTTTGCTTTAAAGAAAGGAAATTTCAGGCATTTTACTGTCGGGTAGATAATTTTTTTTCCATGCACATCATTTTACTGGTGAAGTGAAAATTGTATACAACCAGTGATGCAAGTTGGTGAGGAGCACAATGCATGCCTGTGTCAGAACAGAAGACAACATTAACAGCTATAGATTTTTTAACTCCTCTATTTTCAAGTCTTCCTTCCTTCCTTCCTTCCTTCCTTCCTTCCTTCCTTCCTTCCTTCCTTCCTTCCTTCCTTCCTTCCTCCCTCCCTCCCTCCCTCCCTCCCTCCCATCTGTCCAACTGTCTGTCTGTCACAATTTTTGTACCCTTATCAGCTTTTTAGACCCTACTGGTTTGGAAGAACATTAAGAAATGCCAGTATTGTAGACTATAAAGTCAAAACAAGCTTCATGGAAGAAATCAATAACAAACCCAGTTGTGAGATGTTTCTCATTCCAATCCTGGTATAACTTCCAGTGACAACTTTGTAAGAATGTCTATGAAAATTTTCATTTATCCAGGTCATAGTTGTCCCAAAGGTACTTTTTTCAAGAGGCTCCTGGACATTCTTGTTTTTATTTGAAGACATTTCACTTTTCATCCAAGAAGCTTCTTCAGCTCTGACTGGATGGTGGGGAATGGAAGGATTTATATTCTTTAGAGATAGCTGGTTATTTGCATTTTTAAAAAGAATCATTGAGGCCACTTGGAGGTTTGTCTGTGTCCAAGAATGAATACCTTTCAAATGGTGTGGGAGTATGAATGGATTTCCCCCAAAAAATTGCATACTACAGGAATCATTTGTGCTTCAGTTTGAGATGCAGACAACACAGACTCATCCCCAAAAGCCTGCATCTGTATCCATAGTGAAGGGACACAGGGAAGAAAACATCCTGCAGAAAGCACAGATCCATAACACAGTCCTATCAGTTGCAAGAAGGCTATTTGCATTATTCAGGTGACCCTGAGGACACACACAAACCTCCAAGTGGCCTCAATGACTCTCTAAAAGAATGCAAATGACCAGCTGTCTGCAAGGAATATAAATCCTTCCATTCCCCACCATCCAGTCAGAGCTGAAGAAGCTTCTTGGATGAGAGGAGAAACATCTTCAAAGAAAAACAAGAAAGTCTAGTTGCCTCTTGAAAAAGCACCTTTGGGACAAAGCTCCAGTGTTCTAGATTTCCTTACCTGGTCTCTTTCCTCTGAGAAAATATTGCAACTGTTTCATTCATTATATTTATAAGCAGGATTCTAATTATTTTGAAGTAGACAGCTGAGTAAAAAGCCACACCCATTAAAATAAACAACCCCCTTTAACTGAAAAATGTGAAACATAATAACAGAGACTGAGAAGGAAAGCATTCTGCAGATCAGTGGCGGTATGCTACCAGTTTGGACTGGTTTGGCCGAACTGGTAGTAAACAAAAACTTCCAACAATCTGCTGAGAGGAAGGAAAAAAGCTTCAGCTGAGAGGGGAAAGAAGAGAAAACTGCAGGATTGGCCCTCCCACGTACCCCTGAGCTTTTCTCTTCTTTATCCTGTCAGCTGATTGGTGCTGCAGCCCTCAGCTGATGTGGGAAAAGCTGCACACATGCATTAGATGTGCATGCGTTAGGTGCGCACGCACACATGCACGATCACTAAACCGGTAGTGGAATAGGTAGGATCCACTGCTGCTACAGATGCAAAGAACTTCTAATATTGGTTAAGGTTTTGAAACATGCATAAAAGAACAAAGCTCAGTTGCCTAATCTGCCCTTCTATCAGCCTTGCTTGCTTCCATTTGCACTGATAAAAAAATGCAGAACATCATGGCTCAATCTTGTCTTGTTCTCAAAGCGATAGAAATCCTTTTCCTTGAGCAATAATAGGCAGGGGATGCAATTTCACCTAGAAAGGAAGGACCCAAGTCTATAATACGTACAACTGTCGAAGAATCTGAAGGAATTGTTGAATTAAAGGGTAAGGTTTGTAGATTTTTCCCAAAGAAAAATGGGAAAATTGGGATTGTCTAAACACGAAGTCATGTCGTGGTTTGCATGTTTGTGGCTTTGCATTTTCTTTTGAATACAGTTATTGTAGTTTGCAAATTACAGATAGTATTTTAGCATTATGTATGAAACCATTGTGGTTTGTTCAATAAACAGCAGATAAGCAATCGAAAGCTGAATGAAATGTATGAACCTAGCCTTAAAGTTAATAGTCAGACAATTGATATTTCCCCTCTGATAATGTGTAATAGCATTTTGTCAGAGTGATTCCTTCCATTCTTTGACTAGAAACAAGTAACAGAAGTTTTTAGAGCAGGGCTGTCAAACTTGTGGCCCAAGAGCCAGATGCATCATGCGTTGGCCATGCCCATGCCTGGTTTAGTGAAGGGGAAAAAAACTCATGATATGTCATGGGACACCACCATGACGGTGGGAGTTTGACACCCCTGTTTTAGAAGGTCTCCTTTGGGAAGTTTAACCTCCCCTCAAAGTTTTTCTTTGCACTATTTTACTTTTCACTGGATTTAAGAGACTCGGGAAACAAAGTTGTAATGTAAGATTTGGCAATGTTTTTATATACATTAACTTTGTCACTGACTTGTGGAATTTATGATAGTCAAGTAATCTCTGGAATGTTGGGAAAGGTTCTGTTTTTAGGTTGGAGGGTCTTCTTTTCTTTTGATGTTTATATTTTATCTGTCTGAGTGGTAGAACTGTCTTTTAATGGACCTTATTCCAATACTTTTGCTGTATTTCAACAGTTTCAGTGCCAGGAACTAGTCCTAATGCTTTAGCTTAGCTTTTCTCTTTCAAGTAGAATGCAGGAGTTAGTCGAGTCGAAGACAGATTATTTTGTTTGGTTTTGTTCTGTGCATCAATCCAAATATATAGTCCAGAGGGATGCTGAGAAGAGATCAAAATCACCCACTTAACCTTTTGACTGGCTCCCATCAGCTTTAGCTACTGCATGCTTTTTAATTTGAGCCATTTTTATTCTGCTGTTTATGGCCCATGAAAGAACGCAGAATGATACAACAAAAAAGGAACAGATTCAGGGACAGAAAAGCTTACAGAGCTTTTTAAAATATTATTTTGGAAGAAGATAAAACAAATTTCCTGCATTTTCATTGCTTGATATAAAGTACCAGACTGATCTTTCTCTTCCCTTAATTTCCTCCCCTCTGGAGCCTCCCATTGGCTGATGGATGAGGGCAGAAGACATTCTTTCTCAGGACAATTGTGAATTGGAAATGACAAGAAAGTCTGGGACAAAGTTTTTTTTAGCTTTTCCTTCTCTAGCTAAATCAAGTTTGTCCAGTCCAAACTGCTTTTATATCAGTTTGTGCTGGATGACAACTCTCCTTATTTATATCCACTGGAGTCATAGGTCATGCTCTCTGGGGACAGTAACAGACTGAGAATTGAACAGCAACTCCTTAGGATAAACTAAGAAGAATTACTGGGAAATATTTTTCATTATAGACCATTTGAGACATCAAAACTGGAGCTCACGAATTGAGTGTGATATTGTTTACTTTTTTCATTCTATTCTTTCACAGCTGTTCAGGGCACATATTCAGCATGCAGCCAGGCATTTGTAAATTCCCATTAATTCTTTTTCCCAGAGCTTTCTTCTCTGTTTGACTAACAAGGTTCTGCTTTTATAACTCTGATAGATCAGATGGAGGATTTCACTTCTGCAGTGAACCATGACGTTGTGATTTTAAGGTACACCGTTGAAAAGAAGGATTGGAATAGCTTAAATTTTTTTAATTGGCTATCTCTATTGATATTTGCTGCCTATAAGCCTCAAAGGCCATGCTTGTACAGACATACCAACATGTTCACACACTACTTTTTATGCATTCCAAATACTTTAGATACCCCAGACTAATAAAATTTCCTGATCTCTCCATGATTCAGCTGCTGGTGAATTTGGAGATAATTTATTTGTGGCTAACAAAACACAGATTCACAGAGTCATAGGAGTACAATTTTACTTGAAATAAATCTGTTAATTTATTGATACAAATTTCTTAAAACATTTGTGTATGTGTGTGTATGTGTGTGTGTGTGCTTGAAAACCAATTTAGCAAACTTTGTATTTAGAAAATGTAGAGAATCAGCAATTTGCATAAACAGCAGTCAGAACAAACAACGAATTATGAAAGTTTAAGAATATGCTTATGATTTTTTAAAATATAAAATTGCTTTAAATGCCTTTGAAATAAAATCAATTTAATTTGAATTTCCAACTTTTACACTTGACCTCCCTTTATTAATATTTCTTTTAAAATATTGATCAAGACTAGATTTTTAATTAATTCCTTGTGTCTGTTATATATATTACGCAGGTAAAGAAATAGATTGTGAATGTTCATTACATAAATAAAACACTACTGTCTGAAACCTTTTGCACAGCTCACTGACATTCTTCAGTACACTTTATTAAACAATTCAATATTTACAATTATGCAGTCCTGTTTTAGCATTTTTCTAGGCATGAGGTTTTCATCTCATTGTTGGCCTTTATGAAATCCTTATCAAAGAAAATGTCAAGGATTTAGGCTGACACTCAGTAAAATTCAGCAGAGTTTAAATGTGAATCAAAACATGGCTGAATTAGTTAGATGGATGATGACTTGAGAGCAGGCACTTGCACAGGTTGGTAGTTCTTTGTGAGCAACTTTCTTTATTTAATCAATATATGAAAGACAAAACTCTCTTTAATTGAATTAGTTGAATACCTGAATAGGGTCTGAATATTCCTAGACATAATTTTCATTCCTAGCAGTAATTTGTAGAACGAAATTGATGATCCACAACATCCTTGAAAATTCTTGTAAAAATATCAAAAATAACTTTACTCCAATTGCACAGCAACTTGGGAAATTAGATCAATCAATTTTAAAAAAAGAGACAAAATAAAATTATCCCACTCGCATCAGCTAAACTTATTGTATGTTAAAAAGCTGTTTAGAGACTAGAGGATTTTATTTTGGAATTGACAGACGGAGAGATGTGAAAAAGCCATGGAATTATATTTTTGTACATGATAACTGCAGCAAGATTATTGTATACACAAAGATGAAAATATTCAGCACTACCCCCAATGGAGGATTGGTTGGTGAAGAAAATGGAATTTGCTAAGATGGTAACTAAACTGAATTCTTTGAAAAGATAATATATATATTTATTGCTTACTGGGAACACCTTATAGACTTCTTGCCTATAACAAAAATTGAAGTTATGATTTATGGTTTAGATAATCAGGCAAGTTGGTTTATAGAAAAAGAAAATAGTGTTATAATCATAGAGCAGTGATGGCTAACCTTTTTGTCATTGCGTGCCAAAAGTGCACCCATAGTGCAATGCATGTGTGACCCCCCATGACACTGCGCATGTGCACCTGACCCCCCGTCCCCCTGCGCATGTGTGCGCATGTCCCACCTGTGCCCCGCCCCTGTGCATATGCGGCAAATATCTGACAATCAGCTGGCTGGCAGGAGGCGTGCGCACATGCACAGTGGAACTGAGCTGGGGTGATGGCTCATGTGCTGGCAGAGATGTCTCTGCATGCCACTTCCGGCATGTGTGCCATAGGTTCACCATGACGGCCATAGAATAATGACAAAATAATTGTACTTATAACTGTTGGGGGAAGATTGAAAGCTGCTACTTTGTAACTTTTTTCTTTTCTATTTTTTTTTCTTTTCTGTTTTGTACTTCTAGCTTTCTTTTTATTTTTTTCTTAATTTATATTAATTTGCATTAGTTTTCAGCTTCGTTTTTAAAAAATCTTACACACAAAGAGAGGGCGGGGAGGGGGAGAGAAGTTACTATCTCCATAATTAGCAATCATCAATTTTCCTCTGTCTGTAGCCAAAAAACTATAGCCTAATCAAGAACTATCAAATAGAAAACCATACTTCATCAAAACTGATAGGGCAAGTAAGTATATATAAACAGGGAACCCCACATTCACTAGTACTGATGTTGTTCTGTATTAACATACTTGAAATCCTGTAATCTGATTGGCCCACCAGGGCATCTCGCTGATTGGCCAAATTACCTCATTTTGATTGGAGAGTATTCCTACCCCACGATTGGCCTGTCTGGACAGCGGGAGATTCAAGGAGCTGTCATTGGCCACTAGCCGCGAGCAGCTGTCAATAAAAGAGGCTGCCGCGGCTCTCCGGTTAAGCCGGATTTTAGGAACTAAATAAAGAGCTGAAAAGTCACACTGGTCTCGAGTCTCTTCTCGCGACTTAACGCATATAATGAAAAGTCTGCAAGCAAGCATCCAAACTCAGAGAGCACCAAGCACTCCATAGTTTGACTCTGAGCTGCAAATATTCTCTTCTCCTTTGTTGACAAAATTTCTGAGTTTTACTAAACATACCCAATTTGTCTTTAGCAATTTTATAGAATACTTGCATCTTTCCGAATTAATACAAAAGAATACCTAAAACACCACTGCAATCAGATAATACTTTTAAAAGGTTTGATCTTTTTAAAAATAATTTCATGGTGCTATACTATTATGTTAACAACAAGAAGAAAATACAAATCCCAGGAACAGCATTAATGTATTAATTTTAAAATTAATAATCATAACAATTATGAAAAAGGGGAGGAAAGAATGGAGTTGTCTAAAAGTTAGGTTATGAATAGAACAGTTGTAAATACTTTGACTAGGGAAATCCTTTGAGCACATGAAGGAACTTCAGCAGTGTTATCATTTTGGGGGAAAAGATAAATTGGATACGTTGAAACTTAGATGACCTGACAGCTCTTAAAACTCTAGGCTTTGAAACTGGAAGAAGATGGGTCTCATGAAATATTGAACATTCAAACACTGTACATTATTCTGAGAATGCTAAAGAGGAAAATGAAAAAGATGAAGCTGTTCTCAATCAAGTTTTGAAATGAAGATAGAAAGATGTGGTTCTATACCCTTGCATGATCTTCAGCCTAATTCTATGTGTCTGACTTGGCATCATTTCAGATCTACAATAAGAACAATTATTAGTCTTCTCCTACTCCCAATGGGTATATGTGTGAGAGAAAAGGAAAATAAATGAAGACGGTAAGGTAAGTAGAATCAAGGAGAAGGCATAAAGAGAGGAAGGGAGCTAGTATCAAGCTGTCATCCATATTTCTCTCTTTGGCTTCATGCACTGACAGCACATATCCTGACCACCAAAAAATTGATCAGAATGGAATGTGCTTCAGCAAAACAACAAATCTAGCACACTCATTTATTTGTTTACTTATTTATTTATTGCAATATACTTAAAATAGAGAAGAAACAAAGGGAAATATATAATGATAAACGTCATACAATGGTAAATGCACATTTTTTATATAATTCAGAACCAAATCTGCATCTTTAAACAACAATACTCCAGCCAAAATATTGACAAACCTATGAATATTAAATAACAGTAGGTGAAAGGAACTCATTTTATGTGCATTCCATCATTTTATACTTCCATCCTAATGAAGGTGAGAGCCAGTCTTTTAAAAACACTATCTGAAGTATCCAATTAGCATGAATAATCAGCTGAATTAATGTCAAGGATAAAAAGCAAACAACAAACTCTTAAAATTATTTAAGACCTTTAACATTTAGTTTGTTAACATGGAGAATTCTACTTCTTTAATAAAAAGCAATGTCCAAAATACATTTCAGTACTGACACTACTGGATTAAATCATGAAATTAGAATGTCCATGTTTACAAAATAACAAAAACAAACAATCAGAAGGTTATTCTGTAAACATTGGAAGGGACCTTGGAGGTCTAGTCCAACTCTTTGCTCAAGCAAGAAACCCTACACTATTTCTGAAGGAAAGTCATTCCATAATTCAAATTCCTCTAGCAATAACTGAAAAAGATTCAACATTTGTTGGTCAATTAGCTGATCAAAAGTATTAATGTACCTATTAGTTCATTAATTGCTCCCTCCCCAAATCTGGTGATTCACAGATTGGGATTATCTCAAAAAGGAAATTTATCATATGAGTAGCAAAACAAAACCCAAAATTTCCATAAATCAATGAAAACTAGATGAAAAAGAATTTTTCTTTAACAGAGACAAACTTTTTAAAGAAAACTTTTTGTTTCTACAAAGCAAATGACAAATGTAATGTAAGCAAGACTGTGATGCTGATAATAATTATGAAGTTCCATTAGAGCACAGGAAGACAAGATAGTTAAAAAAAGGGAGGAGGGAGCTTGCCTTTTCTCTTCCCATTTCATTTTTATTTTTGGATTATAATGCCATAATGGAAACTGCTAAGAAAACCAGCAAAAGCAAGGAGAGGATTACTAGAATAACATACATGGATAGGAATTATACTAGATCTGCTTTAGGAAATGTTTAAGCAACTGATACTAAAATAACAGCTTTCGAAAAAAAAGTGGATGAACGAATTGTAAAAATGAAATAATAGATTAAGAAAATGGAAAGCTCTGTTAAACAAATGTGTTGATATGTATAACAAATCAATGACAAAATAAAATTTGTGTATGTGTGTAGAAACAGAAGTTGTAGACAGAATTGGAAAGAAAACCAGATAATCTGGCTTTATTAGAATTGAGAGAATGGAAATTTTGTCTGAGATTTAGACTAATTCCAGAGGATTCTGGTGAAGATATTCAAGAACATATTATTAAGGCTTCAGCAATTTTTATTTGGACTGGGATGAAGTAGACATATAAATAGAAATTTATAAAGTATAAATACAAACTTTGCAAAAATAAGAAAAGTTCCCAAAAACATTTTAGTGTTCCTTGTTAGGAAGAAATCAAGAGTTCAGGTTTTGCAGCAGCACTTTAATACAAGACAGAAGATTGATAATACAAATGTAATTGTTCTAAAAGAAATTTATATTAGATTTTGTGTAAGAGAAAAGAATATTCTCCTTTGACTGAGAGATTAAACAGAAAATAATTCCATTTTGATGGGACAAATTGGATGGTGTGATTTTACAGCAGAGGTTTCAAGTGAATACTCTGCAGAAGGGGAAGGAATTTCTAGAAAAAAATAAAGAGAAATTTCCAGAAATTCAAATGCTAGTGTCAGAGGAATTTATATAAACATTCCAACAGATATAGCAGCAGATTTTTGTATGGTCTTGTTAGTAGTGTGATATTACTAGAAAAAAAGCTACATAGGATTAGGTTAACAACTCTTAATGCCTTTTTGGCTATGTAGCTAGAGCCCACTATAACTACATAGCCAAAAAGGCATTAGAAGTTGTTAACCTAATCCTATGTAGCTTTTTCTCTGGTAATATCATACTACTAATGAGACCATACAAAACATTTGCTAGACCAATACTTGAATACAGCTCATCAGTCTGGAACCCACATTACGTATCTGATATTAACACAGTTGAAAAAGTCCAGAAATATTTAACAAGAAGAGTTCTCCACTCCTCCACTCGTTGTAGAATGCCTTATGCCACTAGACTTGAAATTCTAGACCTAGAAAACCTTGAATTATGCCATCTTCGGTCTGATCTAAGTATGGTATATAAAATCATACATTGCAATGACTTACCTGTAAATGAATACTTCAGCTTCATCCATAACAATACAAGAACACACAATAGATACAAACTCAAGGTAAATGATACCACACTTGATTTCAGGAAATACGACTTCAGCAACAGAGTGGTCAATGTCTGGAATACTCTACCTGACTCTGTGGTTTCTTCCCCAAACCCCAAAAACTTTAACCTTAGACTGTCTACTATTGACCACACCCCTTTCCTAAGAGGTTTGTAGGGGGCATGCATAAGCGCTCCAATGTGCCTACAGTCTCTGTCCTATTGTTTCTTTTTTATTTTTCTTATATGCATCCAATTCAAATCTATTATTTGTAAACATTAAAACAATTTACTTATAAAAAATACATATTAGGAAAAAAGCTATAAAATAGTTGATTTATAAAAATTTCGATGAAGAGTTTATTTCCCTGGGAACAAACAAAAAAAGGAAGGGAATAGGAGGGAAAGTAGATTTGTTTTATATATAAATTGATATGGAGAACTTATGTCTCAAATGAGGATGAAGTACTTATTGTTTTATAAAGGACATGGAGAAATTAATAAATTTATCTTAGCAGAATTGTTCTCTAATGGGGGATTGGAATGAAGTAATCTCACTACAACTAAATAGAATTTCTGAATAGTACTTCTGAGAAAAAAATTACAATAATTCAAAGCAAATTACTAAAATTTTCTTTGATTCAATGGACAATTTAGGAATGGTTGCTATATGGAGACCAAATCAATAGAAATTTAAAGAGCACATCCACTTTTCTGACAGATGTAGATCCTTTTCAAAAATAGGCATGGTTTAAATTGCAAATAATTTTACTACTAAGTTTTCTAAAGAAGAGATTACCAAATACATTTTTGGATCATTATTCTGTGACTTTGGTATATAAAAGAAAATCTGTTTCTTTTTGATGGAGACTAAATGAATTGTTGCTATGGAAAAAAAGCAATAGTGGAGGACTGTAAAAAAGGAATTAAATGAATTAAAAAAAAATTAGGTAAAGCCACTGATTTAAAAGTGGTTTGGGATATAAATAAAGCTTTTATTAATAAATAGCAGTGGCTATTTATAAATAGCAGTGAATTCAAAAAGAGTCAAGAGAAAATAAAAGCTATTTTGGATGAGGTAAAGAAGAAAATAGAATTAAAGAAATTTCCAGAGAAGCATTTCTCAACAAATTAATTAATTAATTGACAAATTTTATAGCCCTAATTATCTATGTTAATGCCAAGATAAATAAAAAATAAATATGAATTAAATAAAGTAAAAAAATTGAGCTTGTAAATAAACAGGGAAAATTGCTGGCATATAAAATAGCAAAAGAAAAGAAATTATATTGAAATTACAAAAGGAAGTTTCTACATTAATGAACAATGTGGATATACAAAGCAAAACAGAAAAGCAAAACAAAAAAAAACTTTTTAAAATAAGTAAGAACGATTTATGCTTCATAGAAATAACAAAGAACTGTTAATGGAGGTTTAACAAACCCCTATAAGCAGGGGTGAGATTCTATCTGGTTGGACCAGTTCTATAGAACCGGTTGTTACGATTCTGCACAGTTTGGAGAACCAACAAATTGTGTCACCTTCTCCTCCCTGCCCCTCCCCTCTTCTCCACCCCCAGTCACTCCTTACTTGGCATGCACGCCATCCAACTTGCCTGTGGTGTGCCTTCGCCTAATTTTTCATAAGTTGCTATTTTTCTCCCCCCCCAATGATCAGCTGTTCCAACTATCAGCTGTGCCAGGAGATTTAGATTAGCTAGAAAGCAGGAATTTGTTGGACTTCTTGCTTTCTAGCTGATCTAAATGTACTCTTTGCCTTCACACAGGAGGCTTCCCTGAGAGGCTCAGTAGTCAGGGGTGGTATTCAGGCGGTTGGGGGGGGCGGGGAGAAGTGGCCTGAGAGCAGAGCTGAACCTTTCTTAGGACTGAAGCTTCTATTTTTCAGTGAAGACTCAGGCAGCAGATTACAGAAAGGTAGATGTTATGTCCTGAGGACTCAAGGAGTTCTCACTCAGGTCCATGCACTTTGTGTGGGCGATATTCCCCCATTCCCATTGGTTGGTTCTCCCCAGCAGCCAGCTATAAAAGCAGGCTGCGGGGTCCAACCGGTCGCTGATTGCTGCGAGCCAGTTCCAGGCTTGGCAAGCACGGTCAGCCCTTTATTTGTAAAATAAAGTACTGTTGCACTCATGCTCTGGTTCAGCCTCTCATTGCTCAAACTTAACACTGGCGACGAGGATGGGATGGCTACCAGATGCACCTTGCAACCGCTGAGTCACTAGCCACCGATCCGCAGCCCAGAGAGAGCGATCGGCTGGCGATAAGGGAAACGCTGATCCGCAGCCAGAGAGAGCGGTCAGCCAACAAAACGAGCGATCAAAAAGAGCAAACGCAGATCCGCAGCCAGAGAAAGCGGTCTGATTCAAAAAGTTAGAAGCGTCTGTAGCCGCTTGTTAGCCCCGCTACGGGGAAAGTGAAGCGCTGCGAGCCGCAGCCGCTCTGCATTTGGCGCGAAATTCAAACGGGTGTCATTTGAATTTCGAGCCAGTAGGAATCACAGCACAGCGCTGTAGAGAGTCACTAACGCCCACTTTTTTGGCGCGAATCAAGACACCTCCAACGGCTAGCAGCCAACGTGGTAACCCAGAGAGAGAAAGAGAGGGTAGCAAAAAACCTCTCCAGAGCTGATATCACTAGTAACTCACGAGCGCTCGTAGTCCCAGAGAGATTTTTTCCGCAGGTAGCCCAGCCGTTCCAGCACCATGAGTTCCAACCCAGTATTCCCGGCGTTTAAACCAGACGAAGAGAAGTGGGAATCGTATAAGAACCGTTTCAATCATTACATCGATGCGGTCGGCCTGGCGGATGCGGGAGAGCATCGGAAAAAATCCTATTTCCTAATCTACTGCGGAGCCACCGTTTACGATACCGCCGCAGCACTCGTAGCGCCGAGAGAATTGAAAAACGTTCCGTGGTCCGAGTTGCTTGAGATCCTCACTAACCACTACGCTCCTAGGCCTTCACAAATCGCCAGGAGGTTCACGTTCCGTATGAGGAAGCAATCAAGTAAGGAGACCATCAATCAATATATGGCCGCCCTCAGAACAGCAGCCCTGCACTGCGGGTTTGGAACATACCTGGAGGACATGCTCCTCGATCAATTAGTTTGTGGGGTCAAGGATCTCAACCTACAGAGGCGCCTGCTAGCAAAAAAAGACCTCAACCTCGTGCAAGCGGTAGAGGAGGCCCTAGCAGCCGAGCTAGCAACGAACTCAGCCACCGAAATTCAGGGCCCAAGTGCCAAGCTAGCATCGTTCCCAGTCCATTCCGAAGAGGTGGAAGCGGAGGAAACCCACAACGATGAGAACGACGTCCACCGCCTCACCAATGACAGACGGTCGCAGGTAGGGGCCAAACAAGAATACACCGGTCCACCCAAGCACATCACATTGTGCCTAGCCTGTGGGGGATCACATCAAAGGGCCACCTGCAAGTTTAAAGGAGCCGTTTGCAACAACTGCCATAAAAGGGGGCACATTGCGAGAGTCTGCCAAGCCCCCCAAAGCGCTGCACACAGACCCCCGTCCTCGCACTCGGGACCACAGAGGCAAGTATTAAACTGTCGCACGCACCGCCTTGCCAGGTGTACTTGCCACACTGTTAGTAAAATTTCTCTCTCCGTTTCCCTAGAAGGTAAACCGTGCCATATGGAGGTTGACACAGGGTCAGCGCTCTCAATAATCTCGTGGAACACCCTCAAGAGACTCCACCCCAGCCTATCTACTACCCGGCTTCAGAGATGCCAGTTCGGTCTGAAGGACTACCAGGGGAAGGCCATTCCCGTGATCGGCAGAGGCAAGTTCTTTGTCAGTTTTAGAGCTTTTAAAGGCCACCTACCTCTAGTGGTAGTTAACGGCAATCTACCCACCTTATTGGGGCTCGATTGGTTTCCCCACCTCGGCCTAGGGTTAACAGGAGTCCATGCTGTCTCAACCTCAGACACTGACTCCTTATTCGCTGACTACGCAGATGTGTTCAGCGAGGAGCTGGGGTGTTATAATGGAACCCCCATCTCGTTCACCGTTGACCCCCAGGCAGTCCCAATCAGATTAAAACCACGTAGAGTTCCATTTGCTATTCGACCAAAATTAGACGCTGAATTGGATAAACTACTAAAACAAGGGGTCATTGAGCCAACAGATTTCGCCAAGTGGGAGACGCCCATTGTCACACCCCTCAAAAAAGATGGTAGCCTGAGAATTTGCTCGGACTACAAGACAACAATCAATAAATATTTACAAGTTAGCGCCTACCCTGTGCCCGTCATTCAGCACTTATTGCACACATTCGAACCGGGCAGTATTTTTGCTAAATTGGACATGTCTCAAGCATATCAGCAGTTCCCTATTGATAAACAAACAGCGGAACTTCAGACCATCATCACTCACAGGGGTGCCTTCCGATGCAAGCGTCTCCAATTTGGCGTAAGTGTTGCCCCGGGGTATTTTTCAGTCCCTCATGGAGCGGATTTTACAGGGCCTCCCTGGTGTAGTACCCTACTTCGACGACATCTTGGTCTCGGCCAGGGACAGACCCCAACTCTTCCAGAGAGTGCGAGCAGTGTTAGAGAGGTTCAGACAGCATGGCCTCAAGTTAAAAAAAGAAAAATGCGCCATTGCCACTAGACAGGTGGACTTTCTGGGTTATAAAATTGACGCCTCTGGCATTCACCCCCTGGAGTCCAAGGTTAGGGCAATCCACGAAGCTCCCACACCGACCTCCAAAACGGAGCTACAAGCTTTCTTGGGGCTGCTAAACTTTTATGCATCCTTCTTGCCCCATAAAGCCTCAGTAGCCGAACCCCTACACAGATTACTAGACAAAAAGTCACCGTGGCACTGGGGGCACAAAGAAGACCAGGCGTTTAATGCCGTCAAATCACTACTTACGTCAGAGGCAGTGCTCATCCAATTCGACCCCAACCTTCCTTTAGTACTGGCAGCAGACGCATCCCCTTTTGGAATTGGGGCGGTCCTTAGTCACCGACTCACCAATGGCGCCGAGGCCCCCATCGCCTTTTTCTCCAGGACGCTCTCGGCCACGGAGCGAAATTACAGCCAAATAGACAAGGAAGCCCTAGCAGCTGTTGCAGCCGTGAAAAAGTTTCACGAATTCCTTTTTGGCCACTTCTTCGAACTGGTCACCGACCATAAGCCCCTCCTGGGCCTACTGGCCGGCGACAAACAGACACCTCAAGTCCTCTCCCCTAGGATGACAAGGTGGACACTTTTCCTAGCGGCCTACTCATACAAACTTATTCACCGCCCGGGCAAAACTCTATCCCACGCTGACGCTCTCAGTCGCTGCCCCTTACCCGCTCCGGCTGAAGACCCAGCTCCTGTCAATGCCATTTTCGAAATCACCCAGTTGGACCTGCCCATCACCGCCCTTGACATCGCCGCTAAAACCAAGGCAGACCAAACGCTCGCCCAGGTGCTCGACTGGGTGAGGAGGGGGTGGCCGGGAGGCAACGTTGATAACAAATTCGCACCCTTTAAGACTCGCATGCAGGAGCTGTCCAGTTTGCAGGGTTGTCTACTGTGGGGCACTCGAGTGGTCATTCCGACCTCGCTGCGTACCCGAGTCCTGGAGGCGTTGCACGAGGGACACCCCGGCATTGTGAGAATGAAGGCATTAGCACGCAGCTACGTGTGGTGGCCGGGTCTAGACGAGGACATTGTCAATTGGGTAAGTTCCTGCAGCATTTGCCAGGAATCCCGTCCTGCTCCCCCCATCGCCACCCCTACCAGATGGGAGAGCGCCAGCGCCCCTTGGTCTAGAATCCATATCGATCTGGCCGGCCCCGTGCATGGAAAAATGTTCCTAGTGGTCGTGGACGCTTATTCCAAATGGATAG
The DNA here is from genome assembly GCF_900518735.1 of Pseudonaja textilis. The sequence continues at coordinate 1,808,733 of NW_020769313.1, forward strand.
ACGTGGCACAGCTATCCACGACCACCACACTAGCAATCACCAACGTGTTAACGCGCCTGTTCGTTACACATGGACTACCCGACTCCTTGGTCTCCGATAATGGCCCACAGTTCGCATCAGTAGAATTCAGCCGTTTTGCAGCCAACCTAGGCATTCGCCACATTTTCACAGCCCCATTTCACCCTGCGAGTAATGGGTTGGCTGAAAGGGCCGTCAGGACCACCAAAGAGGCCCTCGCTAGGTTTGGCAGAGATGACTGGCACCACAAACTCTCACGGTTCCTGATGAGCCAGCACTCAACCCCCTGTGCAGTCACCAATAAGTCCCCAGCGGAACTTCTGATGGGCCGGCGCCTGAGGACTGTATTAGATAGACTGCACCCACAATACTGCCCTGACTCTCCCCTCGCTTCCACTTCGGGGGTTAGACATTTTATGTTACAGGAGCCGATATTCGCAAGGAATTTCGCTGGGGACCCACTTTGGATTCCGGGCGAGGTCATCGCCGTCACCGGGCCGAGATCGTATAGAGTCAGGCTGGAGGATGGTCGCGTCTGGAGGAGACACATAGACCAACTCAGAAGGCGCCTCAGCAACCTTGCAAACAAGAATCCAGAGTCTCCAGTCGAAGGGGAACCGTCTCATCTGCCGCCCAGCCACATTGCACCCAGCGACCAGTCTGCGCCAGCGGTCGTTCCGGTCAGCCCAAACTCGGACAACAGCGCCCAGAGAGTTGACGAACCTGATCCAACCCACGAGAGCTCGACCCCAGTAACCAACCCGGTGGTTTCCGAGGATGCCCAGTCCAGAGAGAGTGTTGGCGACACTATGCCGGCTCAACCGTCACAGACTGATACCGAACAGACAGACAATGTTCCCGAGTTGCGCCGCTCCGGGCGCCAACACAAACCCCCCGTCTACCTCAAGGACTATGCATGTTCGCATCTGGGGGGAAGGGGTGTTATGTCCTGAGGACTCAAGGAGTTCTCACTCAGGTCCACGCACTTTGTGTGGGCGATATTCCCCCATTCCCATTGGTTGGTTCTCCCCAGCAGCCAGCTATAAAAGCAGGCTGCGGGGTCCAACCGGTCGCTGATTGCTGCGAGCCAGTTCCAGGCTTGGCAAGCACGGTCAGCCCTTTATTTGTAAAATAAAGTACTGTTGCACTCATGCTCTGGTTCAGCCTCTCATTGCTCAAACTTAACAGTAGATCTCTGAGTGAATCTGTGATTCTGTGAGCAACTCAATCTGCCTGCCTTCTTTGCCTGATTTTGGGTAAAAGTTGCTCTTTTTTATAAAAAATTCAATATTTACATAAATATTTACAATATTAACATACAAGCCATGTCCAGCCAGTCATGTGACCACCAAGCCATGCCCAGTCAGCAAGCCATACCACCCAGGCACATGGCCACCAAGCCACACCCACAAATTAGGCCACGCCCACAGAACTGGAAGAAATCTGTTAAGAAATTTGAATCCCACCCTTGCCTATAAGATACAAAAAGGAACAAGACAGGAATGCCGACCATCCCCTCACTTGTTTATTTTGGTATTTGATATACCAAACAGAGATATAAGACAAGATGAGACAATTGAGGAAGATTAAAAAATAAATTGAAATTCCTTTAAAGGAATTTAAAAATGAACATTTTTTTAAAAAAAATGGTGTATTAGTAAGTTTTAAGATTAATAAATAAAAAGCGAAGAAGTTAACAAAAACATAAAAATAGAAGGTCAAATATATTTATGAATATAATAGGTTTTTAGATTGAGATGGTAAAATACCAAGGTATCACTATGACAAATATGATTGGTATGTTATTTCAAAATAACTACGTTAAGACATGGAATAAAGCTTAACAGACATGCTAAGAAGTGAGAAACCACATTTGTCCTTGCTGAAAAGAATGTATGTGATGAAAATGGATGTCTTGCCTAGAATGGTGTTTTTGTTTGAGACAATACCTGTCTTGACAATTGATGCACAATTTAAACAGTGGCAGTAGGTTATATCTAAATTTGTGTGACAGACAAAAAATTATCTGCAAGTTGTTCCAAGATGCAAAAGAAAGAGGAGGATTTGGCATATCTAATAAAATATAAAATGATAGGCAAATCTATATAATGTTTTGTGTTACACTCCCTACTACTTGTGAGGCAGGAATACATTCAGCTGTCCATTGTTCTTCAGCTACAAGAAGCCATTTCCCCATGGATGACAGGAATTGATCCTTGCCTTGACTGTAGTTTCTCCCTAAAATGTCTCCCTGCCCAAACTTGTGGAACATGGCTAACTAAGTGGGATAGACTTCACATAAGTAAATGCTGTTAAAAATTTCAGTGCAACTTCTGTAAGTGTTTCACTCATATTCCTTTTCAGGATATCATTATAGTTTTTGGAAGAGCTGCTAAGGAGAAGGATCAGGGTGGGATTCAAATGTCTTAACAACCGGTTCTGTGGGCATGGCCTAATTTGTGGGTGTGGCTTGGTGGTCATGTGACTGGGGTGGGAGGGGCTTGCTGACTGGGCATGGGCGTGCCTAGGTGGTCATGTGATGGCAAGCCAAATGTAAGTGGTCCTCGCTTAATGACCAGGTCCTTGCTTAATGGTCAGTTGCTTAGCAAGTGTTTTTTTGCCAGTTTCCAAGGCCTAGGGAGCCATGGAGAGGACTGGGCAAGGCCTGGGTAGGTGGCCATGTGACTGGCAAATCAAATGTAAGTGGTCCTCGCTTAATGACCAGGTCCTTGCTTAATGGCCAGTTGCTTAGCAAGTGTTCTAATTTACGACTGACCTCCACAGAGCTACTTGGCCTGTTTTGGTGTTTTGATAGCCACACACATGCACACTTATGACCAGTTACAACATCCCACACAGTCTTGTGACTGAGGTTTTCTGTTTTTTGCCAGTTTCCAAGGCCTGGGCAGCCCTGGAGAGGGCAGGGCGAGGCCCAGGCAGCTAAGAGGAGCACTGGGTGATGCCTGGGGAGCTATGGGGAGCTACAAGGAGGGCAAGGTGAGGCTTGGGCAGCTACGAGGAGCTATGAGAAGGGCTGGGCAAGGCTCAGGCAGCTATGAGGAGCTATGGGGAGGGCAAGGCAAGGAATGGAGATCATTAATATTCAATTACTTTTAAGAGTCCCCGACACTATAACTAGTTAGTGTTTAAAAGGTGTTATGGAAGAAGAACAAGTTTCACCAGACAAGACTAAGATGGAACTGAAAGTGGATTTGAAAATGACAGTCTATAAAAAAGATATTGCGCTGTGTATATAAAAGAATGGCTGATATTTTTATAATTACAATTCATTAATTAAAAAAGAATCACTTAAAATGGAAATACTATTAACAAACCAAGAGAGTTTGTTATTTTGTGCCAGTAGTGGCACAAAAATCTTTCCTAGCCAAGGCTACTTACCTGGATCAACAGTCCCTAATAGAATGCTCTCTCTATAGCAGAGAGAGAGAAGCCAGGAGAATCTATGTTTGGTCACCTAACCTTTTTAGAATGCAGCTTAAAAATGTACTGAAGCTTTTTACAGCCTTATGCAGAGATATATAGTACAAAAAAGAGATAATAGTACAAAATCATCTAAGAACTTAGATTAAGAATGGAATTGATAGGCACATTCACAGAGCAATACTGAATTTTTTTTCTGAAATTTATTCCTCAGTTTAAAAAATTGGAATATATGAATTCAGTATTGGGCTCTGCTAGTGTAGCTATTCAAGAGGATGTAGTGTCAAGGTTAGCAAAAATGGTAATGCAACATATAGATTTAAATTTTAAAACCAGAAATATTTTTGTTGGTACCCACATAAATAAAGGGAATACAATACATATTTAATGTTACATGTGTTAACAGCAGCTAGAATTATGTTTGCACAATAGTGGAAAAATGAAGAGATTCCCGAAACATGAAAATGAAATTAAAAAATTACAATGTGCAGAAATGGATAGAGATAAGAGGTAGAAATTAGGCGGAGAATGATCATTGCTATGTATGAATTAAATACAGAAGGTTGATCATTATAAACATGTTGATATAATTAACAAAATTAGAAATAAGCCAATACAAAGAAATTTAAATAATTTTTCTGTTACACTGCTGTACTTATTGATATTTATTTCTGCTTTGCTTTTTCCTATTAGGAAAAAGCGAAGCAGAAACATAAGTATCAATATGTAACAGCAGTGTAACAAAACAATTTTTATTTATGAAATATTTTATAATATTTTATAATATAATATAAGTGCAATAGAATTACAGAGGTAAGGTAAAGTAAGGATATATTGTTATAGAATATATTGGTGATGATGAAATGAACATTATAAAGTAGATTAAGTAAAAATGGTGATTTGCTCACATAAAATGAGGTAATATTAGTAAAGTCTAATAAGTAATTAATAATAGTAATAATAAAAATATATATAGTGGATTTATAATATAAGGATTAATGCAAATTGGAAGGGAAAGACTGCAGAGATTGTGTACAAGTGATTTGTACCAGCCGACATACTGTATGTAACTGAAGATGGTTTATGTTTTATGTTTGTTTAAAAATAATAAAAAAAATTATTTAAAAATAAATTTCCATTTATGTATGCATGCAGGTTTTTGTTACATTGATGTTGCTATATAGTGATTTAAGCAGAACAGATAATGTATAACAACAACAATGTAACAAGAAGTTGCCTGCCTCATTTTTAGTAAGTTGCTTTTTTATTTATATATCTATTTATTTTCTTAGTATCTGTTTTTGTTTTTATTAATAAAAAAAACAGATACTAAATAAATAAATAAATACATACATAAATAAATAAAAATTATTTTACTATTCATCTTGATATTTCTTTCTCTTATGCTTCTTCCTACCATGTTTCTCATATAATAAGGCTGGGTCTTATTTATTTTTTTGAGCCCCCCCAAAACAGCTAGGCCATCCTTTCAGGGATGAATTAATTTCTCCCCCCACCTGTGCACCCACACCTAGAGCACCCCGCGGGCAGCCACGCCTTGCCACCAGCCGCTCCTAATAACCGATCATGGAAGAGCACGGAGGGCTCCCTATCCCTGCCAAGCACCTTTGCTGCAGACCCGGGTATGGTGTTGGTTGCAGGATGGGTTAGTGGGTGGGCAGTGGTGATGTGGATGTCGGCCTCGGCAGAGAGAACAGTGGCACTTCTCTCGCCAGCACTGTCTCCAACAACAGCGCAGTGCCGTCAGGACTGAAGCGTTTCAGCCACTTCTTGGGTGGGGGAGCTGCCTCTGTAGCTTCCATGGTTCCCGCCGGCACTGGCAAGAGAACAGCAGAAGCCCTGGCAGGAACCATGAAAGCTACACAGTTGGCTCCCCCGCCTGAGAAGCAGCTGAAATGCTTCCATGGTTCCTGCCAGCACTGCCGCTGTTCTCTCACCAGTGCTGGCAGAAACTGTAGAAGCTACAGAGGTGGCTCCCTTGCCCGAGAAGTGGCTGAAATGCTGCCGGTGGAGGAATGCAAAGGGAAAGCAAAAGTGGTGGAGGAAGCAGCAGCGGCAGGCGCCGAAGGTCTCGTGATTTAAAGTGCCCTGCTGAGTCCGACATCCACACCACTGCTGCCCGCCCACTGACCCAGCCTGCAGCCAGCACCATACCCGGGTCTGCAGCAAAGGTGCTTGGCAGAGGTAGGGAGCACTCACGCTCCACCATGATTGGCCATTAGGAGCAGCTGGTGACAAGGCGTGGCTGCCCGTGGGGTGCTCCTAAAGGCAAGTTCCCCCCTGCCCTCCTCCTCAATTTTGCATGTTTTAAAATAGGCCTAAATTTGTGGGGAGGGTCTTAATTTCATTTTATCCCTAGAAACCATGCTGGGGGGCTGTCTTGTCTTCATTCACCCAGCAAGGTGGCAGAAGGCAAGCAGCAATGGCTGGCTGGTTGGGTGGCCAGCTGGCTGGCTGGGCTGCTGCTGCTGCTACTGCTGCTACTGCAGCTGGTGAGAATGATGGTGCCAGGCAGGAAAATTTTTATAGGTAGTGCACATGCGCTATAAGTAGGGGCGGGGTGGGTGGGGAAGAAAGCAGTCAGCTATTATTGTGCATGCGTGCGATGTCACGCATGTGCAAAAATGGCTGACTGGGCCGGGAACTGTGGAGAGGGGCTGACAGCAGGGGATGTTGCACATGTGCCAATGTCATGCATGTGTAATAACAAATAACTGGTCATGAAGGGAGGGGCGGGATGGGAGAATGAGGCAAGTATTGTGGTGCATGCACAAAAAGTGTTGCACATGAGCAGTAAATAAACCTGGGTTTTGGAGCGTAGGAGTGGCAGAGAGGGGTGGGGCCAGCCAGGGGTCCGTTTTACCGGTTCTTAGAACTACCGGTGATGTTAATGGTTCTGTAGAACTGGTGCAAACTGGTAGAATCCAACCCCTGAGAAGGATACAGAAATGCCACCTTTTACCAACACTTTTCTGCCTGGGCTTTCCCAACACCTCATCAAAAAAGAACTATGAAAGAAAGCTGCTTTTAAAAGCCAAACTGATTAGATCTGAAGATGTAAGACACTACATTTCAATTCTTGAATTTCAAAGTGAAATTTAACCATAGATCTTCCACCCAATCAATTTCATCATCCACAAGTCCACAGAAAATGCATATAACTAATGAGAATCTGCTGTTGAATAATCTTGATTGAGGAACCCAGGATGAATCAAAATTGCTCTTTGGCTTAGCTGGGGTTTAGAGGGAGAATAGTAATGACTAGAAATATGTTTTTTTAAATCAACTAATTAAATATTTGTATGATAAAATAGCACTGAAGTTTTGCCAGCTTTATAGTTCTTTATTGCATTTTTTCAAAAACCAAAATCCTAACAGAACACATTTACTCAAGAAATTTGAAAAAACTTCAGAAGATACTTGCTGATCTCTGGCCAATTTTTTCCACTTTAAACGTATCTGCTAAGACTTCCTCAACAATCAGTTTGGAGTTTTAGAGAGCAGGAAAAAAAACAAAGAGAGAAGATTGAAAATGACATATCTACATTATTTTTTCAAACATAATCTTATTCTCCAAATCTGGGTGGTTTGAAACATTGTTATCCAGTTTATTATACTGTTTTGTTGTGATTCTTATAGTCCTCTTTTAAATGTTTCTCTTTCTGTGTATTAATGGTCCAAAAGCAAAACCAAACTATTCATTTTTGATGAATAATCTATATCTATTACCTGATTTTTCATTTTCAATTAATATGAGAAAAATAAATATCTTCTTTAGAACTAATGAAAAATATGGAAATATCTATGCATTGACTATACCACTTTTGGGGCAGTTAAAGTATTTTATAATCTTACAATCATAAATAAGAGTTTTGTTCACAAATTTATAATCTCATTTACAAGTTGTATAATAGAACAGATTTTTCTCAGGCTGAATGAAGGACTTTCAAGTGCTGATATATGAAATAACTTTTCTTCTGCCTACTTGCAAACCACTCTAGTCTGAATTAAACTTCATAGAGCTGGGTCAGTTCTCTCAATGGAAGAGTGACTTTAGCTGCATCACCACTGAACCAGGGGTGGGATTCAAATTTTTAACAACCAGTTATGTGGCCGTAGCTTAGGTGGTGGGCGTGGCTTGGTGGTCATGTGACTGGGTGGACATGACTTTGTGGTCATGTTATTAGCTGGGTCTGGCCAACTCAACATCTCTCACATCGAGGCATGCCTCTCCTCACCTAGCCTCTCATGACTGTGGGAATGCTGCAACTGTCATAAGTGTGAAAAATGGTCATAAGTCACTTTTTTCAGTGCTATTGTAACTTTGAATGGTCACTCCACACAAGCAAAGTGCCAACAAAGGAGGGGGAAAAAACTGCAGAGACGGTCCTGAGACAGGAAGTCTAGTCCTGCCAAGAATGTAATAAGGGTTAATGGAGAGGCAGTTTCTGTAAGCAACACCAGAATGTTTCCTTCCTGCCTTCCTTACAGGATTAGGCTGGTAATTTCTTCTAACAACTAGTTCTCTGAACTCCTTAGAATGTTAACAACCTGTTCTAGCAAATAGGTACGAACAGTTAGAATATCACCCCTGCACTGAAGAGTCTAGAAGGAATTAATCCATATTTTAAGTGTATTTTTTAAAAAGAGGGAAGGAGAAATTGGAAGTTTCATACTAATCTCTGTACTATAACTCTACTCCCTTAAGTCTCTTAAAATTCTTTCTGGTTTCCTACTCCATTCAAGTATATGTTAAAATGATCTTGCAAGATAATATCTGAAATGATGTTAAATTCCATAAAGGTATTTTATCTCTGAAACTAGTCTGAATGCAGGTGTTTATTACTGCCATATATTTTGCTGTTTCAACTCTGAAAATACCTAGGACAATTGATGAGTTCTCTGAAAGCTAATGATATAAAATGCCTTGCCTATATTTCTTTCATCCCTCCTTTGCATGGAGGTATAACAAAAATTTAATTTCCCTCCCTATTTAATACTTCCGAGAATTCTCAAGTACCAAAAAGAGCATAATTTCATGTATATTTCATTGGATATGCTAATTTTACCCTAATCCATAAAACAATGAGGGCCCAAGCGAGCAATGTCTAGCCATTGACAACTAAACTACTTTGCTTTTCACCTCATGCCCATGTTCATCTTGCAGCAGTGCCAAGGTTTTGCTCAAAAACAACAGTGTTTTTCTGTTTAGGGGTGGAGTTTCTTCTGTTCAATTATGAGAGCTTCAGATGAGTCAGAATTCCAGTTTGCTTCTTGGCAGTGAACCTCTGGCAAGAACTCTGAAAAAGTTTCTTTGGGAATACATGTAAGCGTAAAAAGCACTTTTATTCATGAAGAATTAAACAGTAAATCAATTGTTCAGAAATAATCCAGTTTCTTTGAGGGAAAAGAAAGATTACAGGAGTGGAAAATCATTCACAGAACTATAGAGAATAAAAAGAAATATGTGCTTCAGTTGAAGCTTGATTCAGATCATGACCCCATCTTTGTTTGTCAATTAGATTTATAAACTTCAATCACTGTGCATAACCGAGAACAATAAAATTGTAATAAAATAATCCATTTTGATTAATTACATTAAAGCAAGCACTTGAAACTGGCATTTGTTTCTGGAAACAATGATATCATTATCTTTTGAATGAGCCCTGCCATTCAAAATTAAAAATCCACAAAGGCAGAATTAGGGTACAGTATCACTATTGCGACAGCATGGTGCAGCTAAAAACTATCAGCCCTTCTGTCACGTGTCATCTGTCATGCCTTTCTCAGATATACAAGCTATACTTGGAGATAATAAGTCAGTCTAGAATAATAGAGCAAAGCGAATGAACAAATACATACACAGAGGAATTTTCTCATGAGAGGGTCAAGAAAAAAAGCAAAGATGGCCTTTTGACATGGCAGGAAGTAAATCGGAGTTTTTGAGAGGAAGATGTCTAAGCAACTCAAACTGGATTTAGAGAATGTTGACTATTGCTGCTTTTTTTTTTTTAGTTCTGTGCAAGATCAAGACCATTAAAAAGTTTCATGGTGAATGGAAAATGTCAGATTTCAAAGGATCATGCCTATGTGAAGAGAGGTAGGAGAAATAGGAAAAAAGATCAACAAGCTGTCAACTACAAGAGACAACTGCACAGGTTTAAATTATGCATTGCCTCATTAGCAGAAACATTACATGGTAGATGGAAAATTAGTTAACCTGGAAATGATAGAACAAGCAATAAATTAATTTACTGCTTTTTATTACATACCAGACTCTTTTATGACAAAAATTATTCTGCATTTATCAATTTTATCAAGACTTTTCTATTTATGCTACTAATAAGGCTGAAAGATGAGTTCACAATAATGTTTTGCATGTTAGTTGGTCCTGAGATCCCATTTGCCCCAAAGTCTCATGACAACTAGCATCCTGTAAAACATTTCAGAAAGGAATAATGCATCTTATCATAACTTAATGATTTTCTATTGTTGGAAGAACATTTTGATCCATTCCAGGCTGGGTCAATGAGCATAGACACTTGCTATTTTATTCAACAAGGCAGATTTTATTCAACAACAAAACAGGCAGCTTAGCGGTTGAAGGTGTTGTGGCCTGCCAGCAGCCAGCGGAGCTTGCAGCAGATTTGGACAGTGAGGAAGTTGGGGAGGAACATAGGCAGGTGTGGGATTCTACAGATTCATACCTATTCTCTAGAACCAGTTGTTAACATTCCAAGCAGTTTGGAGAACTGGTTGTTAGAAGAAATTACTGGCCTAATCCTGTAAGGAAGGCAGGAAGGAAACATTCTGGTGTTGCTTACAGAAACTGCTTCTCCATTAACCCTTATTACATTCTTGGCAGGACTAGACTTCCTGTCTCAGGAACTTCTCTGGAGGTTATTTTCCCTCCTTTGCTGGTACTTTGCTTGTGTTGATGACCATTCAAAGTTACAATGGCACTGAAAAAGTGACTTATGACCATTTTTCACACTTATGACTGTTGCAGCATCCCCACAGTCATGAGAGGCCAGGCAAGGAGATGTGTGCCTCAATGTGAGTGATGTTGAGTTGGCCATGCCCACCCAGTCAAGTGACCACCAAGCCACGCCCACCAACTAAGCCACACCCACAGAACCAGTTGTTAAGAAATTTGAATCCAACCACTGAACATAGGCCAGTCCTGGAAGCTGGGGAAGGCTCTGATGAGTGCTTTGTGTTGGAGGCAGAGATGGGGCCAGGGCCGTCTGACAGTTATCAGCTGTCTTTGGAGTTGGACATCAGTGAGGGAGAAGAACAGCTGGAGTCTGTTCCCAGTGTGCGCATGTGCAGAGCTGCCAGAACAAGGGAACAGCCAAGGAACAAGTGTTGACTTGGGAGTAAAGCCACAGGTGGAAGAATGGCCACTCCCACAGGGAAAAAAAGAGGAGCAAAAGAGGAGAGGAGTTTTGCAGAAGACAATTAGATTTGTTCCTGCATTCTTGCCAAATATTGTCTGCTACAATGTGGCATCTGAAAGATACTGGCCTGGCAACTCTCTAAGCCTGATAAAGGTCTGTAATTGTGAAATATCTTGAAAGACTGTTGGTCGGGACTTTGCTGGAGAGGAATTCACTGTAAATTAAATAAAAGGAGTTTATTGGGATGAGGAGTTGTCATCCTGCTGTTGGGAAAACTTAGGTCAGAACAGAAGGTAGGCACACATTGAAAGGCAAGACTGGAAATATTTATAGGAAGGTTCGGTCTTCCTTTCAAATGTTTATTTCAAGGGGTTGGGCTGAGTCTGATAAGGAGGAAATACAGATACCTCTCCCTGAGGTTGTGATAATTTCTACTTCTTTGGTGCCCAGGTGCTGACCTTGAGTCTTGGGAGTACCTTGGGTCTTTTGAGAGAATCTCCCATTGAGTATATAAGATTTGTTATATGACATAACTATGGTGGATTAGATGAATCCCCAGTGCTGGTCAGTTCCTAGGTTTCATCTGATAGCAATACTAATAGAAATGTGGTAAGAGTTTGCAAACACCACTGGGCTTGCTTCTATACTTTTGATGGCAACGGTTAGTAAATAATATTAATTTCCACCTTAAAAACCTTAGATCAACAGGAAAAATTGGGAAAGTCAGATAAAAACATCTGAGGGTGGTAGATATGAGCCATATTGAGTTGGAGAGTTCATTTTTATGTAGATCTAGCCCAGCAGAGTTACAAAAAAGGAAAAACTAAAGAACAATTAGTAAATAATAACCTGTTCTGTCATGTGCTTGCTCTTCCTGAGACAATCATCTGTGAACTATCCTTAAATATCACATTTCGATTCTTACTATGTTACAGAGCACCTGATGACATCGAACATGTAAACAAGCTAAATTCACTACTAACATGGGCAGCATCCTGCCCACACGCTTTTATCTTTCTTGGTGACTTCAATCTACCTCATATTAACTGGACCCTAAACGAATGTACAACTGAACCCATACATGCAACCTTCTACAATGCTGTTACAAATCTGAGACTGGAACAACTAATAACCAACAATACTAGACTAAACAACTGCCTCAATCTCATATTCTGCAATAGTTTGAATTTAATTTACAGAATACAAACTAAAGAACCCTTTTCCAACAGTGACCACAATATGATTGACTTTTGTCTCAACATACGCCCACACAAAAATCATCACAATGACATAATCCCCAATTATAACTTCAAAAAAGGCAACTATGATCTTATAGACAACGATCTCTCATCTCTTGATTGGCAAATTCTATTCACTGGATGCAATACTGTTGAAGACCATTACAACATATTTTTACTTGAAGTCAAAAGAGTCATCAAACTATATGTACCAATAACAACTCCCAAAACTAAGAAAAACAGATTACCCATAACAATAAGGAAACTTCAATCCAAAAAGAGATCACTCTAGCGGAAAAATAAATCTGGTCACGTTGCCAACTTCAAAAGCCAATACAAAAATTTATGCCATCAGATAGAGACTGAATGCACCAATTATCACATTAAGCAAGAGGAAAACCTTCTATGCACCAATTCCACTCGTGCTTTTTTACAATTTTGTAAACAACAAACTAAAAGACTCAAGGTCCCTGATAGGACCTAATGGTAAAGACTGCAATGACGACACCACTAAAGCCAACCTCTTTAACACATTCTTTGGCTCAGTAAACAGCAATGGATCATGCCCAGTATTTCCTAGCTGAACCACAGAAAACTACAATGATCTAATACATACCGATTTTACAGAAGACAATGTTGAAAAAGCACTAGGCAATCTAAAACCATCTCTATCTATTGGACCAGATGGAATATGTGCCTACTTCTTAAAAAAGCTATCCACTGCCATAGCAGAACCTCTAAGCATAATCTTTGAAAAATCTTTCAGGACCAGATCCTTGCCAAATCTATGGTCACAAGCCATGGTCATCCCCATCTTCAAAAAGGGAGACCCCAGCCTAGTTGAAAATTACAGACCAATCTCTTTATGCTACATCACCTGTAAAGTTATGGAATCAATTATTAACCAACCCATTATCCTCCACTTAGAGACAAGCAACCTAAGTATGGTATATAAAATCATACATTGCAATGACTTACCTGTCAATGAATACTTCAGCTTCAACCATAACAACACAAGAGCACACAATAGATACAAACTCAAGGTTAACTGCACCACACTTTATTGCAGGAAATATAGCTTCAGCAACAGAGTGGTCAATGTCTGGAATACTCTACCTGACTCTGTGGTTTCTTCCCCAAACCCCAAAAACTTTAACCTTGGACTGTGTACTATTGACCTCACCCCTTTCCTAAGAGGTCTGTAGGGGGCATGCATAAGCACACTAACATGTCTACCATCCCTGTCCTATTGTTTCTTTTATTTTTCTTATATGTACCCATTTCATGTATTCATAACTATGTATATACTTATACCTATTATCTTGTAAGTGATTGAAAAATCAAAATAAATAAATAAAATAAATGAGCAGCACATCAGAACAAAGCTTCTAACAGAGGAGGCTGGATATTCAAGACATGTCTGGATGATAAATTATTGTTTGGTTCCGTACTTTCAGAGAAGTGGGATTCAGGGACATGGGGACAGTCCAACTCATAGACTTGTGTGAGTGATGGAGATGAATTGACCGTTCAGTGTAAATAAGCTAAACTGATCTCTGCTGAAGGCATATCTTGGGCATGTTAAAATTACAATAAGACAGTATCTAAAAGTTTCCAGAGAAAGAAACACAATTTCTCTGGAAGGTCCAGTTCTACTGAATGATTAAAAGTCATAATAAACTAGTTCTGCTAAGATATTATTGAAATTGATATCTACTGGGACAGGGAGTAATGACCAGCCGAGGAGGAGAGATGAGGCTCTCCTCAACCCTGCTGGTGGCTCCCCCTTCTGCACCACCTCTGTGGAGTGGCTTCAGCCCTGAATCTGGGTGGCTCGGGGTGGTCCAGTGGCGACCACAGATGATCGCGATTTTGGTCCGTCACCAAAGAAGCCCAAACCGGTTGCAGCGGTGGTCAGAAAGAAGAGCCTGACCGGACCTCAAAGAAGAGCCTGACCAGACAAGATTGTGCAGGAGGAAGTTTAAAGGAGAAAGTTTGACTGACCGGGTTGAATAGAGAACATCTATTTAAAGTACCTGGAACCTGAATTTTAAAGACTAATACTATTCCTAAAAAAGATTTTAAGTTGTGAAAGAGAAAGGGAAAGGAAACAGAATTGGCTTTTTTTCCTCTAACATCAGCAGTTTTAACTGACTTGGAACATTAGGAGGAAGAGATTCAAATAAGAAATTGTTACTAATCCACTTTGACATTAATAGGTTATTTCTAGCTGAAAATAAAGTGTCAAAGGGATAAAGATTTTTGGATAATTTAAAAACTTTCTTTTAAAAAAAAAGAAAGAAAGCAGCAGAGGGAAAAAGGAAAAAAGACGGTAGAATCTGGAAAATGGAGAAGACCACCTGAAACTTTTAAAAAAATTGATAGTGGAATTTTAACAAGGCTTGCAAAAGATACATTGTAGCTGAAACTTTGTTACAAGAGAACAAAGCCCCTGGAAAGAGAAAGTGAGAAAAGAAGCAAGAAACAGTTTTGGATTATTGGATGATTCCTAGAACTTTGGATTTAGGATCCTAATGAAATAAAATAAAATCAATTGGGGGTTGTTTAATTTTTTTTAAAATGGCATCACTCCTTGAATAGTTAAAAATGACTTAAAGAACAAAAAGAAGAAGCACAAGACAGAAGAGGATCTTTTGGCTTCGTATTTCAATTTTTAGAAATGGAGATCTTGAACAATGAAAAACAACAAGAAATGCTGGCAGAACAAGAAGGGCGGGACAACGAAGAAGCCATCTTCAGTGACCAAGCAATTTTAAGTGGGGTAAAAAAAGGAAAGGGGGGAAAGGGAGTTAAAAACTTAAGTACTGAAGCAACAACCAAAAAAAAAAAAAAGAGTAATTTGAAAAGTAATCATAATATCAGGAAAAAGCAGAAGGGAGGATCACAGAAGGGAGAATCAGATAGAAAAGGGAATAAAAAGGGGAGGGAGAAGAAGAGAGGGAAGAGGGAAAGGGAAAGAAGCTACAAAAGCCAGAAACAAGATATAGAAGTACAGGAGAAACGTACAAGAATTAAAGGTATAAACCTATTTAAAAGACACAGAGACAATGGTTAAAACTTAACTTAAGGAGAGGATTCTAGAAAGGTGCATGGGATAGCATTGTTATATAATATGTTAGATGATTAAAGTGATAAAAAAATTTCTATTGATGTGTAGTGGAATATTTGTTTGTAAAGAGAATAAGGCTCTCAATGATTTAAAAAGAACTGAAAAGAAACATGGAAGATTTTTATCAGTTGATAAGATGAACTTGAATAAGAATAATAACTTTATT
>NW_020769313.1:1824546-1848711 GCF_900518735.1 Pseudonaja textilis
AGCAGAATTCAATTGAAAATAGGTATGTGTTATAAAATAGAGGTTAGAAAATGAATGTTATAACTTTAAAGATGTAACTTAAATTTTTAAACAAGATTTGAAAAAAGATACAAAGGTGTTACACTCCAGTCCAGTAATTACAGGGAAAAATTTATTTTATGAGAAAAGATAATATGAAATTGTAAACAGGACATACGAAAGTATAAAAACATTGATTAGAAAGATTTTAAAAATTAGAAAAAGATATGTAATTGAATTAAGAAAGGAATGAGATAATTTAAAATAAGTGTATAGGAAGTAAAGAAAGGGAAAAGCTATTGAAAAAAATGTGAAAATAGTTATAAGATATGGATTAGAATGTATAAGATAAGTATGTATTGAGTTTATGTCTGTATAGAGAAGTGATAACCCGGGGCCACACTGTTCTCAAAAAAAGATAATTTATTTATATTTGTATGTTTTGTGAAAATTCAAATAAAACTTATTAAAAAAAAAAGAAATTGATATCTATCTATCTATCTATCTCTATCTATCATCTATCTATCTATCTATCTATCTATCTATCTATCTATCTATCTATCTATCTATCTATCTATCTATCTATCTAACTACCTATCATCTATCTGTTTGTCATCTATTTATTGTATCTATTATCTACCATCTATCATTTATCAACTGTCATCCATCATATCTTTTTTTCTCTCTGTCATCTCTCTATCATCTCTCTATCTAATGTATTTCATGTATACAATGTTTTTGCAAGATTTCATATCCAGCAATTGGCATTTGTAAGCCCACTACAAATTTTGGACAATTTATTTTATTATCGTGTTTAAACTGTTTTGGCCTGTCATCCTATATATAAAGTGGCCAACCAAATTAATCATACCACCCCATCATACTCTGAGCCATGCTTGCTGGGATTGCCATGAACTATAGTTCAGCAACATAGAGAGAGCTGCAAATCTTCTATCTCTATTGGGCAAATGTTCATGAATATAAGGCCAATAGAGCACAATGGATGGGACATAGTTTTTTAGGATTAGTTTATGTAATATAGTCCATTTTTCTATTACTTCCTTCCATCACTTTGAGACAGAGTAGCTTTAACATATACATATGGATGAGGATTTATAGTATGTAAATTTATTATTTTTAGTTATCTTTTCTCCATTTTTAGGTATGAACTACATTTTATTTCCATCCCATTCATCCTATTTCAGTATCAGTCTGAGATTCTCTTTATAACTTGTACTTGGTTTCCTAAAAGTAAATGTTCCTAATCGTTGTGTACCTTACTGTTTTGGGGGTATCTTTTTACAATGTACATTTTCCCTATATGCATATTGGGTTCACTAATTTATGCATTTTTATTTTTTGCCTTAAGTATAAGGCCATCTGGATGACTTTGGGCCTGTAACTTTCTCTCAGCCCGAGAAAGGAGGCAATGGCAAACCACTCCTAAAACACATTGTCAAGAAAACTGCAGTGACCTGCTCAGGCTGTCTCTGAGAATCAGACATGACTGAATGGAAAAAAAAAGGTATGACATATCTAACCATCAATAAAACTATAGACAGTGGCTGTGGTTAATCAACAACACTGATAGCTCAGTGGCTAGAGTGAGATGGCCATTTCAGAACTTGGTTTCAGAAGTAGCACATTTCACAGTAGAAGTTTTTTTTAAAAGGTAAATGTAGGTATAATGGCTTAATGTAATATCCTTTATTTTCAATACATTACAGTAGTCTTTTTAAAACCCAATACATAACTATGGTTCAACCCTTGGGCTAATGAAGTGGGTCTAGGACAACTCACCAGAGCCAACTCACTGTGGGACAACTCGCCATGACCAACTTGCTGCAGGACAATTCAGTGCTGTATTAATTGTTTCATTCAGCTATTTTTATTATTGATTACCACATTTTTGTCGAAATTATTGTATTGCTGGATTGACTTTCTTTATTTTATTACTATTTGCCAGAGTTCTGTTGAAATTAATTTAACTTTGAATTTAACATTGAATTGTCCTACAATGAGTTGTCCTGTAGTGAGTGGGCCATGACACATACCATGGTGAATTTGTCGTGGTGAGCTGGCTGCAGTAAGCTGGCTGTGGTGAGTTGGCTGTAGAGAGTTGGTTGTGGTGAGTTGGTGACTAATTTGCCATAAGTAGTCCTAATGCTGCATTCATGAAGATTTGAGTTAGACCTAATTTAACCTAATTTTGTGACATAGTGATTTCTTTAACTTCCACCTCCACGAGGTCTTTTCAATAATAAACATTATAGTATATGTTTCTGCTACAGACCCTTTCTTTGGCTTAGCAATTACAATTTTGTATTCCATATCATTTACTTCCTACCAATTAGTTATGTTATATTAGTTAATTCATTATGGATTTTTTTCCACCGAGAAGATATTATTGTAGTAATAGTACTATTACTGCTAATTAACAACAATAATAAACATTTGTGAAGTTACCTGACTAGTATTTTTAGGCAACAAAAGGTAAAATCCATGCATTGGGTTTTGCAGATTCTTTTTTTTTTTCCCAATTGAAGTAAAGGAAAGAATCTCTTTTTGCTCACAATTGCAGCTGGAAGGACAAGGTTTTTCCCCCTCAGTGCAGGAGGTGTTTAAGATGTTCATCAAATAAATTCTGTGAACTATTGCCTCCCTCTTTTGTATTGTACCTTTGTAAGCATGGGGGCAAGGACCATCTTGTTTTTATTGATCTGGAAGCAATTCTGCAAGGCTTTCCTGCTGAAGAGCAGAGAACAAGTGCTTTACACAAATAGATAAATAATAAAAGATCAAAGGCACACTATATTTTTCAGATGATGAACCTCACTTTAAAAAACACAGAGCGACTTCAAAGAAAGCAATAGTAAATTCTCAATGAGTCATGTCTTCTATCCGACAGTGTTACTGGGTTTCGCTGTATGTTCTCATTCTCCTTCAAAAACTCCATAGTCTGTAATGCAGATGGAATTATGAATGGGGAACCTCAGGGCATTATCTTTCTAATAGGGCTTTGAAGACAACTATGTTGCAACTATGCTTATAAGAATAATTTGAATCATCAGAGGAGGAGGTTTTCTCTCAAGAGTATTAAAAGGCTATGAATTATCATTTTTGCTCAATTACTCTCATAATTATCCTATTTGCGTGGTAAAGCTCAATTATGGGGAAAAGAAAGTGAAATATTTTCCCAGGAGAATTTTATGAGAACTAAAAATGTTTGCATAATCTTATATACGGTGATGGAAATTTATATATAAAATGCATGGGACAATAATGCTGTAATGTAACCTTTTGATTACATTATTTGATTATTTTATTGAGTTTTTCTTCAAATAATTATCATTGTTTTGCTTTGCAATTATTATTCTTGACTTAGAGGATTGAACTTGTGCTAGATACTAAATGGAAATGATGTGATAAAAAAACAGGCTAGATGGAAATTGCTAAGAATAAAATGTTACCTGCAGAACAAATAAGTGATTGTAGAAATAATAGAAAATACTTATAGCTCAGATTTTAGATTTTGGCAGTGGTTCGTTCTCTAAGCTTGTTTCAATTTAGTTTCTGAATATTTTATTACCAGTCTAGGTAACATTATCAGATGGATTGTCCTATTCTCCTTAGCTTATAAATGTCTTTTGTGACAGTTTGGTCAGTTGGCCTTGTGATTGTTTGTTTATTTGGAGATATATTTAAATTCTGAGCAGTTGATTGGTTCTCTTGTTGACTGATCATTTGAATGGTATGGGTTCTTATGAATTCATATGCTGAATCGAGATCAATATGTTTGTTAATTGGTCCTTTGTAGACTACCAGGCTTCAATAAATTTGTGTGGCATGTGTGGCAGATGCTGGAATGGCCAATGATTTTTGTTCCTTCTCAGTTGTTATTGTAACTTTTATTAGATTATGTTAATGATTGTAATGATGATAATGAAACTTTTAAAAAAACCATGGAATTTTGAATATCTAGATTCTGGATTTAAAGGATAATTGCTTCCTAGAATAATATGTCCTGCAGATTAACACATGATCACCTCATGGATTAAGACAGAAAACCAGTCAGGAAGACAGCTGTCAACTGCATAATTTTTATACTGTGTGCATTAACAGAGACATCAATGCTGGAAGCAATGTCTTCTAGAAGATTAAAAAATGATGAGAAAGAAGATCTATAAAGATTTAATCTGAGAAGCAAATGGTAAATATACCTCCATCATCACGAAACATCATCAGTCTTTTTAATGTTCTGTTTCACTCACCTGTCACCAACCTGGTTAAATTTTCTTTCTTTATTCATCTCCAGGACTGGTCATTACACAATAGGAATAGATAAGTTAGGAGCAACTGCAATTGCATAATTTGTTTTGCAATAAAAAGTACGTGCATATGTTTTGACCTAAATTGGTTCTTCAAGATTGTCATTTTGCATAGCACCCAATAAAGGAACAATTCAGTAGTGGCTCATTTTAATCCTTGCCTCAGATGCTTGTGGCAACATATCAAGAATCTTATTGTGAGTTGGCAGCCTAAATTTAGGCACTTCTTTTAGATAAGCTTCCCAGTTTTAAGTAAGTGATGTACTTATATGTATATATACATTTGAATACATGTGTACATCTACATTAATTAGCAAGTCATGAAGATTGTGAAACCTGGTGCGTGAGGTGAGTGGATTGTTGGCTATGAAAAAATCCCAATGAGACAGGTTTATTTGACCCAGATGGAAGAGTTTTCCACACCAAATTCTATAACTACATAATTACTTCTTGGGAGTAAGTTATACAACAAAGGCGCCAGTTTTTTTAGCCTTTCTATATTGCCAACACTTTTTCTTAGCGGATAATTTGGAAAGCTTTGGAAACTACTTCCCACTGGTGTGTTCACTGGTCATCTTTTGGAGAATAAGGATAAAGCAATTTCAAACAACTTCAGAGCTACTTTGAGTTAAAACTAATTCTCTCCTGCTTCCTTTGGGCTCTGGTGTTTAATAATGAGTTCAGTGTGCTATACAAATAAAGCCAGACAGTGACACTGAAACTGCCTATATGTTTTTAAAAAGAATGAAAATTAGATTAGATAAAAAAAATTCTTTTTCTCCTTTTCTTTCATCATTTCTTTATTCTGAATTAGTGTTTGATAGTTTTTATCTTCTTTTTAAAACTTTTTGTAACATCTTTCTCATGTGTTGGCATTCTGCAAGGACCTCTACCCGATAGCCTGCAGTTGGGTTTTGCTGAGAACAAGAGATTTTTCAGTCTACCAGACTTCATTATGTGATATGTTTTGTTGGAAAAGATATTTCTTCAAATGAGTCTTATAGCATCCCTATTGACTGATATTCTTGGAGACTGTAGATTTTCTCTGAATCAAGCTATTGAACTAGAAATCTCATCATAATGTCATCTTCTAGTTCCTTTGTCTCTATGGGCTGATTCATTAAGTTGTCAAGAGAGGACAAGTGCTGAGGGATCTACCTGGATGAGGGGATTTATTGACTTATTTCTATTTGTTTATCTATTACACAGCTATCAAACTGGCCATGTCACGTTTCTGTCACGTGATGTATTACAACATTTTTTCCCCTTCATGGAGATGGGGTGGGCGTGGCCTGCATGTGATGCATCTGGCCCACAGGCTGCCAGTTTGACACCCCTGATCTGTTACAATTACCTTCTCCTCCTTTTCTCTAGCAGCTCAGGACAGCATATTTAATATACCTTTTTTTCATTTTTCCCACAGCAGCAGTCTTCTGAGATTGGTGAAGGAACTGATCCAAATCAGCAGCATTAGTGTCAGGCTGTGTGTGTGTTAAAAAAAAAAAATCAAGATGGCAATTGTGGCTTACTCTTTTATATATGAATTGATGTTCACATATGCATTAGATGTAGGACAATCACACAACTGTGACTGCCATCTTGACTTTTTAACTCTTCCATAGCTGGCCCTGATCAGCAAGTTAATGTAGTTACTAAAATGACAAATAACTTTGTATAAATAAAAGTATAATCTTAAAAGCTTGGAAAACAATATTTCTACTATATTTTGCACCGGATGAACCACATCTTGAATACTGTTATTTCAGTTCTATAAATTATACTTTTGGAATATTCAGAAACATCAGAACAGATTCAGGGAAAGGCAGTAAATATTAACATGCTCTCCAGATTAAAAAAAAAATAGACTGAGAGAATGAGTATGTTTAGCTCTAAGGAGGGAGCCCTGTTCAATGTCACCACTTATTCTTTTTTTTTACATCATAGAGTATAGGATGCTGAACAATCTCATGAGGATGCAATAAAACATATTCAGAAGCAACATTAGGAATGATTAACAATAAGTTGGCTGCTCTTATTGGAAGAGAAGTTTTCTGTACGCAGAAAACTTCCCATTTATTGGATTTATTGTATAGTTAGGAAGCACTTAAGCGAGGATTCCTTTCATTTTCAGTCTTTTTCCTTTCCCAATTCTCTGCCAAGGATCTATTTTACCCTGGATATTTCTTTTCTAGCTGACTGATAGGTAAGTCAACCATTAACTCTTAGTCAAACTGTTTCTATTTTACCTGTGACTCTATTTGATGCAATACATTTCCACTTTTCATCCAGTGGGCTGACCGCTGCCTCTAATTTGTTTTCTTTTCCTCTCAACATTCCTCTTCACTGTTGTCATAGCCTCCTTTCTTTCTTATTTCAGTATAAAACTGGAGTTTCTGGACACATGTGCACATAACCACTCCAGCAAAAACTCTGCGTACCTCTTATTAGTTTCAGTGGGAGCTCTTTTTAACAGCTGGCTGACAGAGCTATGATGAAAGAACCAAAAATCCTCTTGTTTCCAGAATGATTGTGAATGTGCCTGTCAGTAGTCATACCTTCCAGTAGTTTTGATTTGAATTAAAAAAAAAAACCTAGTTTTGCCAAGTTAAAAAAATGTCAGTGCTCTTTTTCCTAATCTCCACTTTTGAGGGTTAAGTATTATGGAACAGGGTATCCAACAGAAAAGCTACTCAGTTAATAATTGCTTCGAGTACAAAAGCTTTTGCATGAGGTTTTCATTGGGCTGAACAATATTGATCTCTGATGCATAAGAGAAGAACTTCTTTTTACTTCTTAAATGAAATCTTGACAAGAAGAATCATGAGCACTTCAAGGAAGTAAAATAATGAAATCTTGTATTGTTAAAGCTATTAGCCAACCTTGATACTTCATTCTACTTCAAACAACCTGTGCTTTAAATTATAAGTGAATTCTACAGTATGCCAATAAAATAGATAGAATAGAATAGAATCAAATAGAACAGAATAGAATTCTTTATTGGCCAAGTGTGATTGAACACACAAGGAATTTGTCTTAGTGCGTATGCTCTCAGTGTACATAAAAGAAAAGATATATTCCTCAAGAATCATAAGAGTCAACACTTAATAATAGTCATAGGGTACAATAAGCAATCAAATCATACTAGGAAACAGTCAATAAAAATCATAAGGATACAAGCAACAAAGTGACAGTCATACAGTCATAAGTGGGAGGAGATGGGTGAAAGGAAGGATGGGAAGATTAATAGTAATAGTAATGCAGACTTAGTAAATAGTTGACAGTGTTGAGGGAATTATTTATTTAGCAGAGGGATGGTGTTCAGGAAAAAGCTGTTCTTGTATCTAGTTGTTCTGGTGTACAGTGTTCTATAGCATTGTTTTGAGGGTAGAAGTTTATGAAACAGTTTATGTCCAGGATGTGAGGGGTTTGTAAATATTTTCACAGCCCTCTTTTTGACTCGTGCAGTATACAGGTCCTTGATGGAAGCCAGGTTGGTAGTAATTGTTTTTTTCTGCAGTCCTAATTATTCTCTAAAGTCTGTGTCTGTCTTGTTGGGTAGCAGAACCAAACCAAACAGTTATAGAGGTACAGATGACAGACTCAATAATTCCTCTGTAGAACTGCATCAGCAGCTCCTTGGGCAGTCTGAGCTTTCTTTTTTTTTAAGTTTTTTATTTTTAAGAACAGACTTAGACA
The DNA here is from genome assembly GCF_900518735.1 of Pseudonaja textilis. The sequence goes on from NW_020769313.1 coordinate 1,832,589, forward strand.
AACATAAACATAAAACAACAAATAAAATCTTTCAATTATACAGTTGGTATATATTTCTTGTGCACAAAATCTATAGTCTTTTCCTTTTAAATTTAAATTTACATTCATATTACATTAGTCAACTTTCCATATCATATTATATTATTATTACATCATCATTATACTTTCAAATCTGTATTATTCTTTGGAGCAAATCTCAATTCTTACTAATTTTAATACATATTATAATTCATTCTATAATAATCAGTTATAATATCTCATTACTACTATAATATACTTCAATTTCTTACTTTTCTATTTAACCATTGATAGAATAGATCCCATATTTTATAATACTCTTTTTCTTCTTGCTCTCTAACAGCTAGTGTTAATCTGCTCATTTCTGCTCATTCCATTATTTTCTTAATTACTTCCTCCTCCATCAGAATTTTCTCATTTTTCCAATTCTGAGCAAATACCATTCTAGTTGTAGTTAATACATTAATAATCCAGTATGTCAATTCTCTATTGTAAGCTTCAAGTAAGATTCCCAATAAAAATATCTCTGGTTTTAAATCTATATGTTGTTTTGTCATTTTTTTCCAACCATGTGTGTATTTTATCTTATAGCTTCCACACATGTCCACCACATATGATAATGTGATCTAGGTATCTGATGACATTTCCAACACTTCACTGATTTATCTTTGAACATCCTTGCTATTTTTGCTGAGAGTAGATGCCACCTGTAAAACATCTATACAAATTCTCTTTACAAGCTGTCAACATTGTCAGTTTACAATTTCTAGTCCATAGTTTCTGCCATTTTTCTAAGTCTATCCCATATCCAAAATATTTCCCCCAAGCACTAATTGTTTCTTTAACTTGTTCTTCTTCTAGTTTCACTCCCAGTAAATAACCATATAATTTTTTGATCATCCTCTCATCAGTACCTGTTAAGATTTTATCTAATTGCGTAAATTCTTTGTAAAACCCTTCTGTCTTACTGTCTCTATCATATGTAGAATGCATTTGCACATATGAATACCAATTCATCTTTATCTCTTGTTCATCTAATTCTTGCTTTGTTTTGAGTTCACCCCTTTCATTTAAAATTTCACTATATCTAACAATGTGTTCTGTTGTGAAAAGAATTGGATACACAAATGCCTCTATAGTTGATAACCAAACTGGTATTTTCATATAATGTTGCTTCCTTATTTTCTCCCATGTTAATAATAACACATCTTGAATATAATGTCTCCTAAAATACCCACGTGCTTTGCTTTCCTTATACCATAAAAATGCATGCTGCCCCAATTGTAAATCATGACCTTCCAGTGTTAACAATCTAGTATTTCTCAAGACAATCCATTCTTTCACCCACATCAGTATTACTGCCTGGTAATATAATTCCCAATAGGGTAATCCAAAACCTCCTCTTATTCTAGCATCCTGTAACAATTTAATTTAATTATTGCCTTCTTTCCCTGCCACATATATTTCAACATTATTTTATTTATGTCCTCAAATATTCTTTCCCTAATTTGATTGGAATCGTCTGAAACAAATATAATATCCTTGGTAGTATGTTCATTTTGATAGTAGATATTCTCCCTATAAGAGATAATTGTAGATTTCCCCATTTTTTCAAATCTGTCGCAATCTGTTGTTTTAATTTATAATAATTATCTTCCTTTAAGGATCCACACCTTGCTGTTAACTGTATTCTGAAGTATTTTACTTTGTGATCTGGATATTGTCTATCTGTCAATTCTTTCCTTTGTTTTTCCATCATATTCTTAACTAAGATCTTAGTTTTATCTTTATTTATTTTTAATCCTGCCACCTGTCCATATTCTTCAATCTTTTCTATCAATGTAGGTACTGTTTCCAATGGTTGTTTCAATATGAAGACCAGATCATCTGCAAATTCTTGTAATTTATATTCTTCTTTTTTTATTTTCATTCCCTTTATTTCTCTATTTTCCCTAATATTTCTGGTTTTAGCATTTCTTTCTCTCCATATATCTTTTAAAATTAGTTCATCTGTCATTTTAAAAAAGGATTTAGGAAGTGTCTTTCTGTTGTGCTTTGCTGTTGTTGCTATATAGTCCAATTTATTGTCCACAATTCCATTAAAGTCTCCCATCATAATTATATTAGCATAGTCCAGTCCAGTTATTTTCATATGTAATTTTTTATAGAATTCTTCTTGTTTATCATTCGGGGCGTAAATTGCAGTCAAAAGTATTTTTATATTATTATCCATCATTTCCACCATTAATATTCTTCCATCTTCATCAGCGTGGATCAATTTTGCAGGGATGGCCTCTTTAATATATAAAACCACTCCTCTTTTCTTACATTGAGTCAAAGAAGTAAATAATTTCCCTAGTTTTGGCTGTACTAACAATTGTTCATGTTGTTTTTTAATATGTACTTCTTGTAAGCAAATTATATCAAACTTTAATTTCCCTAATTTATGAAAAATCTTCCTTCTCTTAGCAGCTGAGTTCAGTCCATTTATGTTCATTGTAATCTATTTTTTCTCTTCCATGATGATATTTTATATTTAGATTTGGCAGGTCTCATACATCTTGGTTCATGTTGGTCTTTGATATCCACCCGTCCACCTATTACGCCTTTTTCTTTTTCAATCTCCATTTGTTCCTCTTGGGATTCAGTTAATAAGACCTCTTTTTCTGCCTCTTCCTCTCTCCTTCCAAAAAATTCTGCGTAGAAGAGTTCTGCTTTCTCAATTGAATCAATTCTATGTCTCTGTTCTTGCCATATAAACATCAGTCCTTCTGGGATCAGCCATCTGTAGTTCACCTCCTTTTTCAATAACACTTTGGTCAGAAATCAATATTCTCCTCTCCTCTCTCTCACTCTTCTAGGTATTTGTTTTAGGACCAAGATTTCTTTACCTTTATATTTCAACATCTTCTCTCTTGCCGCTTGTAAAATTTGTGTCTTGATGGATTTTTTAGTAAATCTAATGTGAACTTCTCTGGGTAGGTTATTTCTCATTGCATATCTTGTGGAAACTCGGTATATCTCATCTACTCCATCCATCATCTTTTCTTCTGTTATTTCCAAAGCATCAGCCAAGATTTCTATCATTATCACAGCCAAGTCTTGCCCTTTTTCTTCCTCTATATTTTGGAATCTGAGATAGAATTCTGACCTCTCCACCTCCCACTTCAGCATCCCACTTTTTTCTTGTTCAACCACTATTAATCTAGTATGAATATTTCCAATCTCCTCCTCTCTTTGTTTACCCTCTTCTTCAACTTTTTGAAGTCTCACATCATACTTCACCGTCATCTGTTGGATATTTTCCACCTTTTCTTCAGTCTTCCCTGTTCTTTGTTCAATGATGTCTATTTTTATCTTAAGGTCTTGAATTCCTTGCATAATCGTCTGTAAAGTTACTTTTTCTTGCTCTTTATCTTGCTTTGACATTACCTGCATTGAACGTTGTCCTCCAGATGGTGAGGAGGCAGAAGTAGATATAGAAGCACCCGGAGGTATGAGTTTCCTGCTCATTTTAAATGGTTCAAAATCTTCAGATTCTTTCAAATTTTAATCCAATTAAAAACGTAGCCAATTATAATCCAGAGTGGAAAAGCCCAGCAGTAAAAAGCCCAGTAGTGAAGAAAAAAAGAAAAAATAAGAAAAAATAAGAAATTCTTCAGGTTTTTCCTGACCCTAATCCAATTATAAAGTAGTCCACAATAAAAAATAAAAATAAGAAGAGAACCCAGTAATAATAATAATAAAAAAAGGACAAAGCAAAAGAAAAAGATTTCTTCAGGTTCTTCACATCTTAATCCAGCTAGAAAATCTCAATTTAAAAAAAGAAAAAAGGAGGCCAAAATAATCCAGGAGCATAGATAGAAAAAGCAAAAATCCCAGTGAAAACGGAAAAAAAATAAAAATAAAAAATTCTAAGGCTTCCCCTTGAAAATAAAAAGTAAAAATAAAGACATTGCTAAAATAAAGACATTAAAGAGGGAGAAACAACACACTGCACTCTGTTTAATTGTCCAAGGCTCTTGTTATGACTCACTTCCCTTTCCCACAGGCTTCAAAGCCAAGCCATAGATATTTAATTGTTGATAGAAATCCAGAAGAACACCTGTAATAATATTCTACTGCGCTCTTCCCTCTATCTTATCAAATTAGAATGTCCTTGAGGAGTCTTCCACAGTTCTCTCCACTTCAAGTAAAATTTCAAGCCTCTAGTTGGCAGTGTTACAAAGTTTCTTAGTTCTCACTTTCCCCCCTCCTCTCACAGAAAGGTAATTGAAATTTAAAAAAAAGAACAAGAAATATATACATATATATATACAAAAACAGAAATAACCAAAGGGAGCCTCTAGCCTAAAAAAAAAAGTTAAAAAAATCCAAAGGGAGAATAAAATATATATATAGAGAGAGAGAGAAACCAGTCCGGTTATCTACTAAGTAACAAATAAAGTCTGGTAGTAAAAAATAAAATAAAATAAAGCCTCGCTTTGACGTCTCCCTTAAAAAACGCCGCTTATTCAGTTTTGTCAAAAATCACATAGATTTCTTCTAGCAATTGAAGTGTCCTTTCAAGCCTCAAAATATTAAAAAAAAAAACAGTTTCTCACCCAGCCGACACACTTTCTCTTTCAGCCTCTTCCTTTCCGGAGCTGCCCCGACTTCAGCAGCTTGGGGGCTGCCTCTTCGCCGCCAGCAAAAGGGACTTCTCCTGGGTCATTCAGGGACTTTGCGGTGTCCCTGGGATCCACAGGGTATGCCCCTCACGATAACCGTCCCTGCGGGACGGTTTAGGTCCGTTTGGACTGGCCAGGGGCGAAGATATCGGCTGCAATCGTAGAGCTCGATTGCAAACCGTATCGTCTCGGCGCCAGCTCCTCCCCTCCCTTTTCCCCTAATATTTCTATTTAATATTTCCAGAGTCAATACTAATAGCAGTGGCAACAGACGGTATCCTTGTCTAGTTCCTTTTTAAATATTAATATTGTCTGTCAAATCTCCATTTATCATTACGTTTGCAGATTGTTTATTATACATTGCCTCAATTGCCTTAATTAATCTTTCTCCAAAGCCCAGCTCTTCCATTTACAATAACATAAATTGCCAATTTACATTGTCGAAGGCTTTTTGCGCATTAAAAATACCAAAGCCATTTGCTTCTCTGGGTGTGTTTCATAGTACTCCAATGTATTCAAAATTATTCTCATGTTATCTTTTATTTGCCTCTTAGGTAAAAATCCATTTTGATCAGAATGTATAAAGTGGTTCAAATATCTTTTAAGTCTTTCTGCCATTATTGAGGCAAATATTTTGTAGTCTACATTCAGCAGGGATATAGGTCTATAGTTTTTTATTTGTTCAGTATCCTATTTTGGTATAAGAGTAATATAAGCCTCTGTACGTATATTAGGTATTTTGGTTTTTGACAAAACCTCATTCATTACTTCAAGCATTATAATGTTAAAAGATTCCTTCAAAGTCTTGTAGAATTCCATTGGTAGTCCATCTGGGCCTTGAGCCTTTCCAGCCTTTTGTCTATTTATCACCTCTGTTAGTTCCATCATTGTTATTTTCCCTTCCAACATTACCTTAATGTCCTCAAGTTTGGGGTAGCTCTACTTTTTGCAAATATTGTTTAAACTTTTCTTCTCCAATATTCTTTTGATCATATAATTTCTCATAATATTTCCATAATATTTCTTTTTTTTCTTCATTTCTATTACAAACCATTCCATGTTCATCTATTAATTATATTATCTTCTTCGTTTCTCTCTCCTTTTTCAATTTATATGCCAGCCATCTTCCTGGTTTGTTTGTTTTGTTTAGCTCTCCTAATTTTCTGTGCTAATTCCTCTTTTTCTATCAATCCCATTTTATGTTTCACTATTTCCATTTGACTTTTAATATCCTTCTTTTGTGGATATTTTTGTAGTTCTTTTTTGAGTTTCTTGTAGTCTTCCTCTAGTATTCGTTGTGTTTGTCTTTTTTGATATTCCTTCTTCTTGTATAGTTTATAGTCAGACCTCTGGCATAGGCCTTCATGGTATTCCATAAATGTTGTAGTGAAGTTTCCTCCTTATTGTTTTCTTTAAAGAAGAAAGCCAGTTCTTTTTCCATTGTCATTTTTTTTCTTTCAATATTGAATTATTCAAAGTCCATCTTGATCTTTTCCTTTGTCCTGGCCACTTGACCCATATTGGATTATGGTCTGGCCAAGTACTTGTTTCTATATTTACTTCTTGTATATTAGAAATTAATTCTATTGATATCCAAATCATATCTTTTCTTGACCATGATAAATGTCTATTGGAGTAGAATGTATATTGTCTATTCTTAACATTCATTTCTCTCCAAACATCTTGAATGCTTAATTCCTCCACCATCCTGAAGAAGGATTTTGGAAGTATCTTTCTATTTTGTCTATTAACTTCCTGTGTTTTATAGTCCAACTTTGTGTCAACTATCACGTTAAATCTCCCAAAATGCATTTATTGTCATATTCCAATTCTATTATTTTCTTATGCATTTTTATAGAATTCTTCTTGTTTTTCATTTGGTGCATAAATTGCTACTAAAAGCATGTTTAGGTTATTGTCAATTATTTCTACCATCAATATCCTTCTTTCTTCATCTGTAAAAATTAATTTAGCTTCTGAATGTATAAAGCTACTCCTCTTTTGTTTTGTTGTGCCAATGAAGTATGTAAATATACATTCAAAAAGAACATTGTCTGTTGTGCTTTTTTGATGACATTTTTGATGTTAAATGTCCATTTTAGGTCTTGAGATATGATAGAACCTAGAAATTTGAAGGTCTCTACTATTGATACTGTGTTTTCTAGTATTGTAAGAAATGGTAGTATGGGAGGGTTTCTCCTAAAGTCTACTACCATTTCTACGGTTTTGAGTGTGTTCAGTTCCAGATTGTTCCAGTCACACCATGAGGCAAGTTGTACAACCTCCCATCTGTATGTGGATTTGTCATTGTCTCAAATGAAACCAATCATTGTTGTATCATCTGCAAATTCCTGTATTTTAACAGATGGATCATTTGAGATTGGTATACAAGGAGAAGAGAAGTGGAGAAAGCACACAGCCTTGGGGGGAGCCTATGCTTTTTGTACAGGTATCAGATGTGATTCTGCCTAGCTTCACCTGCTGCTTCCTGTCTGTTAGGAAGCTTATGATCCACTTACAAGTGTTTTCAGGTACTGCTAGCTGGTTCAGTTTAGTTAGAAGAATGTCTAGAATGATGGTATTGAATGCTGAACTGAAGTCTACAAAAAGGACCTTTGCGTAGGTCTTTGGAGATTCAAGGTGTTGTAGGATATAGTGCAGAGCCATATTAACAGCATCATCTGTTGACCTATTTGCTCCGTATGCAAATTGCAGGGAGTCTAAAGCAGATCTGTGATGGTTTTCAGATGGGATAGCACTAACCTTTCAAAGGTTTTCATAACTACAGATGTTAAAGCAACTAGTCTTTAGTCATTTAGTTCCTTGATGGAGTGCTTCTTTGGGCTGGGAAGATGGTAGAGCGTTTGAAGCAGGAAGGAACATAGCACATCTCTAGTGATCTATTGGAGATTCGGGGTGAAGATGGGGGCCAATTGGTCAGCACAGACTTTTAAGCAAGAAGGAGTTATCTTGTCTGGGTCTGATACTTTTCCTAGCTTTTGTCTGTGAAATAGATCTTGCACTTCTTTTTCTGTGATCATCAGAGGTTGTGAACCCAAAGGGTTGGGGTCAGTTGATGGAAGTTTGGCTGTTGTTGATGTGTTTGAAATGAGGGTTGTGGAGATAGGTGGCTGTGGTTTCCTTTCAAACCTGCAGTAAAACTCATTCAGGTCATCTGCTAATTGTTGATTTCCTTCTTCCTGGGAAGGAGGTTTGCCATAGCCAGTGATATTTGTAAGAGTTTTCTACATGTTTGCTGGTTCATTTGTTGAGAACTGATTCCTTAAGTTTTCAGAGTAGCTTTTTTGGATTTGTAGTTTGGGAAATTGTGGAAACTCCAAAAAACTTTAGATTCAGGATTCCACAGATGTGCCAGGTGCTATTCTAATAAATGTACTTTTGAGATATGTTTGTCTTGGAGTTACTGATTGGAATGGAGGTTTGCTGGAATGCTGACATTATCCTGAATCTCTAACAAACTCCAGCACCCCAAAAGGGGGCTGTCAGTGATGCTAAGCCCTAGCACTGATTCCAAACATGGAGCAGTGTGAAGACTCAGTGAAGATGGGAGAAGATAGAGAAGGAGCTATGGGGCTGGACACCAGAAGACTGATTGAGGCCCCCAGCCCCTTTTGAAGAGGTGATGCAGGCTTTAGAGACTACAGAGAGGTGAAGGTTAGGAGGTCAACCCATAGAGACAGATTCATTGAGAAGCTGTGGACAGAGCTGAATCCATGGGTGAGACTGGAGGAGATGCTGCCTAAATGCCTCTTTCTCCAGCCCCCTGAGAATGGCCACAGACAGAATGGAGATGTGGGGAAACATTGGGATCAGACACCTCTCAAGACTGCAATTTGTGGCCTCCACCCCAAAGCCAGTGGTTGGTAGGAATCCCAGAACAACTCCAACAACTTAATCTGAAAAGTTATGTCCCACAGCCACAACCTCTCCAGACGAGCTGGATCCTAACGCAATCCACCTTTACTTTCCCTAATCAGAGAAGTGGAGGGGAAATCACTGTAGCATCAGTTGGAAATGGCCGATGAAGCAGCCCAGGCTTGCAGGCTCAAGTTTCAAGGGAAAGACAGCAGATGAGCCAATATTGGGTATGTTTCAAAACCCAAGTCCTCTCCCTCCACAACCACAAAGCAGATTACCCCCTGCAGAGAGTATTCCTCCAGGGTGGGCATTTTATCCTGGTCAAGGGTGGGTCCAATGCCAGTGGATGCCAGCTCCCATTGCACCATCTGGTTTGGGAGTGCCCTGGTTCCAAAGAGAATCAGTGATCCCTTCTCAACAAAGGGATCTGTGCAGGAGCAGATGGCAACCACCCACCTCTTCCCATTGCAGGGAAGAATGCAACAAACGGCCTCTTAATGACAGGTGCCAAATCAGCCGCCCCTCGGAGCAACCCTGCAGAGGCTCTTCTTCCTGAGAGCCCCAACACAGCCGGCACTCAGAGTACTCCTGCAAGGTTCATACATTCCTCATCAGGCTCCATTCACTCCAGCTCAATTTGCAGTTGTTATGGCAGTCCCACCCACTCCCCCAGACCAGGCCAGACCAGATGGCTTTTAAAGCAACATTTGACAAATAACGTGAACATTTTGCTTATTTCCTCACTCAGATCTGGTCCCACATAGATCAGGACTTATTAAACTACCTATCTAAAGGCAAGGGCTTTACCAAACTAGATCTGAGAGAAGCTTACTACAGAGTCCCCATAAAGGAGTGAGACAAATGGAAAACTGACTTCAACTACCCTCTGGGTAATTTCCAATTCCGAGTCATGCCTTTCAGACTCCAGCCCATCCCCCCCCCGGATTATTTATGCAACTCATCAATGAAGTGCTACATCCACACCTACACAAAGGGGTCCTTGTCTACCTGATTTTTCATTCTTATATTCAGCAAAACCATTGAAGAACATGTCAAATTGTTAGCTTTGGAAGCCATATTCCATGCTGCCACATAGCCTGAGAAAGTGGGAGGGGGTGATTTCAATTAAGTAGCTCTGGTAAATAAATAAAATTCTTTTATTAGTTCAAGGTCATTTAGTATGGCGCAAGATGAAATAAGGATTTACTTTTGGACGGATCATGATTGGGCCATGTAATGTAATGATGACCAAGTGGGGAATGGATTTGTAGTTTGGGAAATTGTGGAAACCCCCCAAAACTTTAGATTCAGGATTCCACAGATGTGCCAGGTGCTATTCTAATAAAGGTACTTTTGAGATATGTTTTTCTCGGATTTACTGATTGGAATAGATGTTTACTGGAATGCTGACATCCTTTTGGGAACGACCTAGCTGCTTAAGTTTAGCTGTGAACCAAGGTTTATTGTTACTGTATATTCGCAGAATAATGATTTTGTCCATGTTGGAGCAAAAATGGATTAGTGGGTAGGTATCATAGATATTACATGTTCTCCTTGTGTCTGTGACTGCTCTTTTCCTCTTATATTAATTTCAAGGTCAGTTTCTGCTTTTCCTGCCAAATATGCAAACAGAGATGATTATAGGAGGCAATTTCAAAAAGTTTCCTGGAAGCAGTGACTCCTGGCTAGGCTTTCCTCATGTCTTCATTCAAGCAACTTCTGTCCAAGTTATCTAAGCATGGTTGCTGTATGCCCAAGTTAGTTTTTACACATTTATTAGCAGAGAACTCCATAGCAGTTTGCCTGCTTTTCATGAAATGCAAGGTGGTCAACCTAGCTGGTGCTTTAGAAAATGGTTGAGGAGTTGTCTTGTTAGTGAAATATACTAGCAATAGGAGGGGGAAAAGGTGATTTTTTTTTCAACATTGTTGCAAAAATATTTTCTACACAAATAGTTGGAAAGCAAAAACCCCAAGTGACCTTGGACATCTAGATTCATTAGTTGCCTGTGGCAGATCGTCATAACTGGTCCTCTATGGAGGTTACCCTATGGAGGTTATGAGAGATATAATCCTCACTGAAACCATGGAATGATTCAATTATGGTGAAACAGAAGTCTATCATCTGCCAATATCAACTAATTGCAGATAAAGACTAGATCTAGCATATGGCCATTTGTGTGAGTTGGACCTGACATTATCCTAGTCAAGCTCATGGCAGCTCCCATCCCTCCAAGTGTCAGTTCTCTTCCTCTAATACACCATTTCTAATCTAATCTCCTCATCTGTCAGACATTCTCAGTTGTTATTCTCCCAAATGGAGTCTAAAAAGAACATAACACTTGGTACATTTTTTAAAACAAAGACAGAATACACATACAAATGGCACCACTTTTCATTGCCAAGTTCCAAAATCTTTAAGACTCTGTATGTTTACAGGGATTTCAGTATGGACCCTTCTTTGTCATGTTCAATTAATACTTACCCCATTGACAATGCCTTGCAGTTTAATGATACAAAGGTTCTCATTAATTTAACTCATTTGTTTTTTAAAAAAAAGGTTTACTGTGTTGTTTTGCAAATAGAGTACAACATTCCATTCTGTATTTTTCAGAATGAGAAAGAAAACAATCTCTGTGTTTACTGGAGCAGTAATCAAAACAGGAACATTAGATGCCATATCTAGTTTTCAACAAAAGCTCCAATGCCCAATTTCCTTAAACATCAAATTGCTGATCCTGAAGATATAGTCTCAAGGAGAATACTGATCATGGCTCCTGAGGGAGCACAATTCCCAAGATAATGTGTCAAAATATGAAAGGTTCAAACTGATTCACATTTGAAATGGAAATATGCTATTCTGCACATAGATGGTGAGCTGATTGTACTTTTAATATATCTCCTTGTGATGGGTTTATTGTCCTCTTTTCAAAAGATGGTTACTGCCTGCCAGTGATAATCAGCCTATCAGAGGGATAGGATAAAACCACTTGTTTGTTTGTTTTTCTATTCACACAATAGGGGAAGCATTTACCATAAAATGCTCTTGCTTCTAGAGGAAATGGTAATGTTGGGATTTCCGAAAGATTGCATGTCATAAAAATGCAGACAGGATTCAGTTTGATCTTTGATTTATTTCACCTGATTCAGTGTTTTGACTGAATTCTGAAAGCGGAGTTAAATTGAAGCATCAAATCGGGTCAATTTAATTTTCCAAACTGATATTGAAGCAAATGCCTTTTTCCTTTCTAAATTGTTGGATCAATTCAAAGACATTCATCTTTCCAATTCAATTCAGAGAGTTGATTCCATTTAGAGATTTGATTGCATTAGCATTGGTTCTCTGAAAAAATAGTGCAGAAAAGCTCTCTAAGGTTTTCCAGATGATCTTCAATATAAATACATGAGAAAGATGGGGGAGGGCAGAGGAGAATTACATCGTAATGAAGTATGTATGTTACATGCTGGAGGTTTCAGGTTCAGATTTCCAGAGACCCTGGATGATATTAAGAAATATTTGAGCTCTGAGTGAGAAATCCAATGAATCCCAAAGGTGCTTTTTCAGGAGGCAACTGGACTTCCTTGTTTTGTCTTTTGAGGACTTCTTGGATGAGAAGCAAAATGTCTTTAAAAGAAAAAAACAAGAAAGTCCACTTGCCTCCTGAAAAAGTACCTTTGGGACAACCATGACCTGGATGACTGAGAACCTCTACAGAACCCAATGAAATGCTCAAAAATCACTCTGATTAGTTTGGGAAGAGGCAGCAAATAAATAGTAGGTCTTTGCATTCACATACGGATTCCAAGAAACATTGTGTAAACATGAATGCATTAAGCAATTCATTATCGAAGCCTGACTTTTTTCAGATTTCCATACATACCTAGAAAAAAAAAATCCATTGCTTTAGAGTCTAATTTTTAGTGATTTTAGTGATTTGGGTGATTTTGAGGAATAATTAATGTATTTAAAGTATGCATTAAAATATTCCGGTATTTACAGTACCATTAAAAAGCAGACATCACATTTAGTGAAATGCTAAATAAAGGAACTAGTCAGCAAGGCAAAAGACCTATAAATGCTTCCTACTTTCCAGTCCTAGCCTGCAGCACCACAGAAAATCCCAATGGACAGAGTGGTGACAGAGGACCTCTTCTGCTCTCTCAGCCAGCTGTTACGATATACACTAGAGCAGGGGTTCCCAACCACCGGGCCATGGACCGGTACTGGTCCGTGGAACATTTCCTACCAGGCCGTCGGTTTGCTGGGCGCCGCCATCTTGTTTAACAAGAAAGTGCTTCCGGGTGAGCTTTTCTGGTTGGAAAGTGGCGTTTGGGTCCTGAAGGAATCCTCGCGCCTTAGTTTCATTGAAGGGGGGGCTTCGAATGAAATTAAGGTGTGAGGATTCTTTCAGCACCCAAGGCAAGGCGAGCCGAACGACTGTCCCGAAGCCGTCCCGAAGCGAAGCCCATCGACAAAGGTACAAAGGAGGAGTTGAAGGTGGCGGGGAGAAGCAGGGGACGGCTGGCTGGCCGGTCGCTCGGCTTGCCTTGCCTTGTCATGCATGCTGATGCTGGTACCGGGCCGGGGATCATTTTGTGATGCCAGTACCGGGCCGTGGCACAAAAAAGGTTGGGGGCCACTGCACTAAAGCATGGCAGAGCAGTTAGAATGCAGTACTGCAGGTAACTCTGCCCTCTGCCAAGAGTTCAATTTTGATGGATTCAAGGTTGATTCAGCCTTATGTCTTTCCAAGGTTGGTGAAATGAGGACCCAGATTATTGGGGGAAATATGCTGACTCTGTAAACTTGTAAACCACTTAGAGAGTGCTGTAAAGCAGCATGAAGTGGTACATAAGTCTAAATGCTATTGCTAAAACCAGATTTTAATCCAAGATTAATTCATGAATAATAAAGTGCTTTACCCAGACTGACCTGCCATTATCATATATTGGTTAAAATCTTGGTTTTGGATAGAAGATTTAGTCAGTTTATAATCCATACTCAAGCATAGAAACTCACTGACTAGCCTGTCAGTCTCTCAGGCAACCTAACTCTCATTGCTGATGCTGATTGCTTTTGAGATAAAGAGCTCTTGTAAAAAAGATGTTGTATAAACAATTTTTAGATTGACAAGTTCACTACTACTGTCCCTTTGACTTCCTTCCTTAGATTGCATCTTGTTAGTAAAAGAAGGTTGCCTTCCTTTCAGTTGAATAGGTTGAAGCTGCCTACCATATTTTTATGTCTACCTATATAATTAAGTATTTACTACCATGTTTCCCGTAAATATGAAAACAAGCCCTAGCTCAATTTTCATGCCTAAGCCCTACCCCCCAAAATAAGCCCTGGTTAAGCTTTGCCCACCATCTGGTTGTATGAGGTGGGATGAGAAGCAGGCATAAAAATCAAGCTTGGGTGGGGGTGGGGGGATGGAGCTGCCCCATGCACCCACACCTGCTTACCCCAACACCTGTCATGTTGCTCCCTGATTTATTCTGCAGCAGCTTGCAGCTGCTTGTGTCCAGACACCATGTGGTGCATTGTGCCATTGCCACTGCTCATGGCAGGATGCAGCATGGCTCATGGCACCTGTGCCACCTCTTGTGTGAGCAATGGCACAACAGTCTCCTCCATGGTCGGGCAGTGGCACAACAGGTGGCAGAACATGGGATGCATGGCTGTGGTGGTCCTAAGGTAAGCAGGTAAGACATCCCCCCAAAATAAGACCTGGAAGACATGGTACTAGTTTCCCACTCCTTTCCATTCTTTCTATCTCCCCATTATAACCAATACTCCACTTTCTTTATCCATTACAAATGTAGCAATCTCTTGATATTAGAGGTTGAATTGCACCTTGATACTCATATAGAAAGTAAAAAATGAAGACACATTCAGGTAGAACTTAACTTCAGCATTACTCAGGTTTTACTTTTTTGAACTGAACTGAGATCGGTGCCAATAAATCAAAAGGGGAGTCATAGTCCCTTTAGAACTATTTTCTAAGTGTGTTCCCTTTAAGCACCAACCTGGTGCTTGTTTTCTGTATCTCAGATGCCAATGGTTGCAATAATCGGGATAACGATTGCAAGGCAAAGATTGAAACTTCCTTCCTTATTCTTTCCTTTGCGCTCCCAACCTCAGGTTTTGGGTTGAGAATCATAGTACATTGACAGTCATGATGCCTTGCCTTCTTGGGAATAAAGCACTATCAGTACATGCTTATGGGGAAGCAATCTATCCATGACATGTTTAGGCAAAAGTTCCCTTCATCCTCCTTTGTAAAGGCTTAAAAGAGTCATTTCACTGGATAAATACATAATTTAGAAGTATATATTCTATAATCATTAATCAATACACATCAAGAGTAATGTTTCTTGATGTTATACAGAGCTGTCTGCCTGATCTTGTAATTACAGAGCTACCTGGATATTTTTGAATAATCAAGTTATTAGATATATATTTCAAAGAAGGCTTTTGATTTTCCAAAATTGGATGGTTTGATCTAATTTACAATCAGCAAAAGTAATTTTAGTTTAATCTATCATTCTCTTCTATAACTACAGCTTTTAAAATAGAGTTTTTTTTAAGATTTAAGGTTCTTATATTCAGCCTTAATAATACATGTCTTGTTTAATTTCTGTTCCTTTCTCTTCTCACACATAATTTAATTTAATAAATACACTTGTGCATTTGGGGATTTAATCCTAATAAAATGGAAGTATTATGAAGTATTTTTCCTTCTTAAGACTATTTTCCATTTAATTTGGAAAATTTCAGTAACAACCCATGAAGACAAGAAGAGGAAGGAAATATACCCCACTGTCCTTGGATTTCATCTTGGAAGCTTTTTATTCATATACCAAAAAGAGATAGTATGACAGGACTGGAATATATTTGATTCTTTCAATTAAATGTAAATGCAAGTCTTCTGTTATATCTATGAGTTGATGGGGAAAAAACGTTGACAGTCTAGAAGGAGAGAATTCTTGGGTGCAAATGCTTTACGTTGTTGGACCAAATTTATAATTCTACTTAATTTGAACAGCTGTATAATCCTGCACATTTTTTTTTACCATGTTGAACTGCATTTAGGTTTTGAACACTGCACTAATAACTGCAACAAAAAGGAAGTCCCTTCCCTTAAATATATTCTAGAGCAGGGGTGTCCCTGCTGGTTTGGGAATTCTGGGAGTTGAAGTCCACAAATCTCAACTCTGCCAAAGTTGGACAAGCTATTGTAGAGTTTTTCTACTCTGCAAAAGAAGTGCAGTTATGAATCTGGTTATTGATATTTGCTTCTTGAAATTAATTGTAAAAGTTAAATTTGTTAAAAAACCCAAAACAACTAAAGACGGTTAAAACAAAGCAATTAAATTGGAGCCTACAAAAAAGGGTATTTTAGCACTGATTGAATTAAAATGTGCATTTTTATTACTATATCCCCTGAATTGATTCCATTCAAAATAATCTGTGTAAGAACTCCACAACTATTTCAATAGGCATCTGAACCTCTCTCTCTCTCTCTCTCTCTCTCTCTCTCTCTCTCTCTCTCTCTC